>SJYT01005549.1:33359-128602 GCA_006410635.1 Cephalophus harveyi
GAAAGATTAGGAGGCCTTGATATTTCTTTTTTAAAAAAAAATCATGTTTTTTATCTAAAGGACTTCGAGGTTGATATATCGGAAGTGAACCATATGTTGATTTCCCATTTTTTGAAGCTGGTATGCCGTGTCCTGGAGAAGAGTGAAGACTCTGGGCCCCGCGGCCTGAGTCCGCGCCCCGCTCTCCTGCTCGGCACCCTGCTGCGCAGCCTCTTGGTGCCGCTCCTCCTCTTCCTGCTCTGGATTTTGATTTTTGTTTTTTTATTCTTTTATTCAGTATGACAATGTTTGTCTTATAATTAGGTAATTTATTAACTTTACAATGATCATAGTGATTGATATAGTTGTGGATTTTTTAGTTCTTCCTATTTGTCCCATTTTTCTTCCTTCTTTTCCTTTCTCTCTCCCTTTTTTTTTTCTTTTCCACCTTCTTTGCATTTTTCACTTTTGGGAATTTGTTTTTCTCATTTATTCTCGTTTACCCCTCTACTAATTTAGAAGTTCTGCCCTCTATTTCTTTGTGTATTAAGTAACCTTAGTGGTTACTTCAGAATTTAAAGTTACTGGTGTCCTTCAACCTCCCAAACAGCGCAAGGATCTTGGATGCCAATCACGCCATTCCATAGTATATATTAGTTACCAGGGTCTTATTTCTATTCTGATTTTTATGCCCCCAATTGGGCGTTCTTTTCACTGCTTTAACATGGCCACCTCAAAGTCATGCCCCAGGCTTATCATTTCCCTGCTCATTCTTCCTTCTTGGATGTTATACCTTTTCTCTTGGATCATTTTCCTTCCTCCTGAAATTCATCTGTTACGAATTTCTGTTGGTAATAAATTTCACTTTTTCATGATGAACCCTCAGTTAATATTTGTTTGAAAATAACTTTATGCCTTTTATGCCTGAGAGGTCGTTTTGCTGGAAGTGGAATTCTCTGCACTTTGACCTTTGTCGCTGGGAAGCAGTAGCTGCTGTTGCTTCTTGGGAGTCACGGTGGCTTCCCCCCGGCTCCTTTTAAACTTTTCCCAGTGACGCTGGTGTGCTGGTTCACTGTGACATATCCAGTGCGGACTTCTTTTTATTTGCTGAATTTAAGATTGGCTGGGTTTTCTGAATCTGAGGATTGGTGGTTTTTTAAATCGTTTCCATATCACTTTTATTCATTAACTGAATTGTGCTTCTTTCCTGTATTATTTGCTTTTAGAACTCTTAATTAATTATCCTCACTTTATCTTTCATGTTTCCTGAATGTACTTTCTTATTTTTCAGCTCTTTGTGCTACATTCTGGGTAATTTCTTGGGACTTTTCTTCTAATTCAAGAATTCTTCAGTTGTGTCTAAATTCTTTTTCACCTGCTTCAAATTTATCATTATTTTCATTTCTAGAAGCTCTATTTGCCTCTTTTTCTAATTGTGCTTGGTCGCTTTGCTTACTAATTTTTAAAGTGTAGAGAGGCAGAAGTTGAGTGTGGTGAGCCTGGGCCTAATAACTTCACAACAAGTAAGACACCAAATTTGGAACTTTATTATCCCAGAAATACCACTTATCTATTCTCTTGGCCCTTGTTACAGTGTGTTGAACCATATAATTAGGTAATATGATTTTCAACAAGTGTGAAACTGAGTTTTGTGACTTTATAAAATAGACCTTTATAAATAAATAAAGTAGGGCTTTTAAAAAAAGATACCATAAGCAGAATGAAGTAATGGTCTTAAGCATTAGCAATTTACACCCTTTACATCCCTCTTTGAGAATCATATTGATCATGTTAGGCTCGGGAGATTTTTCAGCTCAGAAATGAAGCTTTCTGATGAAATGTTGACTTTAAAATTCTAAACCAGTAGTTAATGTTCATGGTTAAACATTTCTTGCAAGAAATGCTTTCAGTTTTCAGTGTTACTGGGACATGCTTTTGAGAAGAGAGAAGTATTTTTAGGTTTCTTTAACATCCATTATATGCAGGGGTGTAGTTTTATCCCAAAAAGGATGAGTAATACTTTTCTTTGTCTCAGCTCCTCACATCTAGACCACACTTAGGGAATTCAGTAAGTGTAGCTAAGAGTCTGACACGACTGAGCAACTTCACTTTCACTTTTCACTTTCATGCACTGGGGAAGGAAATGGCAACCCACTCCAGTGTTCTTACCTGGAGAATCCCAGGGATGAGGGAGCCTGGTGGGCTGCCATCTATGGGGTCGCACAGAGTCAGACACGACTGAAGCGACTTAGCAGCAGCAGCAGCTCAAAACCAGCTGAAAGGAATTTAACACTGTAGTAGTGTTTACTGTCCTACAAGTCCCGTGTAATCACAGGCGTCTATCTAGGTGATTGGTTTGGTGACCCGTGTAATCACAGGCGTCTATCTAGGTGATTGGTTTGGTGACCCAGAATAGAGCTTCTCTTAAGTGAGAAGTGCGTGGGAGATCCTGCAGTGCTCTCCCTAGAGCCTGGGGGTTCAGAGCCTCGCCAGGGGATGCGCACCTGCAGCTTTGCACTGCTGACTGGGCTTCTGGTTCCTCTGTGTCCTTGCTGTGTTTCTGAGTAAATTCTCTCTGAGCCTGAGCAGAAGAGGAAGTGTCATCTCTATGGGAGATGGTAATAAAAGCAGCTCACCTAGTAGTGTAGTTTTCTGGGTTAAATGAAATAGTACAGTTGCAAGCACTGTGTCCAGATGATGCGTGTTAAGTGAGTGCTACCTGCTGCTCTTAGCGGTGTTGCTAGATTCCCCTTGTCCGTCTTCATGCCGTCCCATCTATAAAAATGATGTAATTACTCACATAGTTTGAGTAATTTCTTTCCTTTTTCTCCCCCCTCTCTTTCCTTTTTTTAAATTTTCTACTTCTTCTCAAAAGGCAGTGAAAATTATACCACTTAATCTGTGATCTCTTGTGGTTCCAGTGGACAGTTAGGGGTGCCCTAGAAGATGGGTGAGAGCTGTCACTTAAAGACCGCTGGACTTAGAATACCCGGGTCTCTTGATGGGCTTGAGACCATCTCTTGATGGCCACCTGAGACCTTGAACAAGTCATAGAACCACTTTGGGCGTTACTCAGTGTGGAGATCTTCAAAGGAAGTTCCTGTAACGTCCTAATGAGATCTTAAACTTATGATTCTGTGTGTTGATCTTTATCTTGATTTCCATTTTTCAGTATATGATCCCAATTCTGGTTAGTTTACTTAAAATGAAAATTCCACCTGTTTGTTCTTATTTTAGAAATATACCATAAGTATGGATTTTGTAAGAACATTTGAACGGCAATGTGGATCACAGGCCAGTGTAAAAAGATTAAGAGCGCATCCTGCCTATCACAGCTTCAATAATAAGTGGAACTTGCCTGTTTATTTTCAAATAAGGTCAGTAATTTATGCCCATCGCCTCCACCCTTCTGAAATAGAATGTGCACACCAGTTCGGATGGACTGAACTCCGCCTCACAGCCCCTTCCTGGAGATCATCATATTATTCCTTGGGAAACAACTTAGAGCAGAAATGCCCAGGAAGTATCATGATTGCCAAAGTTCTGGCTTATATGACAAAAGGATTAAGCTTACTCTTGTGTCATTAGCAAGCTGAGAACACTAGACTCCAAGGGAGCGAGACCAGGCCCAGCCTCATTCCCAGGCGCTGTGTCTTCATTCACCGTGAAGAGACAGCGAGAGCTGGTCACCTGCAGCTCTTCCGCTCCATTCTCTCTCATCACTGGCTTCAGATAGCAGACCTACCCTTCCTCTGTGGTTCTGCTCAGCTGTGACATTTTCATCCTCAGAGGGAATCAGGAAAAGTATTTCTTCTTGAAATATTTTTTGTAGCTGATTCCATCCATCAATTTACAAGAATTGTGGTTATTATTTTGGTTTCCTTTATAATCTTGGTGAGTATTCTGGAAAATGGTGACACTTTCCTTTCAGATAGCATAGTGATATCACCAGTGTCAGTTAAGCGGTCCTGTAGACAATTTGGGGCAATTTAGGATAAATTCTTAACAATGTATGTGCCCCTAGAAAAATAGATGATAATATAGCCATGTTTGCAGATTCTCTTGAATGAGGTCACAGTAAGTTCCTCCACAGAATGGTGTTAACTAGAGCATTTTACTTAGAATGGTTTTTAAAGACTTGCAAGCTTTTTGTTTAAATTGCTGGATGCTTTCATTAATTATGATGCAGTCCGTCCCTGGAGTTCTGAGGAATAATTAACAGAGAGGGAAATATATTAAATACCTTGACTTGTAATTAGTTGCCATGATTGAGAATGTATATAATCATCTTTTGATTATGAAGTCAAAGCTGTCAGACTGTTAGTATGGTGCTCTTTTACATATAATACTGAGCTTTATACTTAATTTTTCAAGGTTATATTATCATGTAGGTAAGAAATTAAGGATTTGTTTCTCTGAGATACTCATGGACTGCATGGGAAGTAATCGTTATGGGATGATCAAGATGTAGCCAGGGCACGAAGCCCTTTTGGTTTATGAGAAAAATTTAAAATGGTGAAGCATCATTTTATAGTTTAAGAGTGCCATAGAGAAATAATATTTAAACTTTCCGTGTCTCCTGTAGTCTACGTTTTGGGTGAGGTTGCTTTACTCCTGTTACTGCCTCCGCACGCCTCCTATCCGGGCACTGCCCCAGGCCCCAGGCCCCCCGCACTTGGTAACCTTGCACTTACGTCATGCCGCCTGCTGGAGTTCTGGGCCCTGCAGGGTGGCACAGCCTGGCCTCAGCCCGTTCTCCTCTCACCATAGGTTCTCTCAAAGCTGGTAATTGAGTCTTAAACTATGCTGAAACTCAGCCAGTCCCGTGAAAGACATTTTTAATCTTCACCAGAGTTTACCATAAGCATTCAAAGGAATTGCTTAACTTCTCTTTGTAAATAGTTTTATTTAAAATTTATGAAATTAAAAAAGTTACATTTGAGTTATGAAGTGTGGAACCTGTTTTCAGTGCATTTGCTCTTCCACTTAAACAGAAATTCAAGTACTACTTTATAGAACACCACTCTTGATTTTTGTCAGTGGTGGGTTATTTATCCTCTGGAATAACAGAATGTTTTGCAAACATCGCTAGTGTCAAAGCTGTATTGCTGTCTGATTTGCTTCAGGGTCATTTAAAGTAAGCCTAAATGCCAGTAGGGTGGTGATGTTTCAACAGATTTCTAGGAAGGAACATCAGCACTAGTACCGCACTCTCAGTAGCGATCAGATAGTCCCGGCTGTGACTCTGCCTGCGTCCCCATCATCTTCAGGAACAGGCCCGCCTCCCGCCACCACCGTCCTGTGAGCCACGGGCTCCCCTTCCGTCTCTGGCGCCCTGTTCTGTCAACACTTCATCTGTTCTTACGGGAATTTTGGAAAGTGGGGTTAGGAATTAGTTTTCACAGAAAGAGATTAAATACACATGGGCCCCCAACAGTCTCAAATGGTAGTAAACCGGTGGCTGCCTGGAAGCTGGGTGTTAGCCCCCTAAATGCTGCAGGCAGTGTTAGGTCTTTTTAAACTGAACTCTTGCTGGAACATTACATGCCCCCAGGACGGTCACGTGTGTGCTCTCTGTCTGTTCCATTCCGCACGTGCTTGGCAGGGTGTAGCCCCTTCACAGCGTGGAGTCTGTGTGGCGCTGGCGTGCCTGCCTTCCCCTCCACCCTCCTCGAGTTTGTCCTTGCGTCCGTAGAGCCGTGCGTGGGGAAGGCGGGGTGTGTCTCCAGGTCATCCCCATTCCCAAACCTAAGACTTCAGGAGTGTTTGTACTTGGGGTTGCCTTTCTTACAAATCCTCTATCAGGAGTAGAACGCTATCCCATATACATTTGAAAACTACACCATTCAGTTCAGTTCAGTTCAGTCGCTCAGTCGTGTCCGACTCTTTTTCACCAAAGTAACATCTCAATGAATTTATTTTCTAAGAAGTACAACCTAACACTTCAATCCTGGAAGTTACTGGCCAGCAAAGCTACTTGAGGGGCTGGTGCTGGGCTCCTGGAGGGAAGGGCGAGGGGGCAACTGGGCCACACGACACGGACAGTTCAGTGTTAAGGGTCTCACACCTGGTCACACGTCAGCTGTGCGTCTGTGTAAAAGGCATTAATGTTAGGGGTCTGCTGCGTTTGTTTCTTGGACTTTCTCGTTTGTGTGGTTTTCAGGTTGTTGTGGCATGCATGTAGTTTTAGCCTGCGTCTTTACTTACACTGGACTATACCTGTTCCTCTGATGGCCACAGAACTTGAAGCTGACCTCTCTCCACGCTGCCTTCAGTCCGAACTGTGCCGCCTGTTACAGAACCCTTCCCTTCCTGGGGCTGTGAAGGTTGCTCCCGGTTTTCCGTGCTCTGAACAATGCGGTGTTAGTGTCAGGCCTTTTCTGTGTTGAAGTTTACTTCCTGTGTTTTATGTATTAATACGGAGAAGGCGATGGCACCCACTCCAGTACTCTTGCCTGGCAAATCCCATGGACGGAGGAGCCTGGTAGGGTGCAGTCCATGGGGTCTCGAAGAGTCGGACACGACTGAGCAACTTCACTTTCACTTTTCACTTTCCTGCACTGGAGAAGGAAATGGCAACCCACTCCAGTGTTCTTGCCTGGAGAATCCCAGGGACGGGGGAGCCTGGTGGGCTGCCGTCTGTGGGGTCGCACAGAGTCGGACACGACTGAAGCGACTTAGCAGCAGCATGTATTAATAGATTTGGGCAAAAGGTGGAATCAGGGGCCTGAGGCTAATGCAGGAGCCGGCCTGCTCTCCCCACTGCAGGGCAGCCCCTGCCCCCTCCTCCTCGCTGTGCTCGGGAGCGCCGCCGCCTTCTTCGCGGCTCTCCAGCGCCCTCTTCTCTCCCTCCACTTCTCTTCTGTCTCGTGTTCCCTCCGAGCCTCCCCCTGCTGCCTGGAGAGAGTCGCCTTCGCAGGCTTCACAGGGCCGCTGCTGAGTTCTTGGCCCCGCGTGGGGAGCGGCCAGCTCCAGCAGTCAGGGTGGCCCAGAGCCCTCTGCTCTCGGCCACTCGTGCCTCTGCGGGCAGGGCTGCTGCTCTTTGTAGGAAGCGCTGCTTCATTTACCCTCCAGTTTCCTGAAGATCAGTCTCTGAACTGCTTTTCAAAAGCACATAAGTACTGTCAAAAAAGCCAAGATTATGGATTAGGTAAATTGATGTTAAGTATGTGTCAGAATTTATTGGTAGCTAGAGAACTAGTGGGTGTCAGAAGAATGTATGGTAAAGACAGTGTGGACATGGAAGGGTTATATAGGTGGGAGGGAGGATGCTCCATAGGCAGCTAATTAAGGAAATAAGTACACACACAGTTTCATTTCACATTCATAAACATCTGTCCACGTCAGATATTAAAACAAGCCTGTGAGAAGATGGTATGAAATGACAAATGGCCCAGCAGAGAAAACAGAAAGCACATCGAGAGGCGGATCCTGAGCCTCAGGGTGGGCATGCAGTCACCAATAGCAGCACGAGGGGCGGGCAGCAGGCGTTGGTGAGCGCCAGGCCGAGACTTGCTCTAGTTTAACTGCCTGCTTTCAGTGATGTGTCTCAAGCTGCAAACACAGATACAGAATATCGCTTCTCCATTTCTTACTTTGAGGGGCACTTGCTTTCTTCTGATTGTGTGGAGGTAAGAGGACTAGAGAAACCAGTCTTACGGCCCCGAAGTGATGACCTGATTATAGGTGGTGGGACTTGCCAGAAACGGCTTCCCGGTCAAGTAATTCAGATAAGTTTATTTCCTGCTCAGTAAGAAGAAAAGTCTGGAGGCCAGGCATCAGGGCTGCTGGGACATCTCTGAGGCACTAGCCCCACGAGCAAGCAGAAGGGTCCTCGTGCCAGGGGCGGGAGAGGTTGGGGGGCAGGCACCTGAAGGACAGAAAGCAGCCGTTTACACTCTTGTTTTCCTCTCAGGTTTAGAGAAATAGCGGGATCCTTAGAAGCAGCACTTACAGATGTCCTGGAAGATGCACCAGGTAACACCCTCACAGAGACGAGGGCCATCATTCAGTGGGTTGATTCCCTTCACCGGGTCTTCCTGGCGGCCTGAGTGCCCTGGGAGCAGTTTGACCTTTTGCTGTCTTCCAGTAGTGTTACTTGCTCAGTCGTGTCTGACTGTTTGCAACCCCATGGATTCTAGCCTACCAGGCTCCTCTGTCCATGAAATTCTCCAAGCAAGATTACTGGAGTGGGTAGCCATTCCTGACCCAGGGATCAAACCCAGGTCTCCTGCATTGCATGCAGATTAGTTACCATCAGAGCCACCAGGGAAGTAAGTTAGACCCTGAAGACATAGTTTAACTTCTTTTTTAAAAAAAAAGGTTTATAGAGCTTCCGGCTGTATAGAGACAGTGTAAAGGATGCTTTAAGAACACGGGAAGGAGACCGCATTTTCGTTTCTGAATCTAATGTGTCAAGGGGATCAAGCACTGCTGTGCTTAAGTGACAGCCTTTTTTGTAGCCATGTGGCCACCCTCCGCTTCCCTCTCAAGCTGAAGTAGAGGATCAGAATGACCCAGAGGACGACTTGGCTCAGACTGCTGCCTCAGGCCTCCAGAGCCCTTGGCCCAGTCCTGGGACAGTGGGCAGGTGACTGGGGTCAGCCTACACTTTGCAGACATGTTTGCATCTGGTCATGCTTTAGGCGTCCCTGGTGACTACTCACCTAGGTGTCTGTTCCTGTAGCCACAAAGCTCCACTCCACTGTGCTCCCTTTTGTGGAGCCAAGTTCCATCTAAACTGCGCTCTTTTAGCCTCAAGAGTTTATTTTCATCTGTCTTTGCAAAAGTAGCCATGTGTAATTGACTTCCTGTGTTTAAATAACATATTCAGGAGTGGAAGAGAAGACAGGACAAATTTAAAACCAAAAATTAAACCCTTGCAAGTGACTGCCACTCCAATTCGCATTTGCTGATTTATTATAAAGTACCTGTTAACTGGTTATTTCTGATTGTTGTATATGTTTAATATGTATCAAGTGCCTGGGAGAAGGAGTCATGTACAGTTAGAAAGCGGCGTTCCAGGAGAGAGGTAGGCACGTGTCCACGTCAGGGCCTCTTGGCTGTGCACGCGACCTCCGTGAAGTGACCTCATAGGATTCTTCAGAATGTCACTGGCTTCACTCTTGGCTTGTCCGTTGAAGATTTTCGCTGTTGGCCCTTCTGCTGCAACTCCTTAACTGTGCGTTTTTACCTCCAGCTGGGAGCTCGTATCGCCTTTTGGCTTCTCATAGGACGTGGAGCAGCCTTCAGAGGTGCTGGTCTGACAAGATGTTCTTGCCGCTGCTGGCACATCGCCTGTGGAGACTGACGCTGCAGATTCTGGCGCGGTACTCCATATTTGTCAAGGAGGTGAGGGCTGGCTGGTGCTCATCCCTAATCAAGACTGAAATGAATTAAAGATAGGTTAAGCTAAACGTGCCAGGATTTTTAAAGCCCACGTGGTGATGAGAGGTTGATGCAAGGGCTATAGTCCAACTTCCGAGGTTTCTATCCTTTTCACTGGGTTTCCTTTTCACTCTTGTTTATGTGACCTTTAGGGGCGTCAGTTGTCACATATTCATTGCTTTGTCTTTTTAAAAAGCACCGCATTTACCTTATTTTCCCTTAGGAAAACCAGAATCTTTGTATGGTGCCTCCAATAGAGAGGCACCATAAAACAGAGATGATTGTTTTAATGAAGATGATAAAAATATGCATACCTTTTGCTTAATATTTGGAAATTTAAAAACACCAAATGACTGAGATTAGAAGGTTGTAAAATTGATTAACCTTCCCTTCGTTTCAGAAACCCTTTTCAGCTTGGATGTATTAGGTATTCGTATGCCTACGATGATTGATTGGTTTCTGTGCCTAAAGCCACAGGAGCATTCATGTGGTCCAGTGCTGAGCACCCAGCCCCAGCTGGTCCGCTCCAGGGCTCAGAGATGCCTGCTGCACAGACAGCTCAGTGACAGACACACACCCCGGCCAGTGCAAGGGGATGAGTCTAAGATAGCGTGAGCGGTTTAGGAAAGAGGACATGGAGAAGCCATCATCCGTGGACACGAAGGCCCTCTGTCAACTGGAGGAGAGAGTTTCAGTGGAAAGAGCACAGCTTCAAGTCAAAGTCAGACCTTGGCCCTGCTGCTCTTTAATTTCGTGGTCTTAGGGAAATTGGCTGAATCTCAGATTCTTCGTCTGTAAAATAGGAAGACAGCTTCTGCATGTGCTTGTTGTGAGGCGTGAAGAGATTTCTTGCCCAGCAAAGTGATAGTGGTGCTCCGTCCAGGTTCCTCTCCTCCGCCTCCTCTGCCTCCCTCTGCTCACAGGAACCTCACAGCGCACCCTGCCCTGTGAAACTGCTCACGAAGATCGTGCAGTTCCTGGGACACTGGGGACTTGATATGATTCTCGGAGGCCTGGGCTGGCCCCATCATCCCCAGCAAGATGCCAAACAGCTTCTACATGTGCTTGTTGTGAGGCGTGAAGAGATTTCTTGCCCAGCAAAGTGATAACGAAGGTGCCCAGCAGATAGTGGTGCTCCGTCCAGGTTCCTCTCCTCCCCCTCCTCTGCCTCCTCTGCTCACAGGAACCTCACAGCGCACCCTGCCCTGTGAAACTGCTCACGAAGGTCGTGCAGTTCCTGGGACACTGGGGACTTGATATGATTCTCGGAGGCCTGGGCTGGCCCCATCATCCCCAGCAAGATGCCAGCCCGTGATTACTCTTACACCTGGAATATTCCACTCTTTTCTCGATCCAAGTGCTCTTCTCTTATTTTCTTTCCCTTGTAGCAATCCGTTACGCAGAGAGCACATATGTCGTCTGTATTATTTGAAGCATAACTGAGGTTGAGACTTTTATTTTTTACCCTTATGATAATAATTTATCAAGTAAATACAGTAAATTGTTTACTTTTTAAAACCTATGAGGTTCCTGGCCTTAATTTTCCTCTGGTTCGGGACCTCTTGCTCTGTTTCTGTTACTTAAGTCAAGGAGGGGAAATGCACGTAGGGTCAAGGTGTGTCCTGCTTCCATTTTTCGCACCTACCTGGAGAGACAGGATGTGGTGTCCTTTCATGAGTTAACTTTCACTTAACACTTTGTAGACAGCTGGCATTTTGTGTTGAGTTACATGCTCATGTATCTTGCAGGTGGAAACATTTTATCACTGAAATCTTTTTTCAGCTTTTACTCAGGCCCATCTCTAATGAAAGTGCTAAGGATATTAAAAAGCCTTTGGTAACTGGCAGCAAAGATCTTTCTATCACCCAAGGAAATTGCGAAGACCAGGCAAATGGCCCTTCTGAAACAAAGCCCGTCGTCTCCATTTCCAGCACTCAACTTGTCTATGTGGTCACAGACCTGGACAGGCTTCAGGAGCAGGTGAGCCGAGCCTGTGTCGCAGAGGATTCTAAACGTGAGGTTCAGTGTTCTCACTGTCTGGCCTCATGGGGTTTAGAGTTGTGGGCCCAGGGCCCCTGAGAGGGAGCATCCGTTTATCTCTCTTCTGGTGTCGCCTCCACCCGCTGACTGGCATGCTCTCCTCCATGGGTAGCAGCCTGTCTACAGCATGCCTGCCTAGAGCCCTGGCTTCCCCTGAGCAGTGATGCCACAGGCCAGGAGCAAGCCAGGCCCTCGTTAGCTCAGCTTACTCTGTGGAGCCATGGTCTTTAACGAGTTGGATTCTAATTATTTCTAATCTACTTACCCAGTACTTATATACTTTAAAAGTGCTGAACTATTAAAACGTCTTCCTATTTCCTCCACATAGGTTTCATGTTCTTGCTTTTACCATTAACAGGGCTTGGTTTAAGAAAAGAATGTGTTTAAGTGCTGTGATACATAATTCTGCTTATTTCAGGTTTAAGTGTTTTGTGGTGCTTGGACAAATACTATATGTGTTGAGCAAAAACATGGTCTTTATCATAAGGTTTTTTGGTATTGAGGGAAGCTACAGAATAGTGTTAATAGCCGTGAGAATTTGATTTTCCATGTTGTTGAAAGCATTAATTAAGAATTTTGTTTTCTTCTGATGAAAGTTATTGAAAGTTCCGAAATAGTTTTATCATTAACTAATAACATTCTAGAGTTGTAGGTGCATATAGAATTGCCTCTTTCTTTGATTAATAAAAAATAACTGAATATATAAAGTACATATTTATTTCAGCTTCCAGAACTCTTAGAAACAATCAAGCCAAAACTTGAAGTGATGGGCTTTAAGAATTTTTCTTCCATCTCAGGTAAAAATGAATCTTTAGATTCAGCAAATCTTTGAATAAGAAATAACTTAAAATAGAATTTTAGAGACTAAGATATATTTAATTAACAGTTTTCTCTAGTTGTAAATTCTTGGTTGTTTCTGTGTTCTGTTCTGTGATTTGTAACTTTTCTGAATGAGATATTTAAATTCTAATAATCTGATTTGATCTGGTTTATTGTATACTCTCTTTAGGCCTGAGCCTGAGTAGAGTGATAAAACACGTCTTTCCGTCTCCGCAGCCGCCCTGGAGGACTCCCAGCTGTCTTTGTCTGCCTGTGTACCTGCCTTGAGTGAGAAAATCATCCAGGACTTAAGTGAGTCCTGCTTCAGTCATCTGAAAGGTGCCCTGGAGGTTCCCAGGCTGTACCGAAGAACCAATAAGGTCAGTGCCCTCATTGAAAGAATTTTCGAGGTGGGGAAATACGTGTCAGGAAGGCCAGGAGGGAGGAAATGGTTGAGTGAGAATAGAAATAGGTTCTCCAGGGGAGGCTCCACCCCATTCGACTGTGAGGAGGAGGCTCCCCAGTAGATGGCCAGGGCCTGGGCACAAACAGGATTTAGGCAGCTGGACTTAGGCAGTATGGACTTTGGGCCTTAAGGGAAAATAGTATTTTCAAAGAAAGCATTTTAATAAAATATTTTAAGTCCTGCAATTCTTTTGGGCTTCATATTCTATGTTTGAGAAGATCTGAATTTACCTTATTTCTTTTACATTGCCATTGGAAGTACCTGCTTCTGTCTTTTACTGGATATGGTATAAAAAACTTACATTAAAAGATATTAAAGGTATTTATACAGTGAAAAATTGAGCTTATACTGGTATTCAAAGTCAGCTTCTCCTTTGCCTTCACTTTGTAGAATAGGAATCGGGGAGTCTGCGTTTAGCAGTGTTTCAGTTTTTCTCTGGAACTCTCATTTTCAAGTGTTTATATTCACTTCATTCTTGCTGGCTCTTATTTTCCTTCTAATTTTCTTTGCTCCTGGCTGTAAAGTTGGACTGTAATTTACAGCTAAACTTGTTCTCAGGAGCTGTGAAAGCGGCCTACAGCACCGCGCCATTCTGGAGAATCCCTGGAGCGTGCCCACGCACCCAGTGTGGGGCCTGGCCTGCCGCTGGTGCTGCTTCTCCCACCCAGCCCCCGCTCTGGATGCAGGGAGCGGCTGGGCTGGGTCCTGAGATGAGAGGAGCTCATCTCTGTGGCTATTCTCCTTTTCCTTTTAAAATCTAGGACATAGAGCAGAATTTCCACTTCTGGGAACATCAGCAAGAGTATCTCTCCTGATGTTCTGGTCTGAAGTGGGAGAGACAGACCTTTTTTAGTTTGCCAAATTCATCACTTCTTCTTTAGGAATCTACCAACTTTCCCTCTTTCATCAGCAGGGTGTTGTTAAATTTACCAAGTGCTTGCCTCGTGGGTCAAGCCCTGTACTAAACACTTTATACTGTCCTTCGTCCTGGGAAGTGAGTGCCAGTGTCCGTATTTACGGATGAAGAAACCAAAAGTAAGGAGAGTCTTAGATCCTCACTTCTTAAATGGTGGTCTGTTAAGCAGCAGCAAGTGGTCACCAGTCGGAGCTTGTTATAAATGCATGGTCTCAAAACTTGGCCCCACTCACCTCCTGCCCAGAACACACACACAAAATCAGACCTAGAATTAATGAAGTGGCCAGGTGACTTGTGTGAACACAAGGTTCGGGAACCTTCCCTGAGTCCAGTCAGCTCCAGGCACCGTCCTCTCTGGCTCCCTCTCGGTCTCCAGGGTCTTTCTGTAGACAGCACTTGTTTGTGTCTCAAAACTGGTACCTTAGTAATGTCCTTTTGAACATGAGGTTTGAGTGACTTACTCTGTCTTCTTCTGTTCATCTTTAACCTCTACCGACATTACCCCAGGAGGCGCCTGTGACAGCCTCCTCTTACGTGGACACCGCTCTGAAGCCGTTGTACCAGCTTCAGAGCGAGCACAGGGACAAGCTCACGCCAGCCACGGTTCAGCAGTGGCTAGCAGCCGCCCTCTCGGAGAGCACGCACAAGTAAGTGACTTACAAGTAGACATTCTGGACTTTCTTAGAAAAGTCCTAAGTCAGAGACCACTGGGTCCATCACAAGCTGCTGTCTGTGGCCTCATCACTGGACAAGCCTGGATGTGGGCCCCCAGTCTCTTCCTGTCTGTGCTCACTCCACCCCAGCCAAGGCTCTGCCTGGCCTGCAGCCACGCCAGCCCCGCCTCCCACGGCTCACACACCTTTCGGGACCCAGGCGTAGTCCACAGTCCGCCTGCGCGCGCTGCCTCGGACTGTCCTTGATGTCACTTCATGTCGGAATGTTCTGCCAGTCCAGGCGCACTGTCTCCTTTTAGGCCCTTTTTCCTGAGCTCTGGTCGGTCCATCGTGGCTCCAGTCTTGCCGATAGTCGGCAGACTTGCACTGGGAACACTAGGGTAATCGAGGAAGCAGACGTGTTCATTGTGAAGTGAGTCATAACTCTTACAGGACTGCTGTCAAATCCTCAAGCTGCTGAGACCAGAGGAGGCCATCTGTCTGGTTGAATGTCTCTTCAGTTCTAGTTCAACCAACTATTTTCCCCAAATCCAGCATTGAGTTACATCAAAATATATTATTTGATTTTGTTGTTGAATTTTAATTATTAATTTTGGATTAATATTTTGTTTCTTTCTATTGCTTATGAATTAAGCAGCATTTGTGAGTTAATTTAGAACACAGCAACGAGTTATAATGCGGTTTCTGTGGGCAAATGTACCCTAAATGCCAGGTAACCAGCTTGTAACTAAAATTTTGAAATATATCTCATTTATAATTTGGAAATCATTTTGAAGGCAATTAGTTTTATTTAAAATTTTCGAAATGCTTTTACTCTTTAAAAAAAGATGAGCTGTTCCTGGAACTGATTGGAAATGAATTTGCTAATTACATTTGTGAAATGCACTGCTGTTCAGCCTTGATACAGGAAAGACTTTGGCCTGTGATTTCTCTTAGTGTTCAGGACGGACATTTTAGACAGAATTCATATACATAGTTCTTAAATTCTGAGGGAACGCAATGCTAGAGAGTCAAAATCCTGCTTTTCTTTCAGTCTTAAACAGTGTTTAACACGGCTGATCTTCTACTGGAATTGAATTTTTAACTAAACAGATCCCTTTTTTGGTCCACCAAGCTCCTGGATGTGTTTGGTGCTGTGTCTCTCTGACCGCTCTGTCTTACGTTCAAGGTACTATGAGACCGTGTCGGACGTCCTGAGCTCTGTGAGGAAGATGGAGGAAAGCCTGAAGAGGCTCAAGCAGGCCAGGAGAGCCACTCCCGCCAGCCCGGCCGGGCTCAGTGGCGGCGGCATGAGCGATGACGACAAGATCCGGCTGCAGCTGGCCCTGGACGTCGCGTGTTTAGGAGAGCAGGTGACTCGCGCGCCGCTGCCCTTCCCGGGGCCTGGCTGCATTCCAGGGCCCAGCAGGCACCGGCGATGACTGGGAGGGATCCAGAGTTCGTTCCTGGTGCTGGAAAGGAGGACCAGGGCCCCAGACACGTGAAGGAAGAGGCTGTGCCCCTAGCGAATATGAGAAGGGAAAAGCAGACTTTTTGAGTCCAGTGAATTGGCATTCTGTTGGCTTGCTGGCATTCCTGTTCCCAAAGCTGCTGGGACATGAGCCCGTAGGCAGAGGCGGCGTCCTTTCGGTCCAGTGCCTAAAACACACTTGCTCTGGCCTCGGTGCTGAGTGCTGGGGATCCTGTGAGCTGTTTGTTAGTTTGGCTTTAGAATAACTAGAGAAGCATCAGGGCATTGATTTCTCCGTGTGGTGCTTGAGAAATCATCTCAGCACAGTTTCTTTGCCTCCTTGCCTGCGGTTTTCAGGTTTTCTATAAAACACAAATCTTTGTCTCACAGTGAGTGGGTGGACATTCACGTAGGTACCATCACCTGTGGGCAAGTGTGGATCCTACGCAGGGCCTTCCATCCTTACTGTCAAACTTTTGAATGTTCAGAAACTGGCTTTCTCAACTGCTTAGGTTTTCTGTAGCAGTAAATCCTCAAGAAAGACCTTTTTAAAAATGGTTTGCTTATTTTTTTGGCTGCGCTGGGTCTCGGCTGCTGCTCACGGGCTCCCCCTCGCTGTGGCTCGCGGAGCTGCTCCTGGCTGTAGCGCACGCTTCTCAGCCGGAGGCTCCTGCTGTTGCGGAGCACGGGCTCCGAGGCTCGTGGCGCTTCGGGAGTCGTGGCTTGTGGGCTCAGTTGCTCTGAGGCATGTGGGATCTTCCTGGATCAGAGATTGAACCCACGTCCCTCGCGTTGGCAGGCAGGTTCTTAACCACCGGGCCGTCAGGAAGACCTTTTTGCTGGAGAAGAAGTGGCGTCATAACGTTCCCATCACAGATGCTTGGTTTTCTAGTCCCTCTTTCTAGGGCTCAGTGTCCCCACTGAAAATCCAGATTGTTCCCTCTTCAGGTGATTTACAGGGACATCCTGGCAGAAAGTCTATTACCTTCTTCTGTTTACTTACTCTATTTCACAAGAGAAGCTTAAAGTCTTTTTATGGGCAGAAAAGTTGGTCAAGACAAATGAAGAGCAGATAAGCAAAAGAACAGGGAGATGGGTTCCTCCCAGCCCCCAGACAGGCCGCCGCACGCCCGCAGAGACTGCGCAGGCGGCCTGGAGCTTTGCAGACTCCGCTGCGCGTGGGCGCGCGTGTGCTCGGCGCTAGTGTGGGATCGGGTGGCGAACGCCGTGCTGCAGCTCCGTGGCCGTGTGGTTGCTGTGCCAGAGTTGTTTCCAAGAAAAAGTTGTTAATGGTATGCTAAGAGATTAAGACCTCAGGCGAGTCGTTTCTTGAGAATTCTGCACTTGAAAAGTTCCTTTTCTTAGTGTGAATTTTCTTTTTCAGCCTATAAGAGAGACTCTTATCCTGGTGAGATATGATTTAGTGAATGGAGATCCATTGACACTGACTTCTTAGAATGACCTCCAGAAATAAATGTTATAAGTACACTTTTTTACTTCATTTATTTGAAAGTAAAAAATCATTGTACCAGTCCTCAGGAAACTGCCTTTTTCTGGTGAGGCGAGGGTGGATATCTTGTTTTCTGCTTTGTCAGGGTCTCTTCCGCATTCGGCTAACTCGATTCATTCCCGTGGCCTTTACAGATAGAGAGGATGGGCCTGCGGACACAGGACATAAGAAGCTTCCCCGCTCTGGCGGAGCTCGTCGCTGCTGCCAAGGACCAGGCAGCGGCGGAGCAGCCTTAAGCGTCTCGGAAGAGCCCCGGGGAGTGGCACGCTGGCCCTCACGCCTGCAAGGAAGAGAGCGGCTCTGTTCTCTCTCAGGCCGCAGCGAGGACGCGCATCCACTGGCCCCAAAATGCACCAGGGCAGCTTGCCTCAGCGTCCTTGGGTCTTCTTTCACCCAAAAAGAATACAGAAGCCTTTTCCGTTGTATGGAAGATAATTTTAAGATGTTTGAACCTTTCTACTGTAGTTTACAGAGCAAATTATCTTATTTTTATTGTAAATCTTAGCGTGGAAGAGATGATTTCTAAAATATGATTGAAGTAAATACATGTATGTATGAATATAAAAAGTCATCTTTCTGGTCCTGCAGTTAGAAGTGACTGGCTGCAGAGGGTGCCTACACTATACCAGCACCCTCCTCTGTGATGGCTCGCTGCCTTTCTAGACGGAGCTATACTGGTGGCTTTCCATTCTCCCGCTAGGTGTTCGGAACAGAGCTCATCGCCCAGACCCTTGTCAACAGCAAGAAGCAGCAGGGGGATCAGTTTCCTAAATAAAAGAGTCTACCAAAGCATGTGCACCTCTTATTTGTGAATCCAGCACAGTCAGATGCCACGCCCCCTCTCCTTTGCACCCGCAGGGTCCTGTCCATCGTGGAGTGCCCTTCAGGTATGTGGCAGATCTGGGCTGTGGGAGGGTGACCAAACACACCTTCCCACTGAAGTCAGCAGGACCCCTTCCTCTTTACCTCTCTTGATTGTTTCTGAATGTGGCGGACAGCAATCAAGTGTACCCTACTCCTGCGTGTGGGAGAAGGGGGAGAGCTGGGCGTGTTGCGAGGTGGCACTGGGAGCGTGTGGTTGCTTCGTTCGCTCCCATATTCACACATGAGTGCAGAGCACTTGTGCGTGGCTTTGGCCCTGCCCCTTCAGCCCCGCACTGACATGAGAGCAGGTGCAGCTCCTCCTCTGGGTTAGCTGTAGGAGGAGAGAAGGAATCAGTGACAGGGGAGGAAGCGAGCAGGCCTGGGAGCGGGCGGGAGTGGCGAGGTGGAACTGGAGAAGCGGGAGGGAGAGGAGCAGGGCCCCAGAGAGCAGTGAGCGCTGCAGGCGGGGCCTGGCATCTCTGCTCTCTGTTGGAGAACAGGTGCCCTCATCTTAGCAGGGAGGGCCCTGCCCTGGGAGAGAGGTGTGTCTTAGTTTTAGGAAGCTGGTGGGAGGAGCAGCACTGAGTGAGGTGGCAGGAGGGATCCGCCCTGAGGGCGTGAGCCCTCGTCCGAGGGGCCAGCTCGCCAGGCTAGGCTGTGCTTCCTTGTGCGGTGCTGGGCGCGGGGGCAGCGGGGGCAGGACAGGGAAGAGAGCTGGGTGTACAGTGGAGAGCTGCTGAGCTGGCCCCTGCAGACTGAGTGGGACTCTGGTCGCGCTGGGGTGCCTGGCACACACACCTAGGATCTGAGGAAGCTAAGGGAAAAGGCCTGCGGTGCCCACAGCCTCGTGCTCCAAGGTGAGCCCGTAACAGCGTGCGTGGCACACCCTGCCTCGCCACATCCTCGAGTCACACATGTTCCCTGAGGCCACGCCGAGCTCTCAGCCTTGGGCGGAGGTGGGCTCCAGCACTGTCTCCAGCCACTTCACCTCTCGATTGTTCCTGAATGTAGCAGACAGCAATCAGGTGTATCAGCCCCTCGTCGCCAGCACTGCTCTTCCCAATCTGCAGAAGAGGGAGCAGAAATTGAGGAGTGAAATGAGTAAGAGATTTGGGATCTGATGACGCTCTTCACGGGGCCTTGAATTGACTGCCCCTAGCTGTCTTCAGGCCAGGGCTCGTGCCCACCAGGAATATCAGATTGAAGGTAACTGGCTGCTGGACGATGACCGTATCTCCTGGATAAGCACTTTGCAACCCCAGGAAGATACAGGATTTGCTGCGAAAATATTGAAGAGAAATCTCTACAATTAATATTTTCGTGTTGAATAATCTGGAACATGCTGCTGCTGAGTGTCCTGACCCAGCTCTCGTGTGGTCAGTATAAGGGAGCTCCGCAGCAAGGACAGCGAGCCCATTAGTCCAGTGCCAGCTGCTTCCTGAAATAAAGTCAGAAACCAGCCTTCCTCTTCCTCCCGGTGCCATGGCAGCGCTGTCCCCGGTCCAGGCAGGCAACTTCAGGCCACGGTTACGACTCGGGACAACGCATCCAGCTGGGTCCCCTCACCCGGCACAAAGCCGGGCCTTCAGTGGGCCCCTCGCAAATGTATGTCAAATGAAGAAAGGCATTTCCTGGGAGGCTAATTTTTGGCAAGCAGCTCTGAATCCAGTAATCACCTATTTTGAAAATAACCATTTTTTGTTTGAAGTTGTCTTAGGGATTACAGAAGACACTGAAAAGGTTATGCTTCTGATTTGAACATGTGCCCCTTTGAGACCCTAAGTCCAAGAGGCGAGCCCTGGCTGGCTGTGGACACATTCCCTTCTGGGGGCCTGTGTTTGGAGGGGAGGTGAGCCCTGACTGGTGTGGCCAGGTTCCCTTCTGGGGGCCTGTGTTTGGAGGGGAGCTTCTGAACGTCACTTAGAGCATGCCCCCTAAACTCTGGTGTGACCCCTGGGCCTCCTGTGAAGGTTCGCATCGTGACCCAGGAGGTCTGGGTGGGGCCCGAGGGCCTGCCTCTCTCACAGGCTCCCAGGGCAGTGCTCCCACGAGGCTCTACGGGAGGGTCCTGTCCTTGCCTTTCAAGCTTGGGGCTGTGCTCCCCGCTTGCACTGTGGCCCCGAGTCACGTGTGCTTTCTCCGCTTCCAGTCTCTCTGTTCCTCCCTCTGACAGTGGCTGTGACCACTGAGAGCTCACCAGCAGTCCAGGGTCACCTCATCCCAAGGCCTTCAGTCACGTCTGCAGAGCCCCCTTTGCCACCTAAGATCGTGCTCACAGATGCTAGGGCCTGGGACCTGGCTGGCTGGGTGCCGTTATTCAGCTTGCTACAGCTGCCCTCAGGTAGGCACCCCGACCCCTGCTGTAGTTCTGTGGAACGGGACTTCTAGACAGGGTGGAGGTCAGAACTCTGTATGGACTAAGGTCCACTGATGTACTGGTGGTTATTCATTTATTCACCCAAGCGTTTCCCATTTTACAAATAAGGATGGGGAGGCCCAGAGAGCCGAAATAAGTGGCTCTGGGTTAGTATCTGGACTCCTGCCAGCCGCTGTCTCTGGAACCCCTGCTCCTAAGCAGTCCCATGCTGCTTCGTGTGCCCAGCGCAGCAGACTAGAAGCCTCTGAGGCCCACAGAGCTAGGAAGGACCACCAGCTCCCCTGATGTAGAAACTAGGCAGAGGGTTTTCAGCTGCAGAAGGGGCACATGGGTGTGTGGGGAGAGAGCCGGAGATGCTGGCCTGTGCTGGCCTTGGTCCAGGGGCAGACCCTGCCTCCATCCTCACAGCTCCCTCTGGACGAGCCCGACCCGGGGAATAGCTGCGGTGGCCCAACCAGGGCAGACGGCAGCTCCTGCAAGCAGACGGCAGACGCCACCCGTTTCCACCCCTCCAGCCTCCCAGCTCCCCTGTCCCCCACCCTGCTCCTTGACCCCTGTGATGGTGGCTACACGGCAAGCCTACTTAGTCCTCTGAGTATTCATGGACACGAGGGAGAGAACGTGCTTTCTGCTCATTTCAGTTAGGGGAAAACAGCGTGGGCCCACCTCCTTCCCAGGATTTAGAAGGGGGGGACCCCACTGGGGGGACATGTGCCCGTGTTCATGGGTGAAGATTTCTTTCTCCATCTTCTGATTCCAGGCACAGTGTGAACAGCACTCCAGGGGCGGTCCAGGAGGACGAGTGACCGCTGTCCCCTGCCCAGCTTTGCCAAGCGAGGTCTGTGCAGCTGCCCACCACCGCCAAGAAATTCTCCAGACAAGGCTGCGGACAGCCTGTGCCTTCATGAAAGCCCCGTTCAAGCAGGGCTCCAGGCCCCAAGAAGCCCTTCTATTGCTACACTACAGCCTGCTAGCTCCCTCACACATACTTGGCCTGCTGCTGCCAAGTGAAAGAACTTTTCTTTTTTGTTTATTGTTGCAAGACATTTATTAGTAACACAGGGATAATCAGCCAGGGATTACGGATTAACATATGTTCAGACACTTGTGTTCTTTTCATAATGTTTTTCAGAAACCGCAAATATCAGGGGAAGGGAAAACAGAAACCCAGAGACAGGAAGGCGTTGGGGGACCACTTGCAGGTCATCGTCACCGTCAATAAGCCAAAGTAAGCCTGGGGCAATGAGAAAGGGATGTTTTAATTTTAATGCCCAATTTTGTTCTCAGTGAAAAAGGAAACCATTTTTGGTTTCACAGTCAAGCTGATGTGTTCCAACTCTTATCAGAGGCAGTGGCCCTGCACCCACCACCACCACCCAAAGGCTGCTCACTGCACACGGCGCACGTTTCCCGAGGAGCGGCTGCTCTCAGCTCCGGTGGACGCGCGCGTGGAAGCCAGCGGGGGCGTGTACCGACACGGGGGCGACCTCACTCAGCGCCCAGTGGGCGGGACACGCGGCCCAGGAAGTGCAGGGCGGCCGAGCTTCTCTCCAGGACAGCCAACAGGAACGGGCTGTTCAAGGTCACCTCCAAGGCCTCTGGCCCGGCCGGCTGTGGGACAGACTCTGGGGCCTGCTCTCCATCTGCTTTTAGTTCAAAAAGAATGCTGTTCAGCACCTGCAAAGCAGTGAGCCTCGGCGTCACTCCTGAAGGCCTGGGCCCCCGGGGGGACCACTCTCCAGCCTGCCCAGCCTCGCTTGACCCAACTCACGGGACGCGACGGCTCCTCTCCAAAGTGTCCCTGAAACCCGCCCGTCTCCACTTTCCCCTGCTGTCCCGGGCAGGTGGAGTCTTTGGCCCCTGGCCCCTGGCCTGCCAGGGCTTGCTTCCCCTCTCTGCTACCACCACAGAGAGCTCCGAGGCCAGGACTCTGAGCCACGCCCACTTCTCACCCTCCCAGCACTGAGGCACTTCTCAGCTGTGGGGCTGCATCAGCCCTGTGCTCCTGGGACAGCCTGTCCACTGCTGTGTGCTTCCCTGGAGCCAGGAGCTGAGTGCCAGGGCCGGCGGCCAGCCTAAAGGATCTGCTCTCCAGGCCCTAGTCCTGACCCTGCTGTAGGCTCTGAGAGGACCCAAGGCGAGGCCTGGCTGCGCAGAGCCACGGACACAGGCAGGGGAGGGTTTCGCTGCTCTCCAGCTGTCCTTGGAAAGACCCAGAGAGCGCTGGTTACTTCTCCCCCACCCTGGGCCAACAGCCTCCTGGCCACGTGCTCACACCTCGCCATCCTAACTGCCTCTACCCAGCCCCCCACCCCACCCCCTCGGTGAAGCCTCCTCAGGGTCCCTCTCGCCAGTGCCTCCCACTCCACGAGCACACAGCCTATGGCAGGCATGGATGCCACCCGCCCAGTACCTTTCCAACTCTAAGGTTGGCGTCGCTGATCTTGCCCAGGTTTGCCTCGGCGCCCAGCAGGGTAGGCAGCTTCGCCTGGGCAAGCAGGTCCTGCAGGTCATAGGATGCTTTCAGTGTCAGCTGGGGCATGGTCAGGTGGATGGCCCTGGAGGGGTGACACGTGGTTACCAAGGGCGTCTCGCAGTGTGAGGCCCTGGGCACGCCGGGCTCACAGAAGACCCGGGAGCGTGTGCTCCCGCACGGGGAAGCATGTGCTCCCGAATGGGGAAGCGTGTGCTCCCGCACGGGGAAGCGTGTGCTCCCGCACGAGCAACTGGCGCCACGCTCACTCGGCTAGGGTGTCTCGGGAAAACGTTCAGCAGTAAGTACACTAACGGGCTTTCGTGTTCTTTGAAATACTGTGAGAGGGAGGTGCTGAATTCCGCAGCGGGGCTCTCTGAGGGATTGGTGTGAATAGTTGTCAGTTCTATCTTCTGATCCTCCTTTCGGTTGGCTGCGTTGAAAGCGTACTCGGTGGATAATTCTCAAATGCTGTCCTCCAAAATAATGCATGTCTTGTTACCTTCCGGTGGGAGGGAAAGGGGAGGGGGCAGGCACAAGGTCAGCCTCTGTGTGGGCGTGTCACTTAGGCCAGTTCACCTCCACACAGAAGCCCTGCCTTCCTTGGGCATCCCTGAGAGCCCATCGATGTTTCCAGTGACTGCACATGCCTGCCAGCACGCCTTGTCTGTAGCAGTCTATTCACAGGCGCCAAAGGTAGAAGGGACCCAGGCATCCCCGCAGTGGATGGATGGATACACAGAAGGTGGCAGATGCACACAGTGGAGCACTATGGAGCCTTAAAAAGGAAGGAAATTCTGACCCATGATAGAACTTGGACGAGCCTTGAGGACACAAGGCTGAGAGAAATAAGCCCGACTCAGTAGGCCAGACACCACCTGGCGCACCACTTCCTGGAGGTGCACAGAGGAGTCAGCTCACGGACACAGAGTAGGAGGGCGGCTGTCGGCTGGGGGAGCGGAATAAGGAGTCAGTGTTACTGGGCAGAGTCCAGTCTGGGAAGAGTGAGTTTCTGAAGATGGATGGTATCGCACGAAGCGTGAAGGCATTGACGTCATGTTGACAAACACTTAAACATTGCGCAGGCGATCGGTTTCATGTTACGTGTCCTTCACAGTCTTTTTAAATGACTTAAAAAGTGTTGACAGGAGGCCCCCTGTGCCCCCTAGCGCCTGTCTCAGAGCAGAGGGCCTGTTGGGTGTGGGCCTCCCAACCCTGCAGCTGAGTGTCAGCACACGGGGAAGGGGCTTCCTCCTCCCTACCTCTCCTGCGCCCAGAGAACTGCCCTTGCCCACCCACGCCCCCCCACTCCCTGGGCAGAACAGCCCATGCAGATCCCCGCTCTCTGGGGTGAGGGGCAGCCCAGGAGGGTCCAAGCAGTTTCCTGGAGCCATACCGAGGAGAGAGATTCTTCATTCGGGTCAGAAAGTCGTGCTGGAAGGTGAGGGCCTCCGCCTTTCGCAGGTCGAGGCCGTGGTGCGGCTGGATGAGCAGCAGGTAGCCGTTGGCACTCAGGGGCACGCGGGTCACGGAGAGGTTGTTCTGGTTGTCGCTCCAGTAGTGGAAGGTGCCGGTGCCAGACAGCATGGGGACTGACACTGAGGTGGTGTTGTCCACCCAGAACTCCTTGAGCCCTGGCAGCAGGGAGAACCCCTTCATCTTGCCTGGGGACCCAGCAGGAGACAGGAAGGGAAGAGTAAGGGAGAGCACGGGGCTCTGGTGGACCAGAGGGGCAGGGCTGCCTCTAAAGCCTCCACCACCACCAAAGCCTCCTTCCTGGCCCCACAGCTTCACCGCCCCCAGGGCACCCAACAAAGCCTTCCTCCTGCAAAATCCACCAGCTGCCAATGTTGAAAACGCAGAACACACCAGACCCCAACCTGAGACCCACAGAGGAAAATCCTACCCCACTATTAACAGACCAGGTAAACTCAGGCCCAGAGCTGTCCTGGCCCCAAGCCTGGGCTTTGCCCTGCTCACTTTAGAAAACAAAAACACTATTTTTTAGAGAAGCTTTAGATTCACAGCAAAATTAAGAGGAAAGTGCAGATATTTCCCGTATACCCCTACTCCCCAGCAACACACAGCCTCCCCCACCACCAACTCCATTAGATGGTACATTTGTTAACACTGATGAACATCATCATCACCCAGAGTCCATGGTTCACATCAGAGTTCACTCTTGGACATTTTACAGGTTTAGGCAAACACACAATGACGTATCCAACATTGTGCCATTGTACAGAATTGCTTCACGTTTCTTGGTACCCCTTGCTGCTAGAGACCCGGGATGACCAGTGGATGTGAGCTGTGTAAAGCCTCTGTGCTGGGCCTTGAGGGGAGGGGCAGGCCCTCTGCTCGCACCCCTGCCAGCAGGCCGTGGCCTTGGGGTTGTGGAGCTGAGCTGCCAGCCGACTCCGCTGCTGCTGAGCAACAGCTGAACGCGCTGTCACGTGGGCTGTCTCCACAGCAGCAGCTGGGCACACAAGCATAGCCCCTCCCTCCGCAGTCTTCCTAGCCCCCTGAAAGGCCCAATTTTGTGGTTGTTCCTGGGAGAACAATGTGAAGTTGAGGATGAGCCTATCCTGGAGGTGCCCCGGGCACCTGGCACTTGGAGGTCTGAGCAGAGGTGACTAAATGAGTCTGGGCTGTGAGTTCTCGGAGGAGCGGGAGTGGGGAGCTGGGGAAGGGCGCCCAGGTATTGTGAGACAGGAGTGGTGGGGTCCCCAGCCCTGCCTTGTCCTCTAGCCTGGGATCCCTGTGTCCAGGCAAGTTCAGCTTGCAGGAGGGCTGCACGCTAGAAGCTGGCCCACAGGACTGACAGGAGGCTTGTTAGTTTATGGGGAAAAAAGGACGCTACCTCCAAAGAGATACGGGAGTCTGAAACGAGGGTAGCCGCCGCCTACTCTGCTCATCTCATCGCACAGCATCCTGTCCTCATCCAGAGATTAAGAACATCTCGCCAGGTTAGGACCACAGTGTGGCCCATTTCTGGGCCAGTGGCTCTCTCTGACTTTGCCTTTTGGGAAGCAGGCCTTGCTCAATGAGCTCCCTCCTGGGCACCTGTTAGCGATGCTTGGCTCAGCCCAGGGGCCCCCTTGGTCCTACATGGGGTGCAGCCCCCCTCAGCTCTGTGGCCCCTGACTGGACGCTGCTCCCGAGCCCTGTCGGTACCGGGATCTGTGCAATCCTGGGCTGTCACCCTCCTGCTCCCAGGGGCAGCCTGCGGCCTCTTGGCAGCTTTTCAGACTCCGGGTTATTGTCAGAGTAAGAAAACAACTGTGTTCCGGTCAACTTTCCTCCGTCCCCACAGTTCTGCCTTCCGGCCGCCGACATCCTTGTCTCTCAGTTCTACTTGTTGCATATATTGATGGGACCTCACACACAGCTTCCCTGGCCCACTCATCCATTCACAGAGCCTCAGAGTCTTGTTCCTGGAACCGTTTGCTGAGCAATTGCATAACCTTCCAACCACTCTCCCTGCCTCCAGTCCCCAGAGCACAGGCCAGGGACCTCTGAGCAGAATGCCTGGCGCCCAGCTCCCAGCCACCCACAACTCCAACCCCCCATTAGCACATTCAAAGCCTCAAAATCTGGCCTTGACCCATCTCTCTGGGCTTGCCTAACACTGATTCCATTCTCTTCCTCTGAGCTCAGGCCAAACAAAATCGCCCCTGTTCTGGTTCCTCGCCCTGACCTTTGCAGTCTTGCACCATTTCCCAGCCTTCCTTCTGTCCTCTCCCAGGCAACACCCTTCCCCGAGCACTCTGAGCCCCAGGCACCCGCACAAAGCACCTTGCCTTCAGCTCTGGGGCTGAGGCATTGGCCTGTGGGACCCAGCTTTCTGGTTTAACCACGGACAGCAAGCTGAGTTGGGGCTTGTGCTGTCTCCCTATCCTCCCCTCTGAAACACCAGCTCAGAGTCTTGCAAGTAATACTTCCCCAATCATCATTTCCGAATGAATGAACAACTTGTGTGTTAGGCATTATTTTGGTAATAACCTTCTCCCAACATGAAAATGATCCCAGCAAACAAACTGGTTATTTTTGCATGGGACAGTGAACTTCTCAAGGACAAGATCCCTTGACCTCAACAGACAGGAGCCCAGCCCTTCTGTGGGTGGAACTGGGCCACGAGATATGTGTTTAGAAACCAGGACCGTGCTTGTGGGTGTGACATCAGAAGCAGTCACTTTGTTTTTTTCGTCACTGGTAAACAGAAGCGATCATACCTCTTCACCGCATCTCTAGAGGGTCCAATGATGAAAGTAAAAGGATTCAGCATAGCAGTGGCACATAGTAGGGTGGCAGGTGGGGAGGCCAATGCTCAGATAATGCTCATCCAAGGAGCCCAGTGGGGCAGCCACTTGGTACTCTATAAGGGTGGCCCCAGGTACTTGCTCATCTGCCCCCCTGCCCATCTCCAGGCGTGGCCCTGCTCAGCTGAACTGAGATGCTGGACAGTAAGTTCATACAGAAAGAGAACTTCCACCCTCCTGCACTGGCCAGGGGCAAAGCCCCGCCGAGGGCTGACCTTACCTTGGAAGTGGATGTAGGCATTGAAGAGCAGGGTGCTGTCTGGGCTGACCGCTGTCAGGGGTCTGCCCATATTCCACCCGGTCACTGCCTGCATGAACCTGTTGATCTTCTCAGCAGCGAGATTTGGGTCCGTGGACAAGTCTAGTGAGCGTGGGAGAGTGATGGGGCCGAAGGAAGAGAGGCCCTGCACAAAGGGCCGCTTCAGGTGCAGGCCAGGCGCTGTAAACAGGCCAACCACCGTGGACAGGAGCAGCCTGGCCTGACTGCGGGCCCCGCCCTGGGCGACCAGAAGGCCCTGGGTGGTCTGCAGGGAGGACAGGACCTTGTGGCCGTCCAGCTGGGAGGTGCAGCCCTGACCCTCCCCAGGGACCCCCAGGAACGCCTGCAGTCTGCTGGCCGTGGGGTCTAAGGCCCCCAGGTAGAAAGAGGTCAGGGTGCTGAAGAGGGCCACGGGGGAGAACACGGCCCCGCCGGCCACGCTCCACGTCTCGCTCAGCGTCTTGTACATGTGGAAGCCCAGGAAGTTGAGCAGCAGCCCCACCTCTGAGGCCCGCAGCCGATCTTCCGCCTCCAGCTGCTCAGCGGCTCGAACCAGCTGTTCCCACAGGGCCTCTTCGTCCACTGGGGGTGACTTGGCCTGAATGGGTACCGGTGTGAAAGTCGGGTCTGGAGGTGTCTCCACATTGGGTTTCTCCAGCTGGTCACAGTTGCTCTTGCTGTAGACGAGGAGGTGGAAGGGGTGTATATACACCCGGTCGCCAGCAGCCAGGCCAGCCCAGGACAAGAGGCAAAGGACGGCAGCCCCTAGGCTCAGGCCAGCGGGAGCCATCTCTGACCGGCACTTGGGGCTGCTATCCTGAAATATTTTGTGAAGAGTTAAAGGGGGTTATTACGTGTCTTCCAGCAATACTCCCTGCAACCGCTCAGCACAGGAGACGTCTACCCCTGACTCACACATTTCAAAGGGAAGGAGCGGCTCGAAGCTCTGAAAGCATCTGCAGGCGCGCTCCAGCTGCACGCACACTAGTGGGCTGAGCTGTGCTTTTGTGGGGCTTTACTTTGGGGGTGGGTTTGGGTTTTATTTTGTTTAAATTTTAAAGTGGTAAGCATGTCTGAATAGTAAGACGCTTGTGGATTTTAAAGAAAAATACAAAATGGGGTTATTTTTAATGTAAACACAGGTTTTCACAAAATACTGCAAGTGGTTGCCAAGAACATGTAAGCAGCTGATACATTTCTACCTTTGTTAATTAGTGGTATGATGCTTCAGTCAATAATTACATGTTTAACAAAAGGATAATATGGAAGCATCTTAATTTATTTTTAAAGGAATACTTTGAGTAAAAAAAAGTATCATGATAGTTGTTTCAGACGTGTCCATGTATCACTGAGAACTTGAATTTTCTAAACGATAACAGACTCACGACTATAGTCATAGCTGCCAGCTGCAACCTTCTGGTCTCAAGGTCTCCCCTTGTAACTGTGCAACCATTTTGAACCCCAAACAATCCTTGCTTAACAAACACCCTTACTTGCCAGTTCCAGTCCTAATTCTTGACAAACACACGTACGTAATTTTGCAGTTTCCGCATTCCTAAGCCGCCTCTGTCTTTTTTGTCTGGTGGAACACAACTCAAGTGCTCCCTGAATCTGTGACTCTCTGCGATAGGCCTCAGTTTGGCTCAAATAGAACAGTTGTCTATTCTTATTATAGATTATTTATTCATTATTTTTGTTAACAAAGTCCTGACCCCTAGTGCCTCAAAATGCGACTGTATTTGGAGACAGGCTTTAAAGAGGTAATTTAGGTTAAATGAGGCCTTTAGGATGGGCATTAATCCAGTCTGACCGGTGTCCTTATAAGAAGAGATCAGGACACAGGGAGAACCGCATGAAAACCTAGGGGGAAGATGGCCAGGAGACCACCTGCAAGCCCAGGAAAGAAGCCTCGGAAGAAACCAACCCTGTCAACACCTTGCTCTTGCCCTGCCAGCCTCCAGAATCATGAGAACACAGATCTCTTCTGTGTAAGGCTCCAGTCTGTGGCAGCAGCCCATAATACCAGTATGCCCACCTGCTCAAGGCTGTACATTTTCCCCAAAGAACAAAGTGTGGGGCAGCAGGGGTCTTTGTGGGGCTCCAAGCCCTAGGGGAGGTGGTAAACCATTTTGGAATACATAGACCAACTCACACAGAGGTTTCTCCTGTGTTACAAATTAGTCTGGCAAGAAAATAATCCAGCTGTGTGGGGAATGTTCCCTTATTTCCCCAGCTAAGGTGTATCATTTAGAATGGAGATCTCGTATTTGTTTGGCACATGACAGTTCACAAAAGCTCTTTCCCATAGATTATCCAGTCTAACGTGTCACGTGAGCTAAGATTGTTCCACTTCTTTGCAGACACAGAAAAGGGAGTTCTGGGATACAGAGAAGCATCCCCAAGCCCGTGTTACAGCACGGATGTAACAGAGATCCGGTTCCAATCTGCTTTACTCTCGTAGGTTGTTCTCCACCCCAGCGCTCACAGGACTCACCCCGAAAGCCTGAGAAACTATTACAATCTGAGTCTCACTTCCAGAGATGCTAGTTAAGTGACCCTGGGGAGGGTCTGAGAAAGGGTTTTTAGTCTCCCGGTGGTCCTAGCATGCAGCTGGAATTAAGCACCATAGGCTCGACCCGGGGAAGCCCAGACACCCCAGCCTGTCTCAGCCCCTCCCTAGCGCGCACCGCCCTGCAGAGTAGACCCCCGAGGGGCTCCGGGTCGTCTGTGCCCAGCCCATTCATCACCAGCCAGATGTCACCGGCCTGCGCCCGGTTCCCAGGAGGCGCAGACGTGCCTCCACAGCGCGGAGCCTCTCCCTGCCTCGCCGGGGGCCGGGGAGGGGGGCTGGTGCTCAGCACCCCCGCCTCAGCCTCGCTTCTGGCCAAGAGCACGGGCGCGGGCTGAGCTCCTGGGAGACCAGCTCCCGGGGCGGCTCCGCGGGCCCTTTCCGCGGTGGTTCTCACCGCGAGCTTGGGTGTCCCCTTATGGGCTGCTCCCGCGCTAGCAGTCTTTATACGACGCCCCCTTCATCTTGAGGGAAGGGGCGCGCTGCACTGCCAGGTCGCCGCTCAGCCTCCCCTGCCCCCTCACTCTCCCCTGCCCCCCCGGAGCTGGCCCGGCCTCCTTGGAGCTACGGGCCATCCCCGCCAATTCCAGGCCGCCTCGAAGCCCGGCTGGTCCCTGCACACCCGGGCGAGCCTGTGGCGCGGCGGCTGCAGCCGCCTGGTCAGGGCCTCCGGCTGGCACGCGTGTGCGCTCTCTGCTCTCAGAGTTGAATTGCCAAGGGGACTCTGACCTCTGACCTTAACCCCCACCTACTCTGCTTCCAAGCTGTTTGACTCCACCCACTGTTCCCACAAGGAGTTACACAACAGGGAAAAAAGCACAGAAGCTTTTCTCTTTATAGGCCTCCTGCCAGGCAGGCCTGAGTTGCCCATTGACACCTCTCCAGGGGCAGCTGGCGGGGCCTGAGTGTGGAGAACCCTGCAGGAACAGGCCTCAGGGGCCTGGGCTGGGGCCACGCAGGCGATCGCGGCCGCCCCCCAGCCTCCTTCAGGCTCAGGCCCTGTTTCAGGGGAGTCACCAGGTAGAACCGAGGCTGCTGTTTGCTCTCGGTTGTGGCCTGTCTCACTGGCCTGGGTGCCAAGTCAGCGCACAGCTTCCCAGCCCGACAGCCACCTGCCTACACCTGGCCTCCCCCTTGACCAGCCTCTCCTGCAAGGCTTCCTACGTCTCAGGGCTTGTGCTCAAGGCCGATGAGGACGGTAGCAAACACAAGTGCAAGGCTGCTCACGGCTTCAGCGGCTTCAGGGGCCAAGTCTGAACCCTCGCAGCAGCCTACCTTCCTGTCTGGGCCTCCCCACCACCGATCTCACCCTTCGCCTGGCCCTGCACGCCTGGCGCTCTGAACTCGCTGCCCGCCCCCCTCGCCTCCCCTGTGGCGCTGGTCGCCTGCGGCTCTGATCTCCGCCTGACTCCTGCGCTTCTTACAGCTAGCGCTTATCGCCTGTCTCCTTCCACACGGATGCAGATCCTGTGGGACTGAGGGTCTTGCTCTGTTTTGCTTGCTGATGTGTCCCACATTCCCAAAAATACAGTAAGTGGTGGCTAAATGATGCTGTCCTGCAGATGAAGAGACAGGTTCGGAGATTTGCTCAAGTTCACACAGCGGGTAAGAGACAGATCTAGTATCCGAACCCAGAGCCCCTGACTCCACACTCCATACACTGAGCACTGATCTCTACTACTTTTGAACAAGACTGTCTTTTTAGTTTATTCTAAAGCTTAGAAAGCACTGTCAGGTATGAGCACTCTTGATTTATAGCACAGATCCCGAGAAAGGGAGACCAGGTATTGCCGTTGGTTCCATTTTATAGACAAGCAAACCAAGGCTCAGGCGGCAGAGTGATGAGCTTGACTGCTCAGACCCGGGCCTTGAACCCAGGACCAGAGCTGGCGCTGCCTCCAAAGAGCGGCGGGGAAGTAGACCACCGCTCCCCGAGCCCTGTGGGGACGCAGCCCCAGGCTCACTGAGCCTCCCTTCTCCCCAGCTCCACTGCCTGCACAAGCCTTGCTCGTCCTCTGGCTGGAGGAGGACCCCGGGGACCCAGTCCTGCTCAGGGAGAGCGGAGCACCCCGCCAGGCTGCCTGCTGCTGAAGGGAGCAGTTCCTCTGCTGAGACCCGTGACGAGCTCAGGCCAGGGACGGCCTGTGCCTAGGGGAGAGGCACCCTCCGAGTCCGCAGTGGGAATGTCGCCCGCAGCCCAGGTCACCGCTGTCCCCTGGTTCCTGGGTGCCGTTTAGCCACAGGCTTCCAGCAGCTCTCCCCCACGCCTGTCCGCCAGAGCGCCCGGATTTCTCCTACCAGCAAACAAGGCAGCGCGTGCAGAGAGCTGGGGAGGGGAGTGTGGCGAGGGCCCCCACTCACCTTCCGCTCTTCTCCTCAAGACAGGGTGGCCTCTTCCTCTGGCTGGGCCACCGAGGCCCTATTTATGTCTGAGGGGTGGGGATGGAGCGGTTCCCAGACCGGCCTGTGCTCAGGCCGGGGGGAGGGTGTTTGCATGACTTGGCCAGGCCGTGGGGGTGGGGGCCACAGCAGCCTCCCAACTAGAGGGACAAACGCCAGGCCAGGCGGCTCTGAGGATGGGCCTCCTTCCAGGAATCCAGGGTGATCGATGCACTCTCACTGCTGACAGTGAGCTGGTACACAGTCAAGTTACACATTTACTGAAGATTGCTCGCCCTGGGGCTGCTGTTATGGGACACGGGAGAATCCCATGTGGATTGTGATGTGTCTCTGCCCCCGGGTGTGATGGCCTGAGGTCAGCCACCCAAGCCTGGAGACTGAGCCCTCTTGGGGTGTGATTCTGAGAGGCCCCAAGAACATGTGGGCTCATGGGCCCAGCGGGAAGGGGAAAGCCCTATTCAGGTAGCCTGGGGGTCACCTGACCTGATGGCCTTGAGTGGCTCAGCGGTTCTCCAAATAGCCGTTGGGTACCCACTCCACGTAGAGGCCTCTGATGGAGATGGAGAGGCCTCTGATGGATACATGCGCAACCCAGCAATGCACACTCTAGAGAACTGTGATTTATCTGGGGAGACCACTAGACACCAACAGTAGGGAGATGGGAAGGTGCTCACAAATGCTTTCAGATTGTGAGACAGTTTAGTCTGTTAGAGCTGGAGAAGCTTTCAAAGTTCTCTCTGTCATTTGAGTCACAGTTTGAAGGATAAATAAGTTGGTTCTTTGAGGTTCAGTTCAGTTCAGTTCAGTCGCTCAGTCGTGTCCGACTCTTTGCGACCCCATGAATCGCAGCACGCCAGGCCTCCCTGTCCATCACCAACTCCCGGAGTTCACTCAGATTCACGTCCATCGAGTCAGTGATGCCATCCAGCCATCTCATCCTCGGTCGTCCCCTTCTCCTCCTGCCCCCAATCCCTCCCAGCATCACAGTCTTTAAGAAGGGCTTTTCGGAGGTAGAGGCTGATAAGGCAATAACAGAGGTGGGCACGCGTGGGGCTTGTCTAGGGGTCGCCAGCAGGCCCAGGGGCTGAGAGGGAGGTGCAGAGGCAGCACCAAAGCTGCTCCTGCTTCTGGGCTTCCCCGCCCGCCCCAGTGGTGACGAGAGGACCCCAAGGAAGTAGAGCTTCTGCACAAGGTGTCAGGCTGGGTCTGGGCCGTGTAAAGTGAGTGAGGGAAGGAAGGACGTTGATTAGTGCCAGACACCATGTGGGAGGGGAGAGACGATGCTGAGGAAGGGACTGAAGACGCCTGGGTGAGGCGAGGGACATGATGCTTGACTTCTGCTTTAAAAAAAGTTCTCTGATAGCAATACTGTCATGAGGAAAGATGGAAAGGGTCCAGGCACCATATTTCTAAGTTCAGGCTCCTGAGAGAATGATAAAACCAATAACCCCGAGAGGGACACAGGCGGTACAAGAACTCTGGCGAAGGACTGTGCAAAGCTGAGCTTGGATGGTATTCTTTCGAGGTGTCTATTGGAACTCAGTGATGAATACTTGCTTAGATGGTCGCGATGCTCAAGAGGGAGACCCAGGCTGGGGACACAGGTGTGGAAGGCAAGGCACCCCCACGTGATCCGGGGCCGTGGGAGGAGGCGCTTTGCCCAGGGAGAGTCAGAGCGAGGGGAGGGGAGGGGAGGGAGGGAGAGGAAAATCTAGTGAGAGAGGGCGTGGGGAAGGAGTCGGCCGCCACAGGAGGGATCCAAGGGGGCAGTGACAGAAACAGGAGGTGGCGTTCAAGAAGCCAGGAGGCAGTTTTGATAGGTGAGGACTTAGGGCCTGAAAGAGGTCTTTTGGGCAGAGTCATTACTACTGAGATGTCTCCTCCCAAACTATTTTTGATCAGTCATTTACTAACATTTTATTGCTCACCGAAGGCCAGGAGGAGGTGAGTCGAGATCACAGGCAAGTTGGAGAGCAGCCTCAGGGAAGGATGAGGAGGGACCAGGCTGAGACGGTTTGATAAGACCTCAAAGAGAAGCAGGTAGATTGAACAGCGAGCTGCTCTTTATTGAAATGTGATCATGAAAGAAGAGGATTATTCTGTATTTTCAACTTTAAAATAGAAAGATGAAGGAATTAACATTTATTCACTGGTTGCTACATGCTGGGTATATAAATCTTTCAACATGGCTGAGATATAGATTTTACTATACTTCTCAGGGGAAGCACACCGACTGAAACCACCCACCCTGGTCAGGCACCGTAGTAACCATTTGCCTGAGTTGTTTTAGACAGGAGGTCCTGATAAGGAACTAGTAAGCCACCACCCACCAGGGGAGTTCAGGAAAGGTCTAACACTGTGTGCCCAGCTACCTCCCAGAATCCTTCTTGCTGGGGTCCATCTTGGCTGAACAAGGCTTGCACCACCAGAAAGGACTCTGAGCCAGAATGATTGGCTAAGGACAACCCGGAAACTAATCCCATCACCATAAAACCCGAGACTGCGAGCCACGCGGCAGAGCGGTTCTCCTGGGTTCCCTTCCGCTACCGCTCTCCACCCGGGCGCCCTTCCCCAATAAATCTCTTGCTTTGTCAGCACATGTGTCTCCTCCGACAATTCACTTCTGAGTGTTGAGCAAGAGCCCACTTTCAGGCCCCAGAAGGGGGTCCCCCTTCCTGCAACATACCTACTTTCCAGGGAGAGAAAAGCTGAGGTCCAAAGAGGCTCAGCTATTTTCTAAATGTCACCCTAAATGAGTGACAGGTTTATCTGAAACCAACACCCATTCTTTTCCTATCACTTTTGTTCATTTGTCCACCAACTATTTATTGAAAACCCATTACATGCCAAGATTGGAATTCATCTCGGAGGTGACAACTGGAGACAAATCAGGCATGATCACCACCCTCATGAAACCTACAGTTTTGCAAGGGCCAAGATTAATCAATTGTCACATAAATAATGACTTATTTGCAGTTTGGATAAATGTTAGGAAGAGCAAGAATCGTGAGCAACCTGAGGATGTAACGGTAAGCCTGTTCTAGCCTGTACAGCCAGGACAAGACCTTGGGGATGAATGGAGTGGTCCCAGGAGCAGTGCTGGTGCGGCTGGGCCCAGACTGCCCGGGTTGACCTGGATCCACATCTAACAGTCAATGATTTTTTTAAGTTTTTACTTTGTACTGGGGTGTAGTCGATTAACAATGTTGTGATAGCTTCAGGTGAACAGTGAAGGGACTCAGCCATTCATGTACATGTATCCATTCTCCCCTATACTCTCCTCCCATTCACGCTACCACATAACATTGAGCAGAGTTCCATGTGCTAAATGGTAGGTCCTTGTCGGTTACCCATTTTAAATACAGCAGTGTATACATATCCAAACTCCTTAACTGCCCCTTCCCCCGTCCTTCCCGCCCTGGAACCATCAGTCCATTCTCTACGTCTGTGATAACGGGCCTGGGCAGGCCTCTACCCTGCGGGGCTCTGAGGGTTTTCTCACGCCTCTCTCTGCCCTGAGAGGCCACGAGCGCCCTTCTAGCCCTGGACTCGCTTGCTATCTGTTCAGTAAACTCACCTGGCCCTGCAGATATCCCTGCGTTGAGAAAAAGGTGCACTCAGCCCAGGGGAGGGACTTGGCTGAGAAAGGTGCTCTCCCACTTGGCAGTCCGCTTTCCCTTCAGGCACTTGGTTTCGGCATCACAAATAAGATTTAGATTGTGCTCATCAATGTGGAACTGAAATGGGTCTTAGCCTGGTTCTCAAAAGGACCAGAATGTTTCACAAAAGCGACAGCACTGAGTTGTGGGGGATACCTGCTGTCGAGACAAATCGTAGTGTGCACGTGTTTACTGAACTAGTGACCCTGGGGAAGCGCCTTGGGCCCCACATACGCGTGGAGCCAGGTTTTGCGGCATCAGTTGAAAATGGCTCAGCAGCCGTGGGGAAACTGAGTCCCGCAGAGCTGAGTCTTGGGACCAGAACTAGAAAAGGCCTCCCTAAACTTCCACCCTTCGACCCCACGAGCCACTCTCCAGGCACCTTCCTCTAAATGGTCTAAGTTCTCTGACCCCTGGGACCTGTGGAGTGGGCGGACCACGACCTGTCTGGTCCCTGGTTCCCATTTCTTCGCTACAGGGCACTCATTCTTCAGACGGTGCCGGGGGTCGATCACACGTCCACGCAGCTCTGAGACTCGTGCCTGTAGAACATTTCGGTGAGGGAGGCTGCCTGCAAGTGAGACCACTCTTGCTGGCTGGCCCAAGACCGGTTCACTGTCTGTGTAGCAGGAGGTGGGATGCGTGTGTGTGTGCATGCTTAGGTGGTGTGTGTACAGATGAGTGGTATGTGTGGTGTAATGCGTGTATCTATGTCTGGGTGTGGATGTAGTGTGGTGTGCGATGGTTTATGTGTGTGATGTGGTGTGTGATATGAGTGAAGAGGTGCGTGTGTGTATGTGGTGTGTGTATGTGTATGGCATAGCGTGGTGTGTGTATGTATGTGTGTGAGGGGAAGTGACATGTGTGTGGTGTGTGCGTATGTGTTCGTGACATGTGTGTATATCTGTGTGGTGTGATGTGCTTGTGTATATGTGTGTAGTATGGTATGTGTAGAAGCAGGAGATATTAAGAAGAGGGCAAGAATACACAGAAGGACTATACAAAAAAGATCTTCATGACCCAGATAACCACGATGGTGTGATCACTCACCCAGAGCCAGACATTCTGGAATGAGAAGTAAAGTGGGCCTTAGAAAGCATCGCTACAAGCAAAGCTAGTGGAGGTGACGGAATTCCAGTTGAGCTATTTCAAATCCTAAAAGAGGATGCTGTGAAAGTGCTGCACTCAATACGCCAGCAAATTTGGGACACGCAGCCGTGGCCACAGGACTGGAAAAGGTCAGTTTTCATTCCAATCCTGAAGCAAGGCAATGGCAGAGAATGTTCAAACTACCGCACAACTGCACTCATCTCACATGCTTGCAAAATAATGCTGAAAATTCTCCAAGCTCAGCTTCAACAGTACGTGAAATGATAACTTCCAGATGTTCAAACTGGATTTAGAAAAGGCAGAGGAACTAGAGATCAAATTGCCAATATCCATCAGATCATAGAAAAAGCAAGAGAATTTCAGAAAAACATCTACTGATGCTTTATTGTCTGTGCCAAAGTCTTTGACTGCATGGAACACAACAAACCGTGGGAAATTCTTAAAGAAATGGGAATACGAGACCACCTTACCTGCCTCCTGAGAAATCTGTATGCAGGTCAAGAAGCAACAGAACCAGATGTGGAACAACGGACTGGTTCCAAACTGGCGAAGGAGTATGTCAAGGCTGTATATTATTATACTGCTTATTTAACTTATATACGGAGTACACCAGGTGAAATGCTCAGCTGGTTAAAGCACAAGCTGGAATCAAGATTGCAGAGAGAAATATCAAGAACCTATGATAGGCAGGTGACACCACCCAGATGACAGAAAGTGAAGAATTAAAGACACTCTTGATGCAAGTGAAAGAGGAGAGAGAAAGCTGGCTTAGAACTCAACATTCAGAAAATTAAGGTCATGGCATCCTGTCCCATCACTTCATGACAGATAGATGGGGAAATAACGGAAACAGTCAGAGATTTAATTTGGGGGGGCTCCAAAATCACTGCAGATGGTGACTGCAGCCATGAAATTAAAAGATGCTTGCTCCTTGGAAGAAAAGCTATGACCAAACTAGACAGCATATTAAAAAGCAGAGACATTACTTTGCTGACAAAGGTCTATGTAGTCAAAGCTATGGTTTTTCCAGTGGTCACGCATGAATGTGAGAGCTGGCCTGTAGAGGAGGCTGAGTGTCGAAGGATGGATGCTTTTGAACTGTGGTGTTGGACTCTTGAGAGTCCCTTGGACTGCAAGGAGATCCAACCAGTGAATCCTGAAGGAGATCAGTCCTGAATATCCACTGGAAGGACTGATGCTGAAGCTGAAGCTCCAATACTGTGACCACCTGGTGAGAAGAACTGGCTCACTCGAAAAGAACTTGATGCTGGGAAAGATTGACGGCAGGAGGAGAAGGGGACGACAGAGGATGAGATGGCTGGATGGCATCACCAACTCGATGCACATCAGTTTGAGCAAGCTCTGGGATTTGGTGATGAACAAGGAAGCCTGGTGTGCTGCGCTCCATGGGATTTTAAGAGTGTGTGTGGTGCATAGCTGAGCAACCGAGCTTACTGGCTGCTGGTGTGTGTATGTAACTGTGTGGCAGGGTGTGATGTGTGTGTGTGGTACGTATGTATGTGTACAGGGCATGTGCATATACATATGGGGTGTGTGTACATATGTGTGTGGTGGCATGTGTGTGCACGTGTGTAATATAGCTATGTATGCAGTGGCGGTGGTGGCGGTTAGTCACTAGGTCGTGTCCGACTCTTGCAACCTCATGGACTATAGCCCGCCAGGCTCCTGTATCCATGGGATTCTCCAGGCAAGAATACTGGAGCGGATTCCCATTTCCTCCTCCAAGGGATCTTCCCGACACAGGGATCAAGCAGTTGAACCCAGGCCCCCTGCACTGCAGGCAGATTCTTGACCGCCGGGGCTGTGAGGGAAGCCCTGCCGTGTGTGGTGGGGGGGGTGTGTCTGTGGTGTGTGTCTGTGGTGTGTTCTGTGTGTGTTTCTGTGCGGCAGGCAGCGTGCTTGTTTGTGCTGTACATGTATGTGTATGTTTTTGTGTGTGTGTACGTGTGTGGTGGGGTGTGTGTGTGTCTGTGGTGGGGTGTGTGTGTCTGTGGTGGGGTGTGTGTGTGTCTGTGGTGGGGGGAGTGTGTCTGTGTGTGTTCTGTGTGTGTTTCTGTGCGGCAGGCAGCGTGCTTGTTTGTGCTGTACATGTATGTGTATGTTTTTGTGTGTGTGTACGTGTGTGGTGGGGAGTGTGTGTGTGTGTGATGTGGTATATGTATGTAAATGTGCAGTAAAGGGTGTGTGTGTGCTGCGGTGTGTGTCTGTGTGCGTGTGGTGGGCTGCGTGTAGTGGTGGGGAGCTGGGCATGCTGACTGATACTTCCCCGCCCGCACAAGCATCACGCGGCTCTTCTGTGGACCCGCTCCTCCCCGGATGACGCACGCAGATGTTTGGCTCCTGGCTTCTCACCCAGTGCTCTCTACACCGGGGGGAATGAACACCGTGTTTACTCCCAGTGAACACCCAGTTCCTTCCTCTGCTCTCCAGTCTTTCCCTGAGCCCAGGAATCGCTGGTCCTGGCCTCTCCTGCCCGTCTTCCCGGGGCTCCCGGGTTCCCCAGCTCAGGCCCAGGCTGGCCCCCGACGCCGCTGGATGACGGCTCCTCTGTGGGCTCAGCTCAGAGGCTCTCCTCTCATCTCCAGCCTTGGCTGTGTTCACCAGACCCAGCTCTCCTCCTCTGGGAGCTTCTGCAAACCCCACCCTTGCGTAATTCTCCTTGGAGAGTCCCGCTCACTCTCAGCTGGGAGGGAGCCTGCCCACGACCATACATGTTTTAGTATATTTGAAGCGGCTTCTCAGGGATCACAACTCATAGCAAGGTTCATCTCAGCTTCGTCGTGATGAGAGAGGCTCTAAACCAATGAAGAAGTTTCTGTCTTGGTGATGAGATGTTATTGGGGATAAATAGGGAAATAATCATTGTCAGGTAGAACACAATAAATTATATCTGCTTACATTTTCTGCAGGATTGGTTCAAGTCCCTTGATCAGCTTTCAAGGGTGACTATCAACTGGGTGGGTTTCCTGTGTGAGGCTTTTAAACTGATTAAAAAAAATCAGAAAACTGCTAAGTAAATCATCCTTGGCTGCTACTGCTGCTAAGTCGCTTCAGTCGTGTCCAACTCTGCGCGACCCCATAGACAGCAGCCCACCAGGCTCCCCCGTCCCTGGGATTCTCCAGCAAGAACGCTGGGGTGGGTTGCCATTTCCTTCTCCAATGTATGAAAGTGAAAAGTGAAAGTGAAGTCGCTCAGTCGTGTCCAACTCTTAGCGACTCCACGGACTGCGGCCCACCAAGCTCCTCCGATCCATGGGATTTTCCAGGCGAGAGTGCTGGAGTGGGGTGCCATTGCCTTGGAGCACCTATTCCAACGAACCACAGAATTTTGACGCAGTCAGATTCAGGACAGGTGGTGCTAGTGGTAAGGAACGCTGCTGCCAGCGCAGGAGACGCAAGAGACCTGAGTTCCATCCTTGGGTCGGGAAGATCCCCTGGGGAAGGCCAGGGCGACCCGCTCCAGAGTTCTCGCCTGGAGAATCCCACGGACAGAGCAGCCCCGCGGGCTGCAGGCCACGTGGTCCCAGAGAGTCAGACACAAGTGAGGCAACTTAGCATGTGCGATTTAGGACAACTTCTTTCCAACAGGTGCTATTTCTTGTGCTTTCACTGCAGCAGTGGAAGTTAGGGACAGTTTATCTCTGGCTGAATAAAGATTTGAATGAAAGTAAGGGTTGGCTGTGGAGGACTTCACTCAGAGTTGGATCCACAGACCCAGCCTGGGACCAGTCGGCAGTTGTGGGCTGCGGTGACGCAGTGGTGAAAGATGTCCCTCAGGCTGATGATGTTCAGCTCTTTGTGGCTCAAGTTTGTTCTGTGCTTGTGAGATAAGGCTTGATCCAAACCAGAACTCCAGCCTTCCCAGTTCCTGACCAACCGTCCCGTCATGGGACAAACACACACAGAACTACTGCGAAGTAAAACAGCCAGTCCAGGAAAGGAGAAGTGATTTATTTACACATGTGAGGCAATCCCATTTGGAAGCAGCTTCCACGAGGTAAGGAAACAATGAAAGGTAAACACAGGAACTGGGTTTCTATTTTTATACCGAGGACAAAGCTAATTGTTTCACAGAGGATGTGTCTCTGCCTGAATCAGACAGTTTTACTATGAGCATGCTTTGTTCAAGACACATAAGCACTAAACTCATTATTCCCTGGACCCAGGGGATGGGGAGAAGCTCCCTGTCCTGCATCCAAGCTTTTCCGCTTGTGACGAGGACACTCCCACCCTCTCTGAGTCCTCACTGCTGCTCAGCTTCATCAAGTGAGCTGGGACAGACCCGAGGGTCTGCCTTTGCAAAAAAGGCTCATTAGGGGAAAGTCCATTTCTCTCCAATAAAGAGCACTCACATATTAATACAAAGAGTTTTCTCAGTTGGCTCAATGAGCTTTAGATTTCTGGTAAATAAAAGAGTCCCAGCCTCCCCATCTCCGCAGGAGGAATCGTAGGGGGAGAAGACAGCTCGTCATCTGTGTGATGACGCTTGGGGCGGCACCTGCAGACTGCTGTATGTGGCCTTTGCGGGCAGAAGTGGGGCTGCTGCTTCGGATGCAGCAAGCCACGGACTGGAGAAGATGGCAACTTGGGATGGCAAGTTCTGGGAAATGTGATTGGATCGTGTTTCAAGAGTTAGAGCCAAACTGATGTCTTTTCCTGGCCATCGAGTGCAGCTGTATGAATAAGAAGTGGGTCATCTGTCCCTGTTAATTTTAACAATAGATGACAAAACTTGTGAATTCAGTTCCACGTTCTTGTGAAAAGTGGTGATAAACTTAATGCCAAACACAGATGGACACTGAACCCTCCCCCTTTGTCCACATCCACGTAGAAATGGAGGAAAATGACCGCTCACTGTCCTGGCCTCCTCTGTAACCACAGTAGCCAAGTAAGAGACTGGCGGGTGGGAGGTAAACAGAACTCTGCCTGGGGCTTCCGGAGTGGCTCTGCGTTCCTTTTATCAGCAGAGTCAGTGGCTCGGCCTGTCCCCCCGCTTCCTCCCTCAAGCGCTGATGCCACGTCTGGAGGCAGAGCAGTCATCTTGCAACCATCAAGCAACACCCCATGGACCCAGGCCAGCGAGAGCGCCAGAGCGGAGGGCGGGAACCTGGGCCTGGGGCCGGCACGTAGAGCTGCTGAACGAGAACCAACGTCTCTAACGTCTGCTCGTCTGGACACAGCTAGGGGCCTTTATAGATGGTTACGTGAAACTGAAAACATCCGTAAATGACTAAATAACAAACATTGCAATTCCATCCAGAGGCCAGAAGAGCATTTTAAAAAAATTCAGTTCCGCTGATATAGTATATTTCCTGTCAAATTTCAGCCTCTTTGCAATGGGTTTTCCATTTTCCATCTGTTTCAGCCGGTTCTATTTTAAAGGGAACATGCAAAGCGCAGTGAAGTTAGCGGTTTCCCAGCTAAGTCCAGAACTTAACCTGCTATGCCCGGACGAGGCTAGTGGCTCTAAACTGTGAATGAATAACAAGGTTAGGGTTACACCTGGCTTTGCTATTAGTTTTTATTTCATCATATCATATGCTTCATCCATAATTAGCCCTGTGATGCGGGTCTGGACAATATTTCTGCCTCCATTTTCAGTAAGATTGGAAAATGATTACCATCCCTATATCCATTCACAGGAGGTATATGGTTCTTAATGGAATACTGCAAGGTGTTGAGTTCTTCTGAGAAAGCTAGGTGTGACTTTCCTGATACGCACATTGTTGGTGTACAATGTTTCAGTCACAGCTGCCTTCCTGAATGACTAAGTGAAAAGAAACCATCGCTAATGTGTATTCTAGGAGCTCCCTACTTATAGCCCTCTATGGTCAATCCTGGCAAGCAAAGGATACTTTTATAAAACAAATAGAATGAGCATCCATTCCAGGAATTTGCAAGCCATAGCCCGTGGGCTGAATCTGGACCAGGTGTGGAGAGCGCTTTAGGAGCATGACCTCGCTCCTCAGCTTTCACTAAGGAGCTGCCACCCTGTGCCCGTCTCCAGGCCGCTGCCGCAGAGGTGACTGGCTGCCACAGAGAACACATGCCCTGCAAAGCCTCAAACGCGTATTACCTGGTCCTTTTTAGAAAAAGCTTGTTGACTCTAACCTAATCTGTTAATTCAGATTGCCAATGAAAGACGTATATTCTCTCCTTTTAGTTAAAAATCAGCTTTGTAAGCATATGCTATATTTATAGCCCTTATTTCATGTATAATTTACATCATTTCATTTCTAGATAAAGGGATTACTACCCAGAGAATTCTGAATGTAATGACACAAACAGAAGTCAGATGACGTGATGAATATGGCAGGTAGAAACAGTCTACACACCCTATCCACAGAGAAGGCCTAGAACGTCACGTTAGAAACTTAGTCACCAGACAAAATTTGATTTTAAAAATACAGTTGGTAAAATTTAGAGCTGCAAAATTTAAGCCTTGGATACTGGACTTGACCAAAGTGGGGAAACAAAGAAAAGCAAAAGGAAATTGTGTATCTGGCCATAAAGGAAAATTTTCAGTTGCAGAAGCTATTATCCGGAAAGCTTAGCAATGGCAGAATCTAACTGATTAACCAGCTCTTCACTGTAAACTCTGAATGGAAAAGAATTTATCCTCATGAACGGTACTTCTGAGAAATCAAAATGGAAAATGTTTCTTTAATTAATTTTAGAAAAATAAAAACTGATTTAACCACAGTATATAGAAATTGACTAAGGAATTAAATTGGCTTGTGACGTGAAACTCGTTCAGTTGTGTCCGACTCTTTGTGACCCCATGGACTGTATCGTCCATGGGATTCTCCAGGCCAGAACACTGGGGTGTAGCCTGTCCCTTCTCCAGGGGATCTTCCCAACCCAGGGATGGAACCTAGGTCTCCTGCATTGCAGGCGGATTCTTTACCAATTGAGCTATGAGGGAATTTATTCCAGAAAACACTTTTTTCAATGAAAACTCATTAGGAGTCATGTAATTGTGACTACAGCGTTCTTATTTGAAATGGCACATTCTCGCGCATCCTGTTTGCTCTGTGGGTGCCTCCCTAGTTCAGAACTGGCCCTGAACAGACCTGAAGAGGCTTTTCAGTGTCAGGAGAGTGAGGTGCTGGGAAAGCAGGTAGAGAAACACTATTTCCGAGTCTGTTTCCCCATTCAGACTCTCTTGCCCTTACACTGCTGCAAGCGAGGCGGCTGGACTCCACGTGTTTGTTTTGGCACTCATGCAGCTGGGAAAAGTCTACCAAGGACAGTTCCGCTCACCATTTAATAAGTTTAGATAAGAAGCAGCTGTCGAAATGGAAAAATGTTATCACCCTTTTGCCACTGAAGCCCAGCATTGTGATGATAGAAATTCTGTGCTTGTGGGCCTGAGATGCTATCTCTTACGAAAACCAAGCTCCAGAAATATTTATTTAATGATCAGTTTCTCTTCTTTGAGAATCATGGCAGAGAAATTTGGAAAGAGAAAAATTAATACCTTTCTACTGCAAATGAGAAGGAGCAGAGGACTCAGCGTGTGGTGGGATCTGACACCACCCGTCTGTGGGGAAGACCGCCAGGGCCCCGGCGGGAGCCTGGGTCCCTCCACACCCCCACCCCCCCAGTTCCGTGCAGAGAGCTGAATAGCTCCTCCTGCCTGAACATCTGGGTGAGAAGTACCCATGAGAGTCGCTTTGGCCATCTTCACCACGAGAGAGACCAGCTGCCTTATAACTGGTTCAATGGCAGATGGTCAAGCTAACTGGACATAAGACTTGGCCTTACATGGCACACTACTAGCCAAAGTGAGAGAGAGCTCTAGTTGGTTTGTACGTGCGATATTTTAAATAATGAAACAAAATAAAAAAGGTTTAATTGACTACTTATATTACTTTATTATATCTGTAATCAGTAGTAGGTGATGTGAATCTCCTCTGGCATCCTTTCTAAATATCCTTGTTCCATAATTCAATCAAGAGTCATCTGTATATGTGTTTTGAACTGAAAGACTCACAAAGGTCCAGACGACCCAGGGTCAGCCATCCCTTTCTTCCTCCTGTCTTCCGATTGTTTCACTCCCCAGCTCTCCACAGGACTGGGTCCCTCCACACCCCCACCCCCCCAGTTCCGTGCAGAGAGCTGAATAGCTCCTCCTGCCTGAACATCTGGGTGAGAAGTACCCATGAGAGTCGCTTTGGCCATCTTCACCACGAGAGAGACCAGCTGCCTTATAACTGGTTCAATGGCAGATGGTCAAGCTAACTGGACATAAGACTTGGCCTTACATGGCACACTACTAGCCAAAGTGAGAGAGAGCTCTAGTTGGTTTGTACGTGCGATATTTTAAATAATGAAACAAAATAAAAAAGGTTTAATTGACTACTTATATTACTTTATTATATCTGTAATCAGTAGTAGGTGATGTGAATCTCCTCTGGCATCCTTTCTAAATATCCTTGTTCCATAATTCAATCAAGAGTCATCTGTATATGTGTTTTGAACTGAAAGACTCACAAAGGTCCAGACGACCCAGGGTCAGCCATCCCTTTCTTCCTCCTGTCTTCCGATTGTTTCACTCCCCAGCTCTCCACAGGGCCTCACTGAGCCCAGGTGCCATGCCCCCAACACTTCCCTTCCCCCCTCATCGTTCCCGTGGATCTCACAATATTTTCCAAGAAGACAGCTGGGCTATCTGAGTAAGGAATAAGGAATGTGGGTGAACCCCAGCCGTCTGCCCTCTCCCTCGCTCCTCGATGGGCATGTCTTGGTGCCCTTCTCAAGCCACACTTGCCGTCTCACAATCGTAGCCACATCTGTGCCATGACTTATGAGTGGTGGGAGCTTCTGGCTCCCCAGCAGGCCTTGGGGAGCCCTAAAATCATGCCAGTGGTACCCGGTGTGACTTTGATGCTCAGAAAAGACTATCTCTCCTCCTCAAGATTCTAGGCAAGAGGAAAATACAACTTTGCTTAGCTCTCTGCTCCAGATAGTAGAGATCCCCTGTGCCAGGAACTGATGGTCATATGTGAATCCAACTGGGTGACCCACCAGGTCAGGGCAGAGAGAGCATCTCATAATACCAAGCAACCAAACTGAGGATCCCAGATGTCTTCACCAGGATGCAGACCCTGCACTCGCTGGGTTATTCCACAGCCGTAACCGGAAACCATCAGTCAGCTGTCAACAAGTATTTACTGAGCACACATGAACAGACCACAGTTGCAGAGTAAACTGGAAAAGCTGAGAGGGAATTCCAGATATAGCTCTAAGCCATGAAGGGGGAAACCTAAGTGACGTGCATAATCCATAATCAACACAGGTTCAAGATGAAGTAGGAACCCTAAGTGAGCAGAACATGAAACGTTCAGTCAAAATTCTCCCCTTTTAAGACACCATGCTGGAGTGGAAAAATGACAAGTTCTCTCCACTTGTAAGGAACCAATAATTCTCATCTTTTGTGAATCATTATTGAGCACCTACTCTTTGTTAGGTCTTGACCTAGAGCTGGGAGACATACAAAACAGGAAATTCTCCAGCCTTCTCCTGTCTTATGCCAAGCTGAAAGGGTAATATTTATACACATGAAAATATAACGAGTGAACGATTAGCAACGATAATAAGATGCTGTCATTTCCTGGGCACCTTTGATGTCCTTACATCTTTGCCAAGCACTTTGCATCTGCTTCTGGCCCCGCCCTCCGTCACGCAGCAGCAGCACGGGCAGCCGCGCTGTCTGTGCTGCCGCTCTTCCGGTGCAGGAATTGTTTTTGCTTCTGCATTGTATGTTCTTTAGATGAAGTCAGGGAACACATCTGNTCTTTGCCAAGCACTTGGCATCTGCTTCTGGCCCCGCCCTCCGTCACGCAGCAGCAGCACGGGCAGCCGCGCTGTCTGTGCTGCCGCTCTTCCGGTGCAGGAATTGTTTTTGCTTCTGCATTGTATGTTCTTTAGATGAAGTCAGGGAACACATCTGGCACATCTTGGCATTCCATGAAATCCCCAGGAGAAAAATTCCTGTTTCATGGTTTATTGTGAGGATAAAACGCCAGGGTTTGGAAGAGGGCCTGGCTTGCAGTGAGTGTAGTTGAAGCATTAGCTGACCCGCCTTCGCTCATTAGAGGTCAGCTGGTGGCATGATTCTCAGCCAGCAAGCTGGGGAAAGAGAGGAGACCCCCCAGAGCTAACTTGCGCAGGCTCACAGCAACAGCAATGCGTAGGCAGGCTGGCGCTCTCCTGACCTGTAGCCCACTGCCTCCACAATTTCTCCACCCACTGCCTTGCAGACCCTGTCGCCCTTTGGCCACCGCTTTCCACCTGCTCCCTGGACTTTCACCTACACTCAGCAAGAGCCTGATTATGCCTGCCCTCTGCTCTCCTGGGCTTCCAACACACAGTGGACCTTCCTTACACAGTGGGCCCTGTGTAAGGACAGATATAAGTCTAAAATCCTTCCTGTTAAGGGTGGGAAAGAGATTCCCTTCCCATCATTCTTCTCAGAGGATTCATCTTAGAAAATGCCTCATTGTAAGTGCTTTCTCTTCCTTTTGAAACATAAACAGTAAATGAGACAGCACCCTACCTCCCAGTTCAGTGGGTGCCTGGCTCCAAGTTGCAAAACTACTTCCTGTCCTAAAGATGCGAGTTTGTTTTTCCACTGCTCTGTCATAGTGAAGGGGCTTGTGTAACTCGATAAAGCTGTGAGCCATGCCATGCAGGGCCACCCAAGGTGGATGCGTCATAGCTGATAGTTCTGACAAAACGTGATTCATGGAAGGATGGCAAGCCACCCCAGTACATTTGACGTGAGAACCTCAGGAACTGTATGAAAAAAGATGTGACACCAAAAGATGAGTCCCACAGGTTTGAAAGTGTCCGATACGCTGCTGGGGAAGATCAGAGGAGAACCACCAGTAGCCCCAGAAAGAGTGAAGGGGCTGGGCCAAAGCAGACGCCACTCTCAGCTGCGGGCGTGTCTGGTGACAGAAGCAAAATCTGATGCTGCAAAAACAATATTGCTTAGGAAACTGGAACGTTAGGTCCATGAATCGAGGTAAATTGGACGTGGTCAAGCAGGAGATGGTAAGAATAAATATCGACGTCTTATGAATCAGTGAACTAAAATGGACGGGAACGAGTGAATTTAATTCAGTTGACCATCATATCTGCTACTGTGGGCAAGGATCCCACAGAGGAAACAGGGCAGCCCTCATAATCGGCAAAAAGCGTCTGAAATGCAGGGCTTGGGTGCACCGTCAAAAAAGACGAAAGAGTTCAGTTCGTTTCCAAGGCAAGCCATTCAGCATCACAGTAATCCAAGCCTATCCCCCTGCCATCAATGCCAAAGAAGCTGAAGTTGATCAGCTCTGTGAAGACCCAAAAGACCTCCTAGAACCAACACCAGAAAAAAGATGTTCTATTCATCATCGGAGATTGCAGTGTAAAAGTAGGAAGTCAAGAGATCCCTGGAGCAACAGGCAAGTTTGGCCTGAGAGAACAAACTAAGCAGGGCAAAGGCTAACTGAATTCTGCCAAGAGCTTGCGCTGGACATGACAAATACCCTTTCCAACAGCGCAAGAGATGACTTTACACATACACCTTACCAAATGGCCAATAGTGAAATCGAATTGATTACGTACCTTGTAGCTGCAGATAGAGAAGATGTATTCAGTCAAAAAAACAAGACATGGAGCTGACTGTGGCTCAGATCATCAGCTTCTCATAGCAAAATTCAGGCTTAAACTAAAGAAAGTGGGGAAAACCAATAGGCCAGCCAGGTATAACTTAAATCAAATCCCCATGAATATGCAATGGAGGTAATGAATAGATTTAAGGGATTAGAATTTGTAAACAGTGTGTCTGAAGAATTATGGATAGAAGTATGTAATATTGTACAGAAGGCAGTGAACAAAGCCATCCCAAAGAAAAAGAAAAGCAAGAAGGCAAACTGGTTGTCTGAGGAGGCCTTACAAATAGTTAAAGAAAGAAAAGAAACAAAAAGCAAGGGAGAAAAAGAAAGGTATATCCAACTAAACCCAGATTTCCAAAGAACAGCACGGAGACACAAGAAGGCCTTCTTCAGTGATCAGTGCATAAAACTGGAAGAAAACAACAGAAGGGGAAAGACTAGAGATCTCTGGGGAAAACTGGAGATATCAAGGGAAGATTTTGCCCAAAGATACGCACAATAAAGTATATAAATGGTAGAGACCTAGCAGATGCTGAAGAGATCAAGAAGAGGTGGAAAGAATACATGGAACAACCGTACAAAAAATCCAAATGAACCAGATTGCTGCGACGGTGTGGTCAGCCGCCCAGAGCCAGACAGTCGGAAGAGTGACTGTCTGGTGGGCCTTCAGAAGCACTGCTGTTAATAAAGCTAGTGGATGTGATGGAATTCCAGTAGAACAATTCAAAACCATAAGAGATGATGCCCTCAAGGTGTTGCATTCAATATGGAAGCAAATCTGGAAGACCCAGCAGTGGCCACATGACTGGGAAAGGTTGGTCCTCATCCCAGTTCCCAAGAAGGGTAGCACTAAATACCCTGCTGCCCATCGGACAGTTGCACGCATCCTCCACGCAAGTGAAGCCATGCTTCAAATCTTCCACGCTAGGCCTCAGCGTTACATGAACCAAGAACTCCCAGACGGCCAAGCTGGGTTTAGAAAAGGAAGAGGAACCAGAGATCAAATTGCCAAACTTCACTGGATCATAGAGAAAGCTAGGGAATTCCAGAAAAACACCTACCTCTGTTTCATTGATTATGGCAAAGCCTTTGACTGTGTGGATCATAATAAACTGTGGAAAGCTCTTAAAGAGATGGGAATACCAGACCATCTTATCTGTCTCCTGAGAAACCTGTATGCGGGTCAAGAAGCAACCAGTTAGAACCCTGAACAACTGATTGGTTCAAGATTGAGAAAGGAGTGTGATGGGGCTGTCTGCTGTCTCCCCGTTTGTTTAACCTATCTATACGCTGAGCTCGTCGTGAGAAAAGCCAGGCCGGAGGAGTTACAAGCTGGAATCAAAATAGGTGGGAGAGACATCAACAACCTCAGGTATGTGGATGAAACCACTCTAATGGTAGAAAGTTAAGAGGAACCAAAGACCCTCTAGATGAGGGTAAAGGAGGAGAGTGAAAGAGACAGTTTAAAACTAAATATTAAAAGAAAACCGTAGATCATGGCCTCCAGTCCCATTCAGTTCAGTTCAGTCGCTCAGGCGTGTCCAACTCTTTGCCACCCCATGAATCGCAGCACATCAGGCCTCCCTGTCCATCACCAACTCCCGGAGTTCACTCAGACTCATGTCCATCGAGTCAGTGATGCCATCCAGGCATCTCATCCTCTGTCGTCCCCTTCTCCTCCTGCCCCCAATCCCTCCCAGCATCAGAGTCTTTTCCAATGAGTCAACTCTTCCCATGAGGTGGCTAAAGTACAGGAGTTTCAGCTTTAGCATCAGTCCTTCCAATGAATACTCCAGATTGATTTCCTTTAGGATTGACTGGTTGGATCTCCTTGCAGTCTAAGGGACTCTCAAGAGTCTTCTCCAACACCACAGTTCAAAAGCATCAATTCTTCAGTGCTCAGCTTTCTTCACAGTCCAACTCTCACATCCATACATGACCACTGGAAAAGCCATAGCCTTGACTAGATGGAGCTTTGTTGGCAAAGTAATGTCTCTGCTTTTGAATATGCTATCTAGGTTGGTCAAAACGTTCCTTCCAAGGTGTAAGCGTCTTTTAATTTCATGGCTGCAGTCACCATCTGCAGTGATTTTGCAGCCCAGAAAAATAAAGTCTGCCACTGTTTCCATGTTTCCCCATCTATTTCCCATGAAGTGATGGGACCAGATGCCATGATCTTCATTTTCTGAATGTTGAGCTTTAAGCCAACATTTTCACTCTCCTCTTTCACTTTCATCAAGAGGCTTTTTAGCTCCTCTTCACTTTCTGCCATAAGAGTTGTGTCATCTGCATATCTGAGGTTATTGATATTTCTCCCGGCAATCTTGATTCCAGCTTGTGCTTCTTCCAGCCCAGCGTTTCTCATGATGTACTCTGCATATAAGTTAAATAAGCAGGGTGACAATACATAGCCTTGACGTACTCCTTTCCCGATTAGGAACCAGTCTGTTGTTCCATGTCCAGTTCTAATCTTTGTTTCTTGACCTGCATACACGTTTCTCAGGAGGCAGTTCAGGTGGTCTGGTATTCCCATCTCTTGAAGAATTTTCCCGTTTGTTGTGAGCTACACAATCAAAGGCTTTCACATAGTCAATAAAGCAGAAGTAGATGTTTTTCTGGAACTCTCTTGCTTTTTCAATGATCCAGCAGATGTTGGCAATTTGACCTCTGGTTTCTTTGCCTTTTCTAAATCCAGTTTGAACATCTGGAAGGTCATGGTTCATGTATTGTTGACTCTTTTGGGGCTCTAAAATCACTGCAGATGGTGACTGCAGCCATGAAATCAGAAGACATTTGTTTCTTGGCAGGAAAGCTATGACAAGCTTAGTGTGCTGAAAAGCAGAGACGTTACTTTGCCAACAAAGGTCCGTATTGTCAAGGCTATGGTCTTCCAGTGGTCTCCTGTGGTTGTGAGAGCTGGACCACAAAGAAGATGGAGCACCAAACAATTGATGCCTTTGAACCGTGGTGCTGGAGAAGACTTCTGAGAGTTTCATGGACAGCAAGGAGATCAAACCCGTCAATCTTAACGGAAATCAACCCTGAATACTCATTGGAAGGACGATGCTGAAGTTGAAACTCCAGTATTTTGGTCGTCATATAATGGAAAGAACCGACTCACTGGAAAAGTCCCTGATGCTAGCAAAGATTGAGGGTAGAAGGAGAAGAGGGCATCAGAGGATGGGATGGCTGGATGGCGTCACTGATGCCATGGGCATGAACTTGGGCAAACTTGGAGATGGTGAGAGACAGAGAGGCAGCCCATGGGGTCTCAGGAGAGCTGGACATGACTGGGCAACTAAACAGTGGCAGGGCCAAGTGGCCGCACAGATGGCTCCCCAATTGCCAAGTGATGCTGGGTGGGCTCTGCGTGACCAGGATGCAATCCATTCCATCCACACTAGGTCTGGTTACTGCTTCTCATGAGAACATGCACGGGGTTGGTTATACTTGCTTGTCTGTAGAAGAAGGGCAAGGTTGCTTCTTGTTTTTGCAGTCCCTTAGTAGATTTCCTGTGATATCCACAACATTCTGGAGTAACGCTTATTCAGTAATAAAAGTGTTTGCTTTCCCAGCTACTTTGTGGAGAGAATTTTGGGGGTTGGGAGATGACTGTGGCCCCAGCAGTGCCTTGTAACTTAAAGGTTGTTGCTGAACCCACAAAAGATGCTGGGATTCTTGGCCTCCGGAGGAGAAGAATTCAATCTGGGGCCTGAGACGAGGTCTGATCGCTCAGAGCTTTTGTGCAATAGAGTTTTATTAAAGTATAAAAGGGATAGAGAAAGCTTCTGACATAGATATCAGAAGGGGGCAGAAAGAGTACCCCCTTGCTAGCATTAGCAATGGAGTTATATACTCTCAAACTAGTTATTACAGTGAATCAAAAGAATGTCTGGAGGTTGTAAAGACCTCACCAGACCTACTCCCATAATTTTTATTTTGAGATAACAGAATTAGCCAGAAGGTTTTTTGACTGTCCTCAAGCAGGATACATTATTGTAAAAGACTCTACACATGGATATCACCAGATGGTCAACACCGAAATCAGATTGATTATATTCTTTGCAGCCAAAGATGGAGAAGCTCTATACAGTCAACAAAATTTTTGATTTTGGAGCCCTGAAAAATAAAGTCTGTCACTGTTTCCATTGTTTCCCCATCTATTTCCCATGAAGTGATGGGACCAAATGCCATGATCTTCGTTTTCTGAATGTTGAGTTTTAAGCCAGCTTTTTCAGTCTCCTCTTTCACTTTCATCAAGAGGCTCTTTAGTTCCTTTCTGCCATAAGGGTGGTATCATCTGCATATCTGAGGTTATTGATATTTCTCCCGGCAATCTTGATTCCAGCTTGTGCTTCATCCAGCCCGGCATTTCACAAGATGTACTCTGCATAGAAGTTAAACAAGCAGTGTGACAACATATAGCCACGAAGAACTCCTTTCCCAATTTGGAAACAGACCATTGTTCCATGTTTGTTTCTAACTGTTGCTTCTTGACCTGCATGCAGATTTCTCAGGAGGCAGGTCAGGTCGTCTGGTATTTCCATCTCTTGAAGAATTTTCCACAGTTTGTTGTGATCCACACAGTCAAAGGCTTTGGCGTAGTCAAGAAAGCAGAAGTAGATGTTTTTCTGGAACCCTCTTGCCTTTTCTATGATCCAACAGATGTTGGCAATTTGATCTCTGGCTCCTTTGCTTTCTCTAAATCCAGCTTGAACAACTCTCTATAATGAGAGGATTTTTTTTTTTTATTATGTCTCCTTCAGCTATAGAAAAACTTTGCAAATTTTGATCTCAAGCAGCAAAGACCCTGATTTGTCAGCAGGGACTCGTGTTAGCCACGCTCTTGCTACTCTGCCTTGCTTGCACGTATCAATGACTTCACTGCTGTTCCCTGTAAGTAAAAATACCAAATGCCCAGTCATTAATATTGTTGATAACAGGACACATGTGAGGAGAAAGCATCGCTTTTGTTCTGCTTATCAATTTGTGTTACTGAATCTCAAAAATCACAAAAAATGTCAGAACTGGAAAACTATTTGGGAAATAAGTGGTTTTTAACCCAAGGGGAAACAAGTTCATTTGGGAATCTGCTGAAAAATGTAGACTTTTGGCTGGAAAATGATGAGCAACCATCGATAGTATCAGGGTTGCTAGTTAGCTATCCCTTACTCAGCTCAACCAGTAGGGTTGTGAGTGACAACCAGAAACCCTTACCTGTAAGAGTCTCACAGAACAGATGTCCTTGGAGTCTGCTGATGGGGCAGAAAGAAATCGTAGGTGGTCAGAGACTTCTGGAGATTAGCCCCTCCAGGGCAGGCAGGCAGCTTGCCTCCACTGGCAAACAGTTGCCAGTTTAGAAAAATTACATATTAAGGGATCTTCGGGAGCTGACTGTTCCAAGTGTAGTCTGAGACTCAGGCTCCTAAAGAACAAAGCCAGAAGCCACAGCTGACCGCAGGAGGCCGCCTTAGAGAAAGGGTGGTGTCGCTGACGCTCGCGGAAGCATTGCTCTCCAGCCAGTCCTTCCTTCCTGCTTCTTCCTTCTCATCACCGGCTCTGGATCAGCCTCCCACAGGAACATCTGAGGAGCAGGTCCTGAGTCAGGAAGCCGGACCACCAGGAGGACCCAGGAATGAGATGTGCTTCCAGTGAGACCCAGGAATGAGATTCGGGGCTTATAAAATGAGAAACTCTCTAGTTAGGAAGAAGGATGCCAGGCAGCCCAAACACAACAGTTTCCACTACTGGGGAGGGGCTGGTTGAGACTGAAGAGCTGGGGAAGCAACTGATGGACCGACCTGGCAGAGGCTTCTCACTGGGGGAAAATGTTGGGTCCAGGCTGAGCCCAGGGAAAGGGCGATGCGTGGTCCCGGATGAGAAACTGAGCCGCCGGTTACAGCAGATTTGGCCCTTCCCCAGAGGCCCCGAGGCCCCACCCTGGTGCCCCGGATACCTGAGGTCCATCTCCCGTTCCTATGCCACTACTGGAAAGAAAGGGAAAGGACGATGATGAGTGGGAGAAATGCACCTTACAGAGTGTTTAAACTCTCAAGTGACTGCTAATTTACAGACAGAGGGACCGAGAGGGAGAGGTTATTTTAAAAAGGAAGATTGTGACATACAGCAAAGTTCGAAATGAACTTTCAGCACTGTATGGAACAGGAGCTTCAGAGCGAGAGGAGATAGCATATATAGTTCAAAAATTACCGTTAGAATTCTTGCACCTTAAATTATGTGGAGTAAACACCCAGGGTGTGAGTCACCCTGACTGCCGAACACAGGGGCCCCCGCAGCCCCTGGAGTGGGATCAAATGGCAGCGAGAGCAGCGCCGGGACAGCAGAAGGGGCTGGCAGCATTTATATTCTGTGCCACTTTGTTTTTACTTTGTCTTCATTGAAGTATAGTTGATTTACAATAGTACATTAGTTTCAAGTGTACAGCGGAGTGATTTAATATTTTTATAGATTATACTCCATTAAAAGTTAGTACAAGATAGTGACTGTAATTCCCTGTGCCATGGAACGTGTCCTTGCTGTTTATCTATTTTTTCTATTTTTTATTGATGTATAGTTGATTTACAATATTGTGTTAGTTTCAAGTACAAAGAAAAAGTGATTCTAGTACACATATATATATGTATATGTCTAAACGACTTTCTGATTCTGTTAATTACGGTTTGCTACATGACGCCGAATGCAAACCCTGCTGTTTATCTGTGTTATAGACGGCAGTGTGCGTCTGTCAGTCCCAACATAGGAGTTTTGAAGAGCAGAGTTCCTTCTCAGGGACGCAAGGGCAATTTCAACAGCGACAGCGAGCCTCCAGCGGAAGCAGCGCTCCACCGCGAGCCTCCGGGGGAAGCCGTGCTCCCCCGCGAGCCTCCGGGGGGTGGGGGGGGAGCCGTGCTCCACCGCGAGCCTCGAGGCAGTTTGCTCAGCTCTGGGAAGTGGGAGGGATGTTCATGGCCTGTGTCTCCAATCTAGAACCCTCTGGAGCCAACAAGGCCCACGACTGGGAAGAGGGCATGGGGGTGTGGGGCAGATGCCTGAAGATGATCTCTGGCTCATTCCCGCCGAGGAGGGGACGGACTCCTGCAGGGGCGGGGTGCACAGCCTGATGGGGGAGGGCAGGCCCCAGGGAAGAGAAGCGGGAGCCTTGTCTGGTGGCCTTGTCAGGTTTGCTATATGAACTTGGGAGGTGAGAGGCGGAGCACAAGCCCTCACCTCATAGGGCACACAGTGATGCGCATGCCCGCAACTGGGCCTCCTGTGCAAGCCCCGACTTCTGGGGGAGGCCCAAAGAGGGAGGCAGAGCTCAGCCAGAGCAGGGACACCACTGCTCAGCTCCGAGCTTCAGGCTAGACCTTGAAGTCTATGGTAAGGCTTTGGACAGAGGATGAGACGGCTGGATGGCATCACCGACGCGATGGACGCGAGTCTGCGTGAACTCCGGGAGCTGGTGATGGACAGGGAGGCCTGGCGTGCTGCGATTCATGGGGTCGCAGAGAGTCGGACACGCCTGAGCGACTGAACTGAACTGAACTGAAGGCTTTGGACAGCTGGACTGTCGACTGAGAGCAAAGGGTTTCTCAAAACCCACAAATGACATTTTTTTAACGTCAAATCTTGGAGGAGTAACTGGAGAGTAAAGGAAATCGCCAAGGGGCAGCAGCTGCAAAAGTCACTTCCACCTGAGAAAGCAAGCCTGCTGGGGCTGGGAGCCACGAGGCCCTGGGGAGGAGCGCAGCAGCGGCTGGGCTGGGCAGAGGCCCGCTCCCGGACCTGTAAGCCGGCAGAGCGCGCGCAGGAACGGAAACGCTGCAGAAGTGCTCACCCCAGACTCGGCCTTCGCTGCGAGAGTGACTGAGCCAGTCACGCCTAAAACTGACGGGAAACGCGCTGCACTGGGCTGCACACCCGGTGGAGGGCCAGGGTGTCTGTGTGCTCCATGCCGTTTTGGGGCTCAAGGGCTGGCGGGGAAGCAGCTGCTAGAAGGGAGGGAACAGCATTCCCGTGCACGTGGGACGCAGGGTGTGAATTCTGAGACACCAGACCCGCTTACCGCGGAGACTGATGATGCTCACCCTGGGTGTGGAGCACACCTGGGTGTGAGCGCCAGGCGCTGGGGCGCAGGCTGAAGGAGGCGGCCAGGGCCGCCGGGAGGGGAGAGCGCGGAGCTCCGCGCGGAGGGAAGGCGCCGCCGGGACCGAGGGCAGGGGCGCCGGGAGCCTGAGAGAGGAAGACAGGGCGCCGGCCAGGGCCTCCTCCTCGGAGAAACTTCCCTGTTGTCTAGCCGCCACCGGGAGTGACCCTTTCATGGACATCTCAGTGTAAGAAGAAATTCAACCAAAGAAGTCTAGGGAGCTGCAAGTGGAAACGTCGTCCCTGCCCTCAGCCCACCCCTCACTATGCCCGGGTAGCTCCCCGGCTCTGCTCCGGCTGCCCGGCACCCATTTCCTGGTGGGCTGGACCTTAACTGTTTTATTTATCATTCCCCCCAGGGGTGTACACTGCCTGCTTTCCAGCTTGTTTCTGAAGTGAGTAATGCTGCAATGAAATGGATTAGCTTGAACATCTTCACTTTTCAGGGGTGCAGGTTCGTCTGCAGGATAAGTTGCTAGGGGTAAGTGGTTGGATTAGAGAGTCTGTGTGTTTGTAATTTTGATATTAATAATCTGCTCTCCAAAAAAAATTATTCCCATTTCGCTCCCACCAGCTGTTGGGAGGCTGTTTCTGTCTCAAAGTTTTGAAGCTGCCTTCCAGGTCCGCTCCTCCTTTCTCCATTTGCCCAGGTCCCATCTTGCCCCCAGTGAGGAAGCCCAGGCAGGGATTTTCTGAAGAGAATCTGCCTCTTGCTCTTGCCCTCTCTCCTACCACACCTGGTGTGAGCCATGGCCCCACTCACTTGGACACCTGTGTGGGCCTCCCAGCTCACCTCCTGCTTGCACCTCCCTCCACCTCTTCTCCACGTGCAGGCCGCGGGGTGCACGCCTCACCCAGAGCCACAGGCAGGCTCCCTGTCACTTCCCACAGGCACCACGACAGAGCCCTTCCCTCTGCAGGGTCATGCGTTCTGCACACCTGCCCAAACCTGGCGCAGAGTCTGCTCTGCGGTAACTTCCGGGTCCACCCAAGCCCCAGGAGGAGGCCCCTGCACCCAGGTGAAGGCTCAGGGCATTGTTCTTGGGTTTTGCCCAGAGGCCTCAGAGATCTACCCAGGGAGCTTCTTGAATCCAACAGCCCTGTCACACACACACACACACACACACACACACACACACACACACACACACTGCTGGAGAAAGAAACACAGCTGCCTCTGCAGGCCGAGGGTGTGGAGGAGAGAGGAAGAAAGCACCCCAGGGCCAGGGTGAGGGCCAGTTAGCCTGGAGGTCACCTTAGCAGTTGATCTTTAAGGGAGGAACACGGCTAAAATGATGGGTGGCCCCTATGGGAACCTCGAGGTTCCCGCCTCTTGGCTGCTGCCACGCGGGTAGAGCGTGTCGCAGGAAGCGTGCGCGGTCCTGCCCTGCTGGTGAGCAAATGTGTGGGCCTTGCCTTCCAGAGGGCATTGCTCTTCCCAGCATATGTTTGGGGCTGCACGGAGGAGGCTGAGATCCCCCTGGGCCTCCCCCTGAGATCCCCCTGGGCATGGCTTGAGTTCCTCTAAATATTCCACCCAGTGAAGAAGCAAAGGTTTGGGAAATTCACCTGAGAGGCTCAGGTATGGTATCTGCTTTCTGTGTTCCCACAGCAAATGTGCACCCAGCGACTCTTGCTGGGCTGAGTGGAGTGGGCTCAGAGCACAGGGGCGCAGCCCTAGGGCAGGGCCACAAGCTCTGCTGAGTGCCGGTGCCCGCGGCACGGTGAGGGGAGGAAGCGGGGAACGGCGGCCACAGGCGGCCGCACACCTGCAGCGCTCTCTCCCAGGGACCCTCCCAGCAGCCCCTTGCAGGGCGCGCCAGCAGGGTTAGGGTTAGGGTTAGGGTCGGGAGAGCAAGGGGGCGGGATGACCTCTAGGGGCTAGGGCGTTGCTCAGGCCTTTCAGTGAATTTCCCACCTCCAGGCATTTTTCTTTAGTCACAAATGACAATGCAGTCTCTGGTTACCTAAGCTTTAAATAAAAAGATGAGCTCACCCAGTCCACAGGAGAGACCAACACGGAAGGGCAGGACCCCTCACCTGGAGACTCGGGGATGCTGCATTCAGACGCACATTCCGAGAGCCTGGGGAGCACCCAGGACCCCGAAACCCTTCATGACACTGAGCTTGTGCTGCACTTCACTTCAAGGTCCTTTCCCCCAGTCTTGGGGAGGGGGGTGATTTGAAGGAGAAATTCTGAAACATCTGGGCTACTGATCATTTTCCAGACCAAGGCGTCACCAGAAATGGATGGCATTGTCCATCCTCGCGTTGTCGCGCCGGTCTCCCTGGCTCTTCTCCTTAATCACCTGGAAACAGAGATGTCTGACAGGATGCCGGCAGCCCCACCATCTCAGTCCAGAATCCTTTATTGTTTGGTCAAGAATCGTAAGAAGTCTTTATTAGAGGCAGCGAAGGAGGCTCAGGAGGGGCGCCCTGAGAGCCGGTGTCTAGGATGGGGCAAGGGGCAGACGGGACCGGGGAGGAGGCGCCTGCTGCTCGCCCCCGACCCAGCCTCCACGCCTCACCCCCAAAGCCGCCCGTTGTCCAATTCACTGCAGAACCGGGGGCAGAGGGGTCTTGCCCAAGGTCACCTCAGGCACATCTGGGCATCCAACACAGATGTCCCCAGCCTCAGTGTCTGTACATCCCCGTGGACTGTATGCAGGATTTGTTTGACAGAAAGTGTGTGAAGTCAAGTGAACGTTCCTGGGAATGGGGGGTCATATGAAAACTCATGCCACAGTTTTCTAACCACAGGTATTACTTCAGACACCTTTTACACACCTGTTACTTCAGACACCTCCACGGTAAAGAGCTTAGAAGCCCAGGGTTTCAAACGGCAGCTCAGATTTTTATTAAACTGCTGCCACGGAACATCATTTCTTCTCAAATGTAGAGTTTGGCAGGGGAAGGAATTTCATTAATGCAATGTCTGTCTTTGCAACTGCTTTCCAAGACCAGCTGCAGGGGATGATGGAGACAGAGGAATCCGTGTCCTGGGAGTGGGGAGGTGGACGGACGTCCCGTGCAAGTGGACCCGCATCAGGGTCAGGGCCAGCCGGTTCCGGGCGGACGGAAGTCAGCCCTCCCGCCGGGCAAGCGGAGCTGGACTGGCCAGAGCCCTGCTCGCTCATTCACGCGCGCCGCGGCTGCTTTTGCCTACAGCCCAAAGCTGAACAGTCAGCACAGGCCGCCCGGCCCTCAGGCCAGCCAGATTTGCTCTCGGGTCCTCACAGAAAAAGTCCGCCAGCCCTGCCCTGCATCAGCCTGTGAGACTGCGAGTGATCCGTGCGTGTGCCATGGGCCACTGTGACTCCCTAAGATCCCCTTCACCCACAGAACCCCACGGGCCTCCGATGTACGAGGTGATTCAGGATCGCCCACGCCCTCTCCCCGCAGGAAAGCCAGCCCCGGCCGCCGCCTGCTGGAGCACGTGGGCAGGGCGCTCCTTCTCCGCAAAGCGACGCCTGGGCCCCGCGTCTCTCCCGTAACTCGCTGCCTCCACCCAGGGCCGGCCCGGCCTCAGCGCCCCCTCTGTGCTCAGGAGCCTCTGTGAGAGTTTGCCATCAGGGTGTGCCTCCCCCTGCGCGGCACACGCATCTCCCCTCTCCCATCCATCGCGGAGCCTGAGCCCACGGTCTGAGGACAGCCACGCCTGGCCGCTGCCGGGCCCCAGGGCCTCAGGAGCCTGCCACCCCCAAAGATGCCCGCATCGTCGACTCTGCGGGCCAGCTTCGAGGAGCTGAGGCAGGCGTGCCCGGAGAAGGGCGCCCTGTTTGAGGGTGTGGACTCCCCAGCCAACAGCTCCTCTCTACTCTACAGCGAGGGGCCCCAGATCCCCTTTGTGTGGCAATAGCCGGGGTGAGTGGTGACAGGAGGGGTTCGGGCAACAGAGAGGGGTGTGCAGTTCGGTGCCCAGGATGGGGCAGCGAGGAAAGGGTGGGCGCGGCGGGGGCTACACACAAGCTGGACTGAGGCACAGCCGCCGAGCCCACTGCCAAGGAGCTGTGCGGGCGGGAGGCTGCAGTGGTGCTCGGGGGGCAGCCAGCTGCTCGGGGGGTGCCCCTGCCCTCTGTGCCCCCCGTGACTCCCCGAGGCCCGGGACTCAGGGTCAGAGACAGCCTTGTCAGTAGGCGGCGAGTGGTAACAAAGCTTCATCTAGGAGTGTCAGGCGACATGTCCCACTGGAGCCCAAGGGTGCACATGCAGAAACGGGTGGGAGGCAGTTCGCTGCGGATCCTCCATGCTATCACCGAGACGACGCCCGGGCTGTGCTCCGTGCGGACGGATCACTCAGCGAGCGCTTAGGACACGTGTGACGGGCAGACGGCTGCGCGGCAGGCGCTCTCTCCCTGAACCATCGCCCTTTCAGGAGGGGAGCCACCGTCTGCGGCGCTCTGCCCCACACTGGCAGTCTGGAGGTGACAGTCCCAAGTGGCACCAACTGGCGCCTGGGACCAGGAGTCAATATTTGCCATGCTGGATTAGTCAGGGCTCAACCTCTGACCACGGAGAAGGCGATGGCACCCCACTCCAGTACTCTCACCTGGAAAATCCCATGGATGGAGGAGGCTGGTGGGCTGCAGTCCATGGGGTTGCTAAGAGTCAGACACGACAGAGCGACTTCACTTTCACTTTTCACCTTCATGCATTGGAGAAGGAAATGGCAACCCACTTCAGTGTTCTTGCCTGGAGAATCCCAGGGACGAGGGATCCTGGTGGGCTGCTGTCTATGGGGTTGCACAGAGTCGGACATGACTGAAGCGACTTAGCAGCAGCAGCAGCAGCAGCAACCTCTGACCAGGCGTTGCATCGCTCTCCTTTCCTCGGGATGGGTCCTTGTCTGGGAGCATCTCCCGTGGAGCCAGGACGCTGTGGGCAAGGCAAAGGCTGGTGCCACCCACGACTGGCGTGTCCCTTGACTGTGGTCTCATCACAGAGGCTCCCTGGGCCTCGGTGTCCTCTCCTGAGGGGAACAACAATGGAGCGGTGATAACAATGCAGGGTCGGTGTCTGCACACGGAGGCGCTCAACAAATGGCAGCTGTTGTCCTGATTCCTATTACAGCATCGTCATCGTCAGGTCCGAATCCCCTCTCACTACAAGTACCACGTCAACCTCCCTACTCCCTACTTTCAAATAATGTCGCTGTTTCAAATGTATAACATATCCTTTAACTTTAAGCAAACAAACATGAAAATCTGTGGCCTCTTCAGGGCCAAGCCCAAAGCACACATAAGCTCTTATTACACAGTGGTAAGCTCTTTATTAGGCTTATCTGGTGACTTAGACAGTAAAGAATCTGCCTGCAACGCAGGAGACCTGGGTTTAATCCCTGGGTCATGAAGACCTCCTAGAGAAGGGGATGGCAAACCACTCCAGTATTCTTGCCTGGAGAACTCCATGGACAGAGGAGCCTGGTGGGCTACAGTCCATGGTGTTGCAAACAGTTGGACACGACTGAGCAATTTTCACTCAGTCACTCGAGGACTTTATTATTTTTTTCTGTTGTAGGCTGTGTATGCGTGTGTGTGTGTGTGTGTGTGTGTGTGTGTGTACACGCATGCACACACATCTACGTGCCATTGAGAGAGTCATTTCCTAGGCAGGTTGATAAGAAGTCTAGGGGTCCCCAAGGAGAGAGGGGTCTGGAATTCTCAAGGAGGAAGAAAGGACAAACTTTTTTTTCCTTCTCTACATTCCTTAGGATTATATAACAACAATGTATTCTGCCTGAGGACAGTCTCTGGATTAAACCTTCTGTCTAATTCTGTAAATTGTGGGAGTAGACCTGCTCTTTACAAGGATTATATAACAACAATGTATTCTGCCTGAGGACAGTCTCTGGATTAAAACTTCTGGCTAATTCTGTTATCTTAAAATGTAAATTATGGGAGTAGGTCTGATGAGGTCTTTACAACCTCCAGACATTCTTTTGATTTACTGGAGAGTATATAACTTCATTGCTAACACTAACAAGGGGGTACTCTTTCTGCCCCCTTCTGATGCCTATGTCAGAAGCTTTCTCTATCTCCTTTATACTTTAATAAAACTTTGTTACACAAAAGCTCTGAGCGATCAAGCCTCGTCTCTGGCCCCGGATTGAATTCTTCTCTTCCGGGGGCCAAGAATCCTGCGTCGTAATTCAACAACAACCTTTCACCATGCTGTGCTGGTTCAGGCGTAAGCTGCTTCTGATTGTGTAGCGTTTTCCTAAGTCTGATAAGGCTATCACAGAAAGGGTAAGGCTATCACAGAAAGGGTAAGCCTTTCTTCTGAGAAATTCCAGTAGCTTCCTTTCCTCCTAACTGGTCTCCCTGCCATCAGCCTTGGCCTACCAGGCCACCCCTACCACCAGCGGGGCCTTCCCACCCCTTGCTCGGCCCCCTGAGTGGGCTCAGAATTATCCTGGAATGAGGCCCAGGCTCCCCACAGCCCCTGTCCTGGGTGCAGCCTCCTTCGACCCCAGAGGGCCCTGCGCCCCGAGCCCCTCCACATGCTCGGACCCTCCCAGGCATCCCTGCCGGCTCCTGCTGGCATATCCCATCCAGCAGAGAGGCCCTCCTCTGCTCAGGGAATGTGGGCCTTTGCTCCGGGGCCTGGCCCGCGAGGCCCTCTGCAGTGCCCAGGCACTGCTGGCTGTCCTGTTCCTGCATTTATGCTATTTTGACGTAATGACCTGCCTGCGTCCCTTCTTGGTGCTCAAGTCTTCTGAGAGGCAGGCCCTCGGTTATTCTGCCCCGCTGTGCTCTGAGCTTCCAACATTATCTGGCACCTTCTAAACAGTGATAGCCGCCAACAGTTGCTATGTCCAAGGCCACCGCTATTGTTCCAGGGTCATCTCACTTAATCCCAAACAGCCCTGAAATTTGAGATGATTATCCCCATTCTTCCACAGGAGGAGCTAGAGTCTGGTGGTCAATGCCACACGGCCAGTACCTGACAGAGCCAAGTGCCCACCCAGCTGCTGCCCCAGAGCACTGGCCAGCGGTGTGAGTGGGATCCGGGTCCAGGAGGGGACCCGCCCTTCAGCCTACATGGCCATCTCCGGGCTTCATGTGTCCCTCTGGGGCTTACAACTCGCCGTCTCTTTGCCAGAGTTGAAATTTCTCCAGGAGAAGAGAAAGACGTTCGCAGGCTAGGCTGGAGAATGTCTTTGTCCGCTCCGGGACGAGGGCCAGAGAGCGCTGGGGCTCAGGCTCTGCTTGCATTTGTCCCCGGCACTGAGGCACGCGCCACAGCAGCAAGGGCCGGTGGGAGCCCGGGCGGGCGCCCCGCCAGCACCACCTTCCGGTCAGACACAGCTGCGCCTGCGGGTGGGGGAGCGGTGCATGCCAGCAACCAGACCAGGACTCTCAGGGGCACCAGAGGGGCCGGGTGGCCGCTTCGCCGCCAGAGAGCCCGGGGCAAGAATGCACTGGGCGGAACCTGGGCCTCGACTGGGGTGAGACGGGGGGTCACCCGGGGTGGGGGCTGCACCCGGCCTCGTGCGCGCATCTGAGCGGGGAGGGTGGGCTCCCTAGCGGGACGCAGCCGGGTGCGGCCGAGCCGAGGGCCTGCGGCCTGTGGCCACCCTTCTGCGTGGTGGGGCTCACTGTGGCTGCACTCACCCCCCGGAGGCTGCTGCTGCGCCAGCCCACCCCACCAGCCCATGCCCCCTTCTGCCTCCCCTGCCCTGGGCACACGTCCGGGATCAGCACGGGTTCTCCAGCCTTGTTAGAAATGTGGTTTTCCCGTTTAAAATTAAGTACTTTATAGAAAAATGCCTTTTTGCCTGAGCCCCTAATGTGGGTGCAAGGTGAGCCACACGGGCCCTGAAAACAAACCTTCCTGGATGCTCGACCCCAAGTCTTCCAGGAGAACCACCTGCTGGTGCCCCCAGGCTGGGCTCCCTCCTCAGGCCCCCAGGCTGTGGTCTGGGGTCACCTCAGGTCTGTGGAGACCCTCTGATCGTCCCGTCACGGAGGGTAACCCTTGTCCTCAAGGCTCCAGACAGCATTTCTCACAAACCAATACAGCCCGAGGCCCCACAGACATAAGCAGGACTCCCAGGCATGAGGGCCACACACCAGAGCAGACGGGTGGGCACATGTGCCCCACGAGGCTCCACACACTACACATTCAGCAGAGGAGGCAGCCACACCTGTTAACATACATGCCATGTAACACATGGATGTTAAACGCCCCCTCACGGCGCCCCTTCACACACAGGTGCAGGGGACCCTGTGACCGGCACAGGGACACACGGACTTACAACCACACTGGGCCGGCAGAGGCACCAGGCACATGAGTATCTGGCCAGCTTATACCTGAGGGCTAATCTGCATTGGCTGGATGAGAATTTCTGAGTTTTCTCTTTCTGCATTTTTCTCTATTAATCCAGTTTGAGATAATTTGATAAAATTCTCCTGGACAAAAAAAATCAATTGAAAGATAGGAGTTAGGAGGCAGAGGCAGCTTAAGACACAGTTGATGCATCTGGCTGGGGGACAAGCCAGCAGAAGGCAGGGAGGGAAGAGGCCCAGCAGCTGGCGCGGGCTGGGCAGGCGTCTGCCAACCTCCAGACTCCATTCCACAGGTACTGCGACTTGTTCATGCCCTCTGAGAGGGGCTGGGAGTCATGTGGCAAGGTTACAGGAGCTCCTTGGGGGAGAACACAGCCTGGAGAAGTTAGATGGCCTGTCAGACTGCTCTGCTGATCGGGGAGGACTTCTGGGACCACTCTCACGCTCCTGGTTTGCACCTTCTCACATACAAACGCCCTTGGAAGCTGAGGTCAAGGGAGAGAGAGCCCAGTGGGGTGGGGGCGATCTTCATGGCAGGGCAGGGCGCAGGCACGGGGAGATGCCCCTCACTTTAAGTCACCTTCCTGCCGTCATCTAACACCAAGATTCCCAAGGCAACTCGGAAAGAAGCAAGACTTCTAGGATGTCAGTCAACTTTCTGCCAGGCCTGGGTTTGTGGAACATCAACTGCACAGGGCTCTTCAGAAAGTCCCCTGGCTGGGTTTGCTGGGATATTCTGAAAACTAATAAATCCCTGGGCTGGCACATCCTGGAGGCTGCAAAGAGAGCCCCATCATTCCATATTTTAGCCCGGGAATTCCTCCTTCCTTCACAGGAATCACCACCTTCCTCTGGCCCTTCAGGACACAGACCAGGAGAGAGGCAGGGTCCCAGGAAGGTTGTAGACAACAGTTCAGGACTAAGCGATTCCCCAGGCTTCCACCTGGTGGGGGTGGCTGTGGCCAGCCCTGGTGTCTGGAAATAGGTGGCGACGGTCCCTACCTCACCCTGCATTTGAAACCAGTTAGAATGATAGTGTGACCGCCATGTGCATAGATGAAGCAAGATAATTCCACAAAAAGATCTACTTCTGCTTCCTTGACTATGCTAAAGCCTTTGACTGCGTGGATCACAACAAACTGTGGGAAATTCTTAAAGAGATAGGAATACCAGACCACCTTACGTGCCTCCTGAGAAACCTGAATGCAGGTCAGGAAGCAACAGTTAGAACTGGACCTGGAGCAACACACCGTATAAATGTGTAAATTTGCATACAGTCACACCTGCCCTTTTTACTCGCCCTTCCTCCTGCTGAGTCACAGAACCAGCTTTGAAATAGACAAGCTAGATTTATTTTGCATAATGCACTACAGCAATGGCTAAAAATAACTCTGATATGCTCTTAATAATTAAGGCTGAATATCTTGTTCTAATTGAGAAGTAATTCATAAACTAATTTGGATCTGGGAACTAGTAACATGCAATAGATTCTTCTTTCTTATTTTTCTCTCCCTTTCATCCTTTTGTATACTGTTTTAAAAGGCAAAACCCTGTGAAGTGATAACAGACCCTAAGTAAATGAAAATGGTTTGAAGGAAAAAATTACACATGTAGCTTTCCTCATATATAATTCATTAAAATATTGATTTACAGGAAAGATAAGCTAGGAGATATTCAGATTATAATTTCTTTCTTGTAGTGCTCAATTAATTGTTATACTTCTATAATCTGTGTGTGTTTAGGAGTCCACAATTACATCTATTCCTCGTGCTAAACCTATCTGATGATTGCTCCTGTTGTAGCTGTATTATTTATCCACTATAACTAGAAAAGCAACACTGCTTTCTCTTAGGAATATTGTTTTCTCCAGGTGGTATCTATGTATCTAACTCTGTTGCTGCTGCTGCTAAGTCGCTTCAGTCGTGTCCGACTCTGTGCGACCCCACAGACAGGAGCCCAACAGGCTCCCCTGTCCCTGGGATTCTCCAGGCAAGAACACTGGAGTGGGTTGCCATTTCCTTCTCCATTGTGTGAAAGCGAAAAGTGAAAGTGAAGACGCTCAGTCGCATCCGACTTCTAGCGACCCCATGGACTGCAGCCTACCAGGCTCTTCCATCCATGGGATTTTCCAGGCAAGAGTACTGGAGTGGCTTGCTATTGCCTTCTCCGATCTAACTCTGTTACTCACCAGGGAATTATCCTGGGCTCTGGCTGCTGTTTATCGGTGCTGCCTTCAGCTCTACCACTGTGCAAGTATCAGTAAACCGCGATCACCGCATGATGAGCATCACATCCATGTTCCTAACGTTACATGGTTCTCATGTAACTGTCCCTTCTATTGGCAAATGACATTTTAACAGGTAGTTGATTTTTTCTATGGGGTCAAATTTGTATATAAATAATTTGTGTAGAACTAATCGTTTTACATTTTTTGCCTCCTTCTTTTTCTCCCTCCCTCCATCTGTCCATCAATCATGTCCAGTGTATCAGTACTATGCTAAATACCATAGGGAACAGAAAGAAGCAGAAGACTCAATCTTGTCCTCAAGTGTAGTTCACTATTGGGACTTCCTTGGGGGTCCAGGGGTTAGGACCCCATGCTCGCAATGCAGGGGTCCCAGGTTCCGCCTCTCTTTAGGGAGCTAGATCCTGCGTGCCACAACTGAAAGAAACAAACAAACAAAACCCCCTATATTCAGGAACGAAAAAGATCCTACATGCTGCAACTAAGATCTGCAGCCAAAACGAATAAATAATTTTTAAAAGTATGGCTTACCATCTATTCAGGGAAAAAAATGCATACGTGCACATAAAAGATCAACAACCAGAATGCTGTATGATATGTCACAAGTAACCAGCACAAATTCACATAGCCTAGAAGATCCAAGGAAGATGTCTGGGGCTGGAATGATGTGATGTGTTGACTGAGTCTGAGGACGAGTCTGATATAAAGGGAGAAGCGCAGGCAATAGGTTGGAAGACCAGGTGTTCATTCCACCACCGACTAGTGAGACCTGAACCGAATTTCTCTCATCTGTAAGTTGGGAACCATGATTATAATAATACTTCTCTTCCAATTTGTGAATCATACAATCAAATGCAGTTATATAAAGATGGTCTGAAAACATAAAAAAAATTCCAAACTAAGGGTGTGTTGTTTTAATTTTTCATCACATACCATAGTGTTTATGTTCAAACATCACTAATAATGAAGAAATGTTAAAAGTTCAATAGGAAGAGGGGAGCAATACTGATATATATGCTATTTAATCGGGAGAGACAATGACAAAATAAAAGATAGGGCTGTGATACAAATATGACTTTTTAAGGTACAATCCATACTATATTATACCTATACTTAATTAAAAGCTAATAACTGTTATGAATAATGTGGGGATAATGATAGGCAATACTCACTGAACTTTTACTATGTGCTAGGGGCTGTGCTAAGGACTTTTTATGTATTGTCTAATTTAATCTTCATAACAATGCTAAGAATCTATGATCACTGTTCCCATTTCAGAGGGGGGAACCCTGGGTCAGAGATATTTTCACTTGGCAAAGTCACACGGCTAGTAACAGGCACAGGGTTTGAATCTATGTGCCTAACTTCTAAGCCTCTGTTTTTTTTAATTTTATTTATTTATTGTGGGCTGTGCTGGGTCTTGGTTGCTGCGTGGGCTTCTCTCCGGCTGTGGCTGGGGGTGTCTCGTGGCTCTAGGGTGAGGGTTTTGCCAGCTGTGGAAGGCGGGCTCAGCAGCTGGGGCTCCCGGGCTCTGCAGCAGAGGCTCAGCGGCCCCGTGGAATGTGGGGTCTCCCTAGATCAGGGGCTGAACCCGTGACTCCTGCACCGGCAGGCGGATTCTGTATCACTGAGCCACCAGGGAAAGCCTGTATTCTTATCCAGTAATTTCCATGACTTTGGCGTGTCACACAAAAGGCAGTGATGTATTTATTAAACCAGATAAGAAATGGATATTTAAATCATAAATTACTACAAGCAAAGGTGAAGTGAGGAATGAAGCTTTAGAAGGAAGAGGAAGGCCAGTGCGTAGATGACCTAATTTGCCATGTATGACCATTTACATTTGATTCTGTGGGAATAAGGAGCCACAGAAGGCTTTAAGTACAGACATGTGATCACTGCCTGCCTGGCACGGTGTTGGTGCTCCGTACGCACTTCATGAACGAACGAATGAATGGGATTTGCCTTTTGGAAAGACTGACCTAGCGACACTGTGAAACGTGGCTTGGAGGGAAATAGGACTGAAGGTGGAGAAGCTCCTGTGAGGGTCTGGGGAAAGAGAGCAGAGCTGTACTGGAGCTGGCCAGCACTGGTGTGAAGAGGCAGTCACGTATTCTTCTTCCTAACTTCAGGTTCAGTGGCATTCAGGGGATGCTTTGAAACTAGCCCTGGTGGGGTTATCTACACCACAGCACTCAGCAGACACTGCAAATCAGGGCTCCCTTTTTGGAGAGCAGATTTACCAACCCACCACTGGCCTGAACAAAAGCTGCAGCAATGGGACAGACGAGGAAGAAATACGCACTAGAGCGGTTAATGAAGGAGAATCAGCAATACTTATCCTTAGCTGGTTGATGGGTGAGGAGGGTCAGAGAGGGAGATTACACAATGGTTTATCAGGTTATTGGGTTGCATGATTCCAATAGGATACTGGTGCATCTTACCAAGAAGAGGAGTTCCAGATAGGCAACAGATAGTGAATTCTGTTCAGGAAAAACAGGTATTTGTGAAACACGATGGTAAAGATGTCTAGAAGACAGTGGCTATATAGATGTGAGAGTAAAGGGAGAGGTATGGATTCAATATGAAATATGGGAACCATGAGGATGTAACTGATAGCGGAAGTCAGTTGGAACTGAAACACTGGGAGTAGATGAACTTTTAAAGCAACATAAAGGGACAGAACCCTGAAAAACGCTGTGGTAAGTCTTCAAGTTTTATAAAGTAAATATACATAAAGCCACATGCTCTTTTGTACAAAGACAGTTTGGGTAAGTAGGTAGAATTATATTTTCTGTGTAAATACTGAATTTGGAATAAAATTATCACAGTAATGTATATGAGTCTTAAAGAATGTTCACATCTGATGAAAACAGATTTATAGATCAGATTTATAAGAACTTTATAGCAAGATTTATCAAAATATCACTTTAAAACAACAAAAAGACTAAATATTCAAAAAAGTTTAACTTTATATCTATCAAACATCTGAAAGAATAAAAACACTCTAGAAAAATGTAAAGAAAAGTTGTTGCAGGAATCAACTAAAATGTAATTATAAGGAATTCTATCCTATACTTGTAGCTTGACATTGTAATGTTGACTGTTAATTTCTTCGCCTCTCCCACTACAGTTCACTGGTGGTGAGAAGGCTGTGTTTTTATCTAAGTTTGTGGCCTTGTACATAATGTGTGCTCAGAAAATAAGCAAACAAACAAAACCTAACCCTGTTTCTTCCATGACAGAGTAAGAGATTTGAACAGATGACCTAAAAGGTCCCTTTCAACCCTGAGAACTTTTGAAAAGGAAGTGGTGGGCTTGGTGGTAGCACCAAAGGGTCAGTGAAAGACTCTCAGCTCAATATGACACAGTGAGAATTTTCTTACAAAACCAGCCCACAGAGAAAAAGCTGTTTCAGGAAGTGGCTCTTTGACATAAATGGAACCTGAGAGCTAGAAGCGTCCTTAGATTGCTTTAGATTAGGTTTTCCCAATCTTTTTTCATGCCATTGTTCCCATGGAAAATGACGGTACTGCACATCGGTCAATATCTCAAGGCATAATTGTCATACGTTCTCAGAGCCCTGGTTGGGAAGACTGATCTGGCCCAACATCCTCGCCTGCAGTGGGGGAAATTAAATCTTACAGCGGGAAGTGACATTCCCAGATCAAGATCTTACTGTAGATGATGGGGCTAGGACTCTAGCCTCCGGACAGGTAACTAGTCAGTCTCCTCCTCGCAAAGTAAGCAGGGCTGGAGGTCAAGCTTGAGGATCAGGTCAGCGACAGTCCCAGTGGATGGGGCAGAGGTCTGGATCGGTGTTGCTTTGAATGTGGTCCCATAACCACTAGATGATACCACCCTTATGGCAGAAAGTGAAGGGGAGCTAAAAAGCCTCTTGATGAAAGTGAAAGAGGAGAGCGAAAAAGTTGGCTTGAAGCTCAACATTCAGGAAGCGAAGATCATGGCATCTGGTCCCATCACTTCATGGGAAATAGATGGGAAAACAGTGGAAACAGTGTCAGACTTTATTTTTTTAGGCTCCAAAATCACTGCAGGTGATGGACAGGGAGGCCTGGCGTGCTGCGATTCATGGGGTCGCAGAGTCGGACACGACTGAGCACCTGAACTGAACTGAACTGAACCGCTGGCATCAGAGCTTGTCAGCCCGTGAGGAATCTGCTGAAAGCTGAGACACGGGACCCACACAAACCCTGCCTCAGGCTCTGCGGCCACCCCAGCGCCTCGCCGGCAAGCTGGGGCCGTGCGCTCCTGCTTGAACCGAGGGAGCCTGCGGGCGCCTCTCCCCCGCCGCCGCGGCCGCAGGGCAGCGAGGGCGGCCCCGCCGCCAGCCTCTGTGACGCCCCAGCCCCTCCCGTCGTCACAGACCAGCAGGGCCCGTCCGCGCGAGGACCCGCCGCGCGTCCGTCAGCCTCGGGGCCGGGCTGCCGAGCGGGCTGCGGGGGGTCGGGGGGTGGGGTTGGGACGGAGGCGGCGGCGCGTCGCCCCTGGAGGCCGGGTCCCGCCGCAGGCGAGCCGGCGTGCACGCTCCCCTCTCCGTCCCCGCGCTCTGCTGCTTCCGGTCCCGCCCCCGGGAGGCCGCCACGGCGCCTGCGCAGTCCCCCTGGCCCCGCCTCCCAGCGCCGGCGGAAGCCAGCCGCCTTCCCACAGTGCCCCGCGAGGGCGGGCCCGGCGGCGGCGGAGGCGGCGGAGGAGGACCCTCTCGCGGCTTCAGGGCGGCCCTGTCGCGGCTTCTCCCGGGCCAGGGCGCTCTCGGGAGCTGGGGCCCGGGCAGTGCGGCGTCTGCGGACGCAATGGCGCTCTTCCGGGGCGTCTGGGGCGTGCTGAACGCACTGGGGAAGTCCGGGGCGGATCTCTGCGCGGGCTGTGGCAGTCGCCTGCGCTCTCCCTTCAGGTGAGCCTGCTCGCGCGCACCTTCGGGGCGGCGGCGTTCCGGCCGCCTTGGGTCAGAATGTAGACGCTGTTCTCCGCCTTCTGTTCCCCTAAAATGGTCAGGACTGACGTGGCCCCGCGGTTCCGACCTCGACCTCCCAAGGGGATGAGAGCTCTGAGGCCAGGCCCTGCCGCCTCAGGACCCCTGCCTTCCTTCCGGCCTCTGTCCCCTCCCCCCGGCCCTCCTCACTCTCGTACCCTGGGGCACCGGGCTCGGCGTCCCCTGCGAAGTCGCCCCGAGTCCTGCCTTCAGGTAGCCGTCGAGGCGAGGCCCAGGAGCTGGAGATGCACGCTTTCCTTCACCCTCTGCCCTTGTTGCTAGGAGACTTCCGTTTTAAAGCTCTTTCCCCTGCATAGGGCAGAATTTTAAATATCATCGCTGTTCTTGGCGAAGGTGTTAGGTGTCAGATATGTAGCATCTGGATATCTGGCTTGGCATCTGTGTCCACATAATTATGAATACGGGTACTTAAATGTTTAACACTGGTTATTTTCGTTTTATTTATATATAGTTTTGCGTATGTTCCAAAATGGTTTTCATCCAGCTTGAGTGGTTATCCAAAGAAGCCTATGACGTCATACGTTCGATTTTCTAAAGAACAGCTGCCCATATTTAAAGCTCAAAACCCAGGTAAGGAGTTTGGGTTATATACTCCTCCCTGATGTAGTAAAGATGCCACTAAGCAGTTAAATTGCAGACTTGATTTTCAGTATCAAGGCATCTGTTGAATGCAGAAACATAACCATTCTGTTTGATGGCCTGTAAAATAGATACAACATGGGCTTGTATGAAAGCCACCTGCCAGTGCAGGAGATACAGGAGTCGCAGGTTCAACCCCTGGGTGGGGAAGATCCCCTGGAAAAGGGAATGGTGACCCGCTCCTTTATTCTGGCCTTGAAAACTGTGGACAGAGGATCCTGGCAGGCCACAGTGCATGGATTTGCAGAGTCAGACACGACTGAAGCGACCTAGCAGGCATGCATAAGAATCAGTGTAAGCACAGCAGTAAGGTAATTTTACCAAATAAAAATGCCTTAAATGTAATTGAGAACTGGTGAAAGGTTTAAAAATAGCATGTAGAATGGAAAGTACTCAGGAAAGAGGATGAAAAAGCTGAATTTGGGGCCTTGTGGCCCCTAGAAGACCATTGACAAATCATTTTACCTCTTGCTTAGCTCCTGTTTCTGCCACTGTGAATTATTAATAAAGTTGCAGTGAAGTAATTTATGTGGATGTGTTGCATAAATTTTAAAGCTGAATACAAGTTATTATTAATTTTAAGAGCTTTTTGACTGAAAGCCAGTTCTTGAATTTCTGAAAGATTTCCAGTTAGGTATGTTGACTCCCTAGAAAGACTAGGTCCTTATTGGGGCTGTAGTGTAAAAATAGTGACCAAATTAGTAATTGCTGAGCTTTTTTTATTATTTCTAAAGCTTTTTTGTATGCATTACATCCCAGGGCACTTATGAAAATCATATGAGCTGTAATAGTCACATAAAGAACTGGTTTAAGAGACATGCTTCAGTACTCACATCTTTTGAAATGTAGGAGTTGAAATTAACAAGTGGTTTGTTAAATCATTTATACCTTGTCATTCCAGTTAAGATGGGAAGGAAATGGAGAAAAATGATTTAGTTTTAGAATAATTTAGCTTGTTTGCAGACAGTATTTCTGTAATTGAAGTACAGGGTGGTGGTATATGAATCAAGACTATATTTTGTTGTTTAGTCAGGTTTTATGAACTTGGTCATTCCTGAAAGACTTGAAAAAAATGATTTTGATTGAAATATGAAGTAGAAAACTTGTAGACACTGATTCCCCAATTGCTTTAACTTAGTAATCAATTCCTGAGGACCATTTTGGTGGTAAGTGATACTATTCCTTAATTTAATTATAAGTTGTTTGTGGTAAAATGTCTGTAAAAATACTTAATTTTAGAGCTAATGGATTATGCTTTCCTGAAAGTCTTTAGAAATTGATCCTGAGATGTAAAATGGTGATATCAATTTTTATTTCATTTCATAGATGCAAAAAATTCAGAACTAATTAAAAAAATCGCCAAGCTATGGAGGGAACTTCCTGATTCAGAGAAAAAGGTAAGGATGTAAATTTTCACCATTGCTGACCAGTTATTTTGATGTAAGGACAACTGTCGTGTCCTTTAAGGAACCAGATGACCCAGAGTTTTTTTTTTTTTTAACGTTTGTTATTTCAAAGGAATGTCCTACTTTCTCATCCACATAAATGATGAAAATATGGATAAATGGCAGTGGTGATGAAGGGTTGGTTTTTGAAGCAATTTGAAGTTGGAGGCCAGTTGCTAGACCTTCACCTTGGATGGCATATTTGAAAAACATGGGATTTATAAGTGGGATTTCAGAGCACATTGGCCGCTTGGTGGTTCAGTCAGTTTCCTAAAGTTCCCTGTCAGGTGTGCTGCGTTTAATTAATGGCAGTGGTGATGAAGGGTTGGTTTTTGAAGCAATTTGAAGTTGGAGGCCAGTTGCTAGACCTTCACCTTGGATGGCATATTTGAAAAACATGGGATTTATAAGTGGGATTTCAGAGCACATTGGCCGCTTGGTGGTTCAGTCAGTTTCCTAAAGTTCCCTGTCAGGTGTGCTGCGTTTAATTAGCCAGCAGTAGTTTATTGACTTACTTGGATTTTATGTTTATAGATATATGAAGATGCTTACAGGGCAGACTGGCAGGTATACAAGGAAGAGATAAACAGAATTCAAGAACAACTGACTCCAAGTCAAATAGTATCTTTGGAAAAAGAAATCCTGCAGAAACGTTTAAAAAAGAAAGCATTAATAAAAAAGAGAGTGAGTATGGTTGAAATAATCTTTTCCTTTGGCAAAAAACTGAAATTTATATATCTATAAATACAGGTTTGTTTTTTTCCCTTATTTTGATGATACGGTAGAGAATGTACTTCAGTTAGGAAAAAATAGGATAGTTTCCTTCTGCCACTAGGACCACGTGCCTTTGAGTATATTGTAAACCGTTTTTCCTCCTTTTGGATGTGTCTGAGTTGGAGAAACATAATTAGGACTGGTGTGAAAGCTGTAGGAACAGAGTTAGGAAACAGGAAAATCAGGAATAGCAAAAGGCTTGCTTCTGCGTCTTTTCTAGAGTAGCTTACTGATTTCAGTTGTTCTATAGGTGATGGTGAATTTGATTCTGAATATTGCTGGATAGATTGAATTCATTAACTTATCAGTGTTTTAAAAGTACCTATTGTAGCTAATAAAGTGCCTTTAGGATGAAATTTGATGTTTCCTCATTAAAAATCCCACATGGTTCAAAATTAGTGGCTTCTAGTTGAAGGTATTATTCTATTATTTGTCAGACTGCATCTTTCCATACCATTAGGTGTGAGGTGGTGAACTTGCTGATCCAGTATATATACCGTAGAAAATGGTCATCAGAGCAAAAACTTACTTCTCTGAAAAAGTAGATTCCAGCCTTTAATGTAAAGTGATAGGATCTCTCTTTGTGATCCCTGTGTCTTAAGCCCTCCTAGCTCTTGGGTTGAGGACTCACCCGATTTCAAGTCAATGATAGTAATCTGAGACTGCTAATCCAATTAGTAAAAGGAAGCCAGAAAAGATAGGGATGGTTTTTGGAGGGTGGAAAACTAGGGTTTATTCTCTCTCTTGAGCTCTCCCTTGCTCTTTAATGCACCCAACTAGTACTTTGAGTGGAGAGGACCAGAAATGAGGATTGAGCAGATAGAAGGAGTTTCTTATTCAGGTATTTCTGTTCCTTTCTCTGTTCTCTTCTATTCCAGTTCAGTTCAGTTGCTCAGTCGTGTCCGACTCTTCGGGACCCCTGGACTGCAGCACGCCAGGCTTCCCTGTCCATTACCAACTCCTGGAGGTTACTCAAACTCATGTCCGTTGAGTTGGTGATGCCATCCAACCATCTCATCCTCTGTCATCCCCTTCTCCTCCTACCTTCAATCAGGGTCTTTTCCAGTGAGTCAGTTCTTCACATCAGGTGGCCAAAGTATTGGAGTTTCAGCTTCAACATCAGTCCTTCCAGTGAATATTCAGGACTAATTTCCTTTAGGAAGAACTGGTTGGATCTCCTTGCAGTCCAAGGGACTCTCAAGAGTCTTCTCCAACACCACAGTTCAAGACATCAGTTCTTCAGTGCTCAGCTTTCTTTATAGTCCAACTCACATCTATACATGACTACTGGAAAAACCATAGCTTTGACTAGACGGACCTTTGTTGACAAAGTAATGTCTCTGCTTTTTAATATGCTGTCTAGGTTGGTCATAACTTTCCTTCCAAGGAGCAAGCATCTTTTAATTTCATGGCTACAGTCACCATCTGCAGTGATTTTGGAGCCCCCCAAAATAAAGTCTGACACTGTTTCCCCATCTATTTGCCATGAAGTGATGGGACCATATGCCATGATCTTAGTTTTCTGAATGTTGAGTTAAGTCAACTTTTTCACTCTCCTCTTTGACTTTCATCAAGAGGCTCTTTAGTTCTTTACTTTCTGCCATAAGGGTGGTCTCATTGGCATGTCTGAGGTTCTCGACCTTTCTCCCGGCAGTCTTGATTCCAGCTTGTGGTGCATCCGGCCCAGCGTTTCTCTTGCACGTGTGTTGTACGTATTGTGTCCCATAGCGGCACAGTAGTGGTGGGATATTCTTTTTTTTTTCCTCTTCAGTCTTTGTTCTCTTTACTTTCGGATTTTCGAGGATTTTTTTTTTTTTTTTTTAACCATTCTGTGGCCTTTGGGATCTTAGTCCCTTGACCGGGGATTGAATGTGTGCCCCCTGCAGTGGAAGCTTGGAGTCCTAACCACTGACTGCCAGGGAATTCCCTTTATCTCTAGCACTTCTTTTGGGTTCTTTCTTATGATTTCCCTCTCTGCTTACAGTGCCTGTTCTTGCAGGCTGTCTAGAATCCTTACCATATTAATCACGGTTGTTTTAAAATCCTGGTCTGATAATTTTGTATCCCTGCCAGTTCTGATGCCTGTTTTGTTTCTTTATGTTAGGCTTTTTGTCTTTGAGTGCGCTTCAGGGTTTTTTCTGGATAGTTGGGCGTTGGGTGTGCTGGGGGTAAGGAGCTGCTGTGTGTGGGCCTCGCGTGTGGCCAGGCCCGGGGTGGGGCCCCGCCAGTCTCAGGGGTAGGGCTCGGTCCTCTACCAAGGGCTTCCTTGGAGGCTCAGTGGTGAAGAATCCACCTGCCAACGCAGAGGGCCAGTCGGGAAGATCCCCTGCAGAAGAAAATGGCTCCCCACTCTAGTGTTCTTGCCTGGGAAATCCCACAGACAGAGGAGCCTGATGGGCTACAGTCCATGGGGTTGCAAAAGTCAGCTATGAGTTAGCAATTAAAACCCAAAAAAGCCTTTAATGAGCCTGTGGCTTTGCGCTTAGGTGGTACAGGATGGCTAAAGTAAGCTGCAGTCTAGTATTTCCTTCTGTTGAAGTCTTTCAGGCTCTGATAGTATAACAGCAGGTTAGGTTCTTAATGTTTATTTATGTGTTTATTTTTTATTTGGCTGCACCGGATCATTAGTTGCAGCACGGGATCTAGTGCCCCAACCATAGATTGAACCCCAACCCCCTGCATTGGGAGCACAGTCTTAACCGGTAAACCACCAGCGAAGTCCCAGCAGTTTAGGTTCTGATGAACTCGTTTCCCTTGAGGGCAGGCCTTGTTAAGAATAATCATGTACTCTGGCATTTTGAAATGATTCCTTTACTTCCTGCTGAAAGCAAGAGGGTTTTTTCCTTGATATTTACTGTGGGAATCTGGTCAAGTTCCTGGAGAAAAACCTCACAATATAATGAGGCTTTCCTGTGAGTGGTGGTAACTCTCGGAGTTGCCCACATGGAGCGTCCAGCAGTTAAGTCAGCTGTGGTTCAGTTTCTTCCACGCCACTGGCTTCCGTTCCTCCATCTGTTCCAGTAAGTCTCGACTCCCTGTGTTCACCTGTCCGTGTCTGTCTCTCCAATCTTGGGAGCAGCAATTTTGCGCTGTGTCCCCTCTTCAGTGGATCCAAGAGAGTTGTTGATTTTGCAGTCTGATCAGCTTTATACTTATTGGATGGGGTGGAGACTTCCAAACTCCTTACATGTAGAACCAGGAACTTGAAAGTCTGAGTGATTTTTCCCTAAGACTTCCATTTGCTCTCCCTGTTGGAATTTTTTTCCCCATTAGATTCCCAGTTCCAACTACTTACAGTTTATGTGAGAGGTATGGGGACCAGGAAGTTGCAAGTGAAGCACCTAGAAGAAATACCTAGTGATGGCTCTAGAAACAAAAGGGGAAATGCAGAGTTAAATTGTAAAATGCTTCCTCTCCTGAGAGGTACAGGGCTGAGAAAGTGATCTCTCTATGTAAATCAGAGGAGCCCTACTTATGAATGAAAGTTGGGTTTGTTATTGACTGTAAACCAAATTGCCATTAAAATTCCCACCATTTTATAAATTTCTATCTAAGTTCAGAAACTCGGTAGGTTAGGACGATGCCGTGTCCTTCATTAGATAATGCAGCAAATACTGTAATGTTCTTGAGTTGTCAAGTGGAGGTACGTAGTGCTTTGTCCAAGGAGAAGTGGTACCTTACAAGGATAAGACCGTTTTTTTTAATGTTTAAAAAGATTTTGTACATACTGCTCATTTATTCAGTTCATGGAGACCATGAAAATAATATGTAAAGAAAATGTTTCTGTATGAAAAGTAACTCAAAAAATCTATTAGAATTTTCAAAACAGCACTATCAAAAATTCTGATCCCAAGAGGGAACAATTGCATACGCATAACGTTCATTTTAAAGAATATTCTGTAATTCATGGTAGTGAATGAAGTTTCTCTAGGTAAAGTTAAGTATCATAAAGTTTAAAACTTTATCTCATCTTTCATTTTTTTTTTTTTTTTACTCAGGAGTTAACAATGCTTGGAAAACCAAAAAGACCTCGCTCAGCTTATAACATTTTTATAGCTGAACGTTTTCAGGAAACTAGGGATGGCACATCACAGGTAAAACAGAACTCTGTATGTTTTACAAATGTTTATTCTAATTTTTAAAATAATATAGACAGGAAACTTCAGGGGTGCAGCCTGTCAAGTGGTGAAAAAAAGTGGTAAATTACTGTAAAGAAATAGTATAGATAAATAAGTCCTAAAAATCCTTTTTCTTACCACATAAAATGTTTAAAATTTGAATGTGTATATATGCATATTCAGCCATGTATATACATAGTCAACTTTTTAAATTAAAAAACAAAATTTTCACCTTTATAGGAGTGTTCAAGTTCTGGAGACTTTTCTTATCCAGCACTTCTGAATGGTTTTATAATCACTGGGAAAGAATGAGAGTTAGAGGTATAATGTTTCATACTGGGATTTGAGTGTAACCTGTGGCTTCATGTTGCGTCCTTTAAAAATTTTTGGTTATACCCATGGGAATGCATTATATCACACAGGAATGGCATCTGTGGCTGCAGAAGGAAGAGAAAAGCTTCTCACTCTTGCTGTGGCTTAGTCTTTCCTTTATTTGCTTTTTAGAAGCTCCAAATTGTCAGTTGTATTATTCCTCTTATATGCCACGGTAGGAAAAGTTGTCTGCTCAGATTCCTAATTCTTGTCAATGTGAGATGAAGGTTTTTGCCAGTCTGATTCTTTGGGTTATTTAGATTTGTAGTTCATTTCACAAATCCTGTCGGACATATGATTAAATTATTTGTATATGTAATGTATTTTTCTGGCTATGTATGATTTCACTGATTACTTCCCTTGGGATTTTATTTTTCTTTACCATTTTTTTGGTGTGGAATATGCAGTAGGTTACTTCTGAAAAGCACGGGGGTCGTCTCGTGTCAGGGATTGGACCCGCGTCTCCTGTGGCAGGTGGATTCCCGGAGCCGCCAGGGGAGCCCTGGAGGTTAAGTTCAGGTTCCATGGCCCTGCATTGCTAACACAGCAGGCCTGTTTATTGTTTTAGTTGGAATTTGCTCAGTCACTAACTTACCTTGGATTTAGTTTTATTAGTATAAGAAGGTTTTGTGTTAGAGAATCCTTCTGAATCAGTAGTTCTCAACTCTGACTGCATCTTGGAATCACCTCAGAAGCTTCATGGCTGGCCTTTATCTCTGAAAATTAAAATTAATTTAATTATATCATTTTTATTCATGTAAAAAAGTACATACTCATAGTTTTAAAGAATCAAAATAAGGCTTGTTATGAAAGATACAAGTTTTACTATTCCTTACTCCAGAAGCAACTGCATTCTATTTTAGTTGATTCTTGTGGCATTTACCTCCATATCTCTAAATAATGTTCTTACATTGTTACTTCCTGATTTTTCTAAAATTCTAAGTGCCGGGGTCCAGCCCCGGTGGATCCAGGGTGATTCGAAGGGGAGATGGATAGGCGAGGAAGAACTTATTTATTTAGAAATTTAAGATTAGAAGAAATAGTATAGTAGGAAAATTTAGTGGAGAAAAGAGGCAGAATAACTTGGTTTACATGGAAAGCCAATAAAGTTCCAGACAAGGAACTTGCACCATCTACGTTAGGCCACTGGCGTCCTCTTGAATAGCGGGGGGTGCCCCACCTTGGGCTCCCTCTCGCGTGGATCTTAGAAGCTGGGGCAAATAAGTAGACATGGCAAGCCTCCACGCCCCAGATGGGAATTCAGCTAGAAAATAAAGACAAGGGGGAAACCAGTCCAGTGACTGGCCCCTCCCCTGTTGTCCAGAAAGGCCTTTTATACCTTTTTTTGTACATAGACATCAATGGATAGTATAAACTTATGCAGCATCAGCAGCCCTGATTCTTATCAAAACCAGGCTTTCTTTCTGCATACCTAGTTGTATACACAAGTCTTAGGTGATTCTGGCCAGAGGGCCAATTAACATTTTACAGCCCTTTTCTGAGAAGGGTTTGTCAACCAGAAGACTTATTTGTCTTGTTCTTCCCAAAGTCTGGTGCCACTCTCAGAAAGCACTAAATAAAGTTACATTCTTACATAGCAAAGGCACAACAATTTATAACAAGTAAAAGGAGTACAGTGAGTTATAAAGAGAAAAGTAATTAACTCAAAAGTCTAGTGTTGCTAACATCATATCTCAATTACAAGTGTTAAAAGATAAAGAATGTGGAAGCCTGGCAACAGTCATTGACTCAACAGTGAAAACCCATCACCAATATGATTTTTAGCTCTTTAGAAAAGGCTCTGTATCTTTCAGATGCTTTAAGCCTTGTGCCTCTCGCGGTTGGGGGTTGTAAACAATTCACAGTTGTAAAAGTCCCCAACTGTTAGGCAAGTTAGAGAGCCATCCAAGGGGTTTGAGCTGATGCAGGAGACTGAAGCCCTGAATTAACTTTTTTCCAGAGAATGTCAGAAGAGTGAAAAGCACAGTAATAAAGCAGGCAGACTCTGGTTTTGGGGGGTAGACGTTCAGGAAAACTCAGGGGGAACCCCCGAAACCAGATCACGCCCTTGGGTTTTGTTGGGCTTCCTTCCTCATGACCTTTGCCATGGGCAGGATTCCTCACGCTGGCTCCCGGCATCTAAGCATTACCCTTATTTTAGGCATTATCTCTCACTATGTAAGAGGAGCATTTAACTCTCTCATTCCACTGTTCACTTTTCTGTCAACCTACCTCCCAATATAGTTATCATAATTTTGGTTAGATCAGTATTGAGTACTTAATACTATTATGTGAGCATGCTAATTTGCTTCAGTCATATCCGACTCTTTGTGACCCTATGGACTGTAGCCTTCCAGGCTCCTCTGTCCATGGGATTCTCCAGACAAGAATACTGTAGTGGGTTGCCATGCCCTCCTCCAGGGGATATTCCTGACCCAGGGATCAAACCAGTGTCTCTTAAATTTCCTGCATTGGCAGGTGGATTCTTTACCACTAGCACCATCTGGGAAGCTCAGTGGCTCAGCCGGTAAAGAATCTGCCTGGAGAGGAGAGCCGGGTTTGATCCCTGGGTCAGGAAGAATCCCCTGGGGAAAGGAATGGCTGCCTGCCCTAGTATTCTTGCCTGGAGAATTCCATGGACAGAGGACCTGGAAGGCTGTGGTCCACGGGGTTGCAGAGTTGGACACAACTGAGCGACGCACACTTTCTGCACTTAGAGCTTGGGATTAGCTCTGCTTCTCTGCTCCCCAAATGCTGTGTTGATAGTGTTCTTTCCTACTATTCTTGTTGCTGCGGTTTTTATGCCTTTAGAAATTTTAGTTGTTTAATTTAAAAAAATAAATCACAGAAATGAATTGCTTACAGTTCTGAAGGTTGAAAGTCCACGATCAAGGCCGCACCATGGTGAGGGCCCTCTTGTGGTTCGTAGCTAGCACCTCCTCTCACTGTGTCCTCGCATGGTGTGAGAGTGATTTAGTCATCCAGTGTGATGTTAGATAGCACCAGAAGTAAATACCTTCCCATCCCTTTGATTTTTTTCCATGAATTAGTTTTTCAGGTGAAAGATTATTTATGCATGCAGCTTCATAAATTATTGTTTAACACACTGAATACGAAACTTACGGATTAAATATAAGCAAGAAGATAGCTTATGAAAGAACTAAAAGCATGAAAGCAATTCTTTGCAAAGCTAAGAGAGCAGTTATTTAATGGGTAACTATCCCTGAATATACTAAATGTATTTATAAATATTCAAAACAGGCTCAGGTACTATCTGGGTACCTCACTTTTTGTTGATAGGAAAACAAAATTCGCTGAAAGTTCTGGTCAGAATAGTGAAGTTAATAGTTTTAACTCTGCTTCTTAAAATCACTGATGATATCCTCCTGCCTTTAACAGGCGCTTTCCATGCCCCTCTCCCTCACGCGCTCCGCCTGTGTCGCTCTCTGCTTTGTTCCTTATTCTCCCCCCACCCGTTTTCCTCCTCAGCCTTTGCTCTCTGGAGCAACACCACGGGCTGTGCGAGGTGTACTCACTGTCTTTCTGCCTCTCCTCCAACTGGGATTCCTGCATCCCTTTAATTTTATAGATAAAGCTCCCACCTAAGGGAGGTCATAGAACTTTTTCCAGGTCGCATAACTATGGAGCGCTAGCTAGTTCAGCTCGGCTGTGTGGAAGAAGAATCAGTGCTGCATTGTCCCTATGATGACAGCTAACACACAAACAGCAGAGTTAAGTGAGCATTTAAGCCACAGAGGAGACAGAACAGCATTTGAAGCTAGACTGTGACAGAGGAGCTTATATTTGAATATTAATATCTTTGATTTAAAAAAGATAAATATCCGCACAAACAAAGGAACCATCAACAAAATGAAAAGTAATCCTGCCAAATGGGAGAAAATAATGTGCAAATAATTTAGAGAACTCATATGACTCATTCCCCCACCCCAGAGGAAAAAAATCTGATTAAAAAATGGGCAAAGGATCCGAATAGATATTTTCCCAAAGAAGACGTAGAGATGGCTAATAAGTATATGAAAAGGTGCTCAACATCATTATCAGGGAAATGTAAATCAAAACTACAATGAAATACTACCTCATATTTGTTAAAACGGCTATTATAAAAAAACAAGTATTACTGAAGATGCAGTAGAAGGGGAACCCTTGTGCTAAAACAGTAACAAAAAATAAAAGCACATGGACACCAATAGCACGCTGATAATTACGCAGGTTGCTGGGTGGGGTAGCAGGGTGAAATGGGTAAAGGGGGTCAAAAGGCACAGACTTCCAGTAACCATTGCCCTGTACACCTGGAAGTATCGTTATATGTCAGTTGTATCTCAGATTTTTGAGGAGTCTTTCCTTGTGATTCTTGATATCTGAGTGTTTGTTGTTGGAATGAATAATAAAACCGCATCTTTCTTTAATCACTGAAGTCCCTATATCTAGTACTTAAATGTATATTGTTTTACAGGTAAAGCTGAAAGCTATAAATGAAAACTGGAAAAATCTCTCGAATTCTCAAAAGCAAGTAAGTACTATGGTTTTAGTCCCAAGTGCCTAGTTAGAATATCTGTGAGAATATATTAGGGCAAGGCTCGATTCATGTGAAAACAACTTTATATCACACAGTGGTTTTAAATTATTGTCATATTCTTGGAACCAGTTTGGCTTTTTTCTTCTGGTAGTTTTTGATTCCATATCAAACTGGTATTTAAAACAGTGTCCCTCGTAACTTAGTGTCATCATGTCCAGTGATGATCACTCCCTGCCCCTGTTGGTTTTCCACACTCCAAACCCTGAAATTGTAGCAACTTCATTAATACTTAAAAACCTTTATCTCTTATCTGTTTCTCATCTAATTTTTATCTCACAAGAATATTTCTTTCCAACCCCCCTTTAACATATAGAATAGTAAGATAATTTCTAGAATATTTTTGGAGAGCATCCCAGAAATTAACTGCAAAGATTCCTCTAAAGAAATCATTTTAACAATTACACTCTTTCTCAGGTATATATTCAGCTTGCTAAAGATGATAAAATTCGTTATGATAACGAAATGAAGTCTTGGGAGGAACAGATGATGGAAGTTGGACGAGAAGATCTTATACGTCGTTCAGTTAAATACCCAGCAAAAAATGACCCTGAGAAGTTTTAAAATAGAAGATTGAGTTATGTTCATAACGGATAGACATAAGAAACCAACTAGGTCTCAGTACCCAAAGCTGTTGTAAAATTAGAATGGATAAAGTTGGTGAACATTTATACTTAATTCCTTTTCTGTAGCCCATGGACTTCTGCCAGTCAATTCAATACATTTTGTATTGGTGTCTTGCTTTTGAAAACCCAAACAGACGAGTTCATGTGGAATTTATTTTGTGTTTAGAACTACTGAGCATCACAATAATCCATGAAATGGAGCTGTGCATCACTTTACCTTTGATAAAGGTAAATCAGACTGTGAAGTTTTTTTATACTTGATGATTATGGAAAAAATATTCTTGTTTCCTTATATTATGGAAGCAGGAGTTTCCTGTTCATAAGTATCTCAAAGTTTGTAGAAGCCATAGCATTCTATGATATAACTGCATTTTTAAAAGAGCATCCAGAACTCATGCTGGTAAATTCCAAATCCTGGGTATAATTCATATTGTAATCAGAGCTGATGATTGTACATGTGAGGAATTTCTGGTGTCAGTTGCAGCTTTTATAAAAGGGACAGATTTATAAACCTTTTCCTCATTATCTTTTTCCTAAATTAACTAAAAAATTATGTACCAAATCTATGCATATTTTATATTGCATAGAATAAAAATTGTTTCCTAATTATGTTTTAAGGTGAAACATTCATTTTATAGCTTTCTGGGATTTTTGTTTGTTTTTTTAAACAAAGTAGGAGTTTGTATACTGAATTATTTTTTCTCTTCTGTAAATATATTTATCCAGAAAGTAGAGAACTTGTTTGGTGTAAGTTTTAAAATGAGAGATCTAAAAAAATCATATGTCTCCAAAGTCTCTCAAATTGGAACCTATAATTTTTAAACATTTGCATAACGTATAAAAGGCTGTATAATAATTAATAGCCAGTTCTAGCCTGATGCCCACATCCAGCCCACTGCCTGCTTTTCATGGCCTTGTCAATGTATACTGAATTATTTTTTCTCTTCTGTAAATATATTTATCCAGAAAGTAGAGAACTTGTTTGGTGTAAGTTTTAAAATGAGAGATCTAAAAAAATCATATGTCTCCAAAGTCTCTCAAATTGGAACCTATAATTTTTAAACATTTGCATAACGTATAAAAGGCTGTATAATAATTAATAGCCAGTTCTAGCCTGATGCCCACATCCAGCCCACTGCCTGCTTTTCATGGCCTTGTCAACTAAGAATTGTTCACAGTTTTAAATAGTTAAAAAAAAGGCATACTTCAAGACACATGAAAGTTAATATAAAATTCAGTGTCCCTAAAAAAATGTTTTACTGGAACACAGCCACACTCATTGTTTATGGCTGTTTTTGTACAAAAGTGCAGTTGACTTGGTTGCTACAGACAGGGGCAGGCTGCAAAGACCAACCTGTGTAGTGTGGAATGAGACGCTCTTGACTTACTTGCTGTGGCTCAGTAAGATACATCTTAACAGTTTTCCAGTTAGCATTTAAACCTTACCATCTTCTAGCATTTGGTTATCTTCTTAACAAGAGTCAAAGGTTTTCAAAATCCACACCACCTTTTTGAGCAAAATATTCAACTGTCATCGTCAGTTCACATGAATTTATAACTCAAATTTGTATATTTACTTTGTATGTTTTTTGTATACTTTTGCAAAATAGGCAAAAAAAAAAAAAAGTGTGTATTCTAGATCTCCAGAAAGAAGATTTTCGTAGTTTGTGGATAGAAAATAAGTAAAAGAATCACTAAAAATGACTTGTTACTGAACTTGGCAAAGGTCGGGACTGTAGAGAAAACTACAGCTTTAAGAGGACTAGCCTAAGGTGTAAATATATGAAGTTTTTGAAGTTTTCAAACAACTTTGCTCTGTGAATGGTAATGCAGGACAAAGTCTGCCATTATGTAAATAACTGGTCTGAGGCTGGAGTATTCTAGGGAGGAAGAGAGAGGGAAGAAAAGGACATTTGCTAGTGTCTGTCGCCAGCTTTCCCAGTTAGGTTTCCAGGAGAGAATTAAGCCCTAATTCCCTGTGGCTTGTAGAACGGTACCGATTTTGTACCATCCTTCGGAGAACGGAGAAAATCATCACTCAAATAATTGACTGTCCTGTGCTTCAGATGAGCCCAGGGAGCACTTGGGCGTGAGTGTTTATACTAAGTACTATAGACTGGGTGAGGAAGAGAAGTGAATTCTGAACTCCTGTAGCGCAAGTGTATAAAACACATGTTCATACCTGCCTTCTGAGCTCTAGGCATTTAGCTGCCTGTACTGTTTCACACCGAACACATTCAAATATCTCCCTGAATATACTGGGAAGGTCAGTGTCTACTAAGTTCTCATGTATATACTTCTTAATATAGGGAGGAAAGGTATGAAATAGTGAAAGGAGCTATAGCAAAACCGCTTTGTTTCTCAAAGGGTGTCATTGTTAATACTTTAAATATTAGGATAATTTCACACCTTTCTTAATACACTTCAGTTCATGGCATACCATGTATTAAATGCCATCCAATTTAACAGTATATACAAATACTCTGTTATGAAGAATGAGAGCTTATATCAATAACCAGTGGCTAAGTGTATAACCGGTCGCCATTCTTAAATTGACTGAACAAAACTGAAAGACACTCTAAAAGCTAAAGAATTGTGACCAGGGAAAAGATGCTTAAGTGAAAACAGTGTTTATGCTGTCTGAGCGGTCAGTCACAGAGATGCTTATGTTCACTAGAGAGTACCAATATCAGATTTTATAAAATAACTTGACAAGGATGTGTGTGTTATTATTTTCTGATGTTTACGGTATATGTGCAGATTCAGCCTATTGGAATAATGTGATTTTGCTATTGCTTTTGGGTAGCTCCTTTTTTAGAAATGCCATTTTTTTTTAATAAGGTATATGCTTTTTAAAATAGTTGGCCATGAATGTGTATATTTACATGTCTGAATTAAAATGAAGTTAAAGTAACTAGCAGATTTTATTGGTATTTCTGACATTTACTGTGCCTGCAATTAATCCTCACTAGATTGTGCTAAAGCAGCAGGAACTTCTTACATAGGTAAGTGGCTAATTTCCGTTATTTCTCTTAATTTTACCAAGCTTTTTACTGTAAGACTACTCCAACAAAAGAAGAATACTCTTCCTTCCTTTTCTCTCCTCACAGCCACTATTCCTCTTCCTTTTCAAAGCACCAAGCTCTTACAGACAAGTTTGAAAATGTTACAAGTGCAAATAATATGTTTTGAAATTTTAAAGCAGTAATACTCTTAAATTGAACTTTTGGGAAGAGTAAGAACATATTTATTATTATTTTCAATTTGTAAAATTTTCCAAATAGTAAAACTGTACAACGTATCATCATTCTATCACATTGTTCACAAAGTATTTTTGGTAATTAAATCATTGATTATATTTGATGGGAAATACATAAAACATGAAACTATCTTCTAGCACATTAAAAATATTTTTAAAAAAATTTTTACTGGCTAAGAAACTACATACTTAAAATTGACTGTAAACAAAAATTTTAAGTAGGCTAAACGTTTAAAAATTACCCTAATGGCAGAAAGTAAAGAACTAAAGAGCCTCTTGAAGGTGAAAGAGGAGAGTGAAAAAGCTGGCTTGAAACTCAACATTCAAAAAACTAAGGTAATTGCATCTCTTCCATCACTTTATGGCAAATAGAAGGGGAACAATTGGAAGCAGTGACATGTTATTTTCTTGGATTCCAAAATCACTGTGGATGGTGACTACAGCCATGATATTAAAAGACACTGACTCCTTGGAAGGAAAGCTATGACAAGCCTAGACAGTGTATTAAGAAGCAGAGACAGTACTTTGCTGACAAGTCTGTATAGTCAAGGCTGTTTTTCCAGTAGTCAGGTACAGAAGTGAGAGCTGGACCATCAAGGAGGCTGAGCACTGAAGAGTTGATGCTTTCAAACTGTGGTCCTGGAGAAGACTCCTCTTGAGAGTCCCTTGGACTGCAAGGAGATCAAATCAGTCAATCCTAAAGGAAATCAACCCTGAATATTCATTGGAAGGACTCATGCTGAAGACCTGACTCATTGGAAAAGAACGTGATGCTGGAAAAAATTGAAAGCAAAAGGAGAAGGGGTGGTAGAGGATGAAATAGAAACCAAACTGTGTCAGATGAAATTCATCCACCTCTGAGCCCTGTAAAGGATCGCCTGTTGAGTACAGTGCTGTCGCATTTTATGGGAATATGCTGCTACTGCTAAGTCATTTCAGTCGTGTCCGACTCTGTGCGACCCCATAGACGGTAGCCCACCAGGCTCCCCCGTCCCTGGGATTCTCCAGGCAAGAACACTGGAGTGGGTTGCCATTTCCTTCTCCAATGCGTGAAAGTGAGAAGTGAAAGTGAAGTCGCTCAGTCGTGTCGGACTCAGCGACCCCATGGACTGCAGCCCACCAGGCTCCTCCGTCCATGGGATTTTCCAGGCAAGAGTACTGGAGTGGGGTGCCATTGCCTTCTCCGTTATGGGAATATAAATTATGCAAATTTAAAATATGAATAAATATTTGAAAGTTGTATATTATGCATGATGTTTGAAATAGTGCAATATTAAAATTTTTTTAAATGGCTAGGAGTCATAGAATTTCAAAACACTCTTGGACAGCAAAGTGAGGGCAGTGTTTGATATTACCATATGCAGCCACCTTTAACACAATTTATCATGTGCAGCTTCCTATATATGTTGTGCATGTGCTTTGAAAGTTTTGTAAATGATCTGACTTGTACTGCTATTTTAATATTCAGTGTTGTTATAATTCAAAAAATCTTAGAAATCCACTAACCCAAATATTCATTTAAGAGGTGGTGTTAATGCTTGTGCTATAAAACATTTCTAAAAACGAACAGAATCATGTTTGTAATAAAATTTAATTCTGGTGCACTGTTTAGTTGGATTGATAGATAATAGCTTGGGATACTTAGAACCTATGGAGCAGATTAAAGCAAAATTTCTCTATCTGTAGATCTATGATTTTTTAATATAAATTTATTTTAATTGGAGGCTAATTACAATATAGTAATTGTAATAAAGTAATATTGGTTTTGCCATACATCAACATGAATCCACCATGGGTGTACACGTGTTCCCCATCCTGAACCCCCCTCCCACCTTCCTCCCCATACCAGCCCTCTGGGTCATCCCAGTGCACCAGCCCCGAGCATCCTTCATGCATCGAACCTGGACTGGCGATTCGTTTCACATATGATATTGTGCATGTTTCAATGATGGCCTCTGTGGGAGAGGGCGAGGGTAGATCTATGATTGTTAAGAATTCTCGCTCTCGAACCCTCCTGGCAGTCCAGTGGTTAAGACTCTACAGTTCCACTGCACAGGGCGTGGGTTTGATCTTGATCTGAACTAGGCTCCTGCATTCTGCCTGGCACAGCCAAAAACAAAAAGACAAATACCCGCTTTGCAGTTGTTTCCAATGGGAAAATTAGTACTTGATGAGTGAATCTTGTCCACTCCACTACTGTGTATTATATAATACATGGGTTTGTTGGATCTTGGTTTAAAAAAGACAGCTTCAAAAACCTAACACAACCTCAGTAAGACACTCTTAGGATGAGGCACTTAGAAGGTGGATTTTGTATCAGATGCTTTTTATGGTTAAATTCTATAGGTGGATTGTGCTTGTGTAAAGGTATGTCCTCAGAAGATACGGGATGACATTTAGGGCTCAAGTTTCATCACAAGGCGTGTCTAGAAGCCATAGAAAGACACTAACATCTGTTGATTCCAGATGAAGTATGCCTGCTCACCGAGTCTTCTAATTTTTCTGTTTGTTTGAAATTGTTGAAATATTTGTACAATTTTAAATATATTGGGAAATAAATCGACCAAGAAAATGTTCATATTGCTTACTGAAATTCTTACGGCTTGGAAATCCCATTTGAATAAAACATCGAATGGTTGTGCGTGTTATCTAAGGGAGATGATACTTTTTTTCAGTTGTGCATTTTCACTCATCAAGCAATTTTGTGTATTGCCAATGTCAGCCGAGAAAGAAGGCACAACCTGAACGTTGAAAGCTGTTTCATAAAACAGACATTCTTAGGGCTTCAGGCCTGGGAGGCGGCCTCTCAAGTAACCTTGGGAAAATTGCTCCAAGGAGCCAAGGGGGTTAGCTAGGATATACAGGGGTTTGCAACAAAGGGTGGATAGTCTGACACAAAATTATTGGAAATTAAAGGAAAACTAAACATCTCAAGGAATTTAGTGCTTTTCTACGCATGGGAAGATAGAAGAGTCTGGGCTCGAACCAATCCTTTGATACGCACCTCCGCTATCGGCTAGTATCCTGAGCTTCCTCAGGGAGCACCATGGGGTGTGGTTGCAATCTGAAGGCTGCCAAAAGGCAGGTATTCCTTGTTTTCGTTCTGAGTTCCCTTCAGTTCAGTTCTGTTCAGTTGCTCAGTCATGTCCAACTCTTTGCGACCCCGTGAATTGCAGCACGCCTGGCCTCCCTGTCCATCACCAACTTCCGGAGTTAAATTCATGTCCATCGAGTCGGTGGTGCCATCCAGCCATCTCATCCTCTGTCGTCCCCTTCTCCTCCTGCCCCCAATCCCTCCCAGCATCAGAGTCTTTTCCAATGAGTGAACTCTACGCTTGAGGTGGCCAAAGTACTGGAGCTTCAGCTTCAGCATCATTCCTTCCAAAGAACACCCAGGACTGATCTCCCTTAGAATGGATTGGTTGGATCTCCTTGCAGTCCAAGGGACTCTCAAGGGTCTTCTCCAACACCACAGTTCAAAAGCATCAATTCTTCGGTGCTCAGCTTAGGAAGTTCACGGTTCACGTATTGCTGAAGCCTGGCTTGGAGAATTTTGAGCATTACTTTACTAGCATGTGAGATGAGTGCAATTGTGCGGTAGTTTGAGCATTCTTCTGCATTGCCTTTCTTTGGGATTTGAATGAAAACTGACCTTTCCAATCCTGCGGCCACTGCTGAGTTTTCCAAATTTGCTGGCATATTGAGTTCAACACTTCCACAGCATCATCTTTCAGGATTTGAAATAGCTCAACTGGAATTCCATCACCTCCACTAGCTTTGTTTGTAGTGATGCTTTCTAAGGCCCACTTGACTTCACATTCCAGGATGTCTGGCTCTAGGTGAGTGATCACACCATCCTGATTATCTTGGTTGTGAAGATCTTTTTTGTACAGTTCTGTATATTCTTGCCACCTCTTCTTAATATCTTCTTAAGTTCCTGAGTTCCCTTAGGCTCACCAATTAATGCTCAAAGGTGGCCACAACCACTGATGACCATGAGGGGTCCATTTCTCACAAGTAATTCTGAGAAGCTGGCATATTTTTTCATGATTACTGCAGTTGCGAACACCACCACGCTGAACTGCGAGCCTCCTGGGAGAAGCCTGGGAGAAGCTGCATGCTAGGGCTCTTCTCCCATCATTTCTTCCACCTGCGTCAGGATCTCAGCTAGCGGAACGGCCACCTCACATCCCCTTCCCTACCCTGACCGGCGGTTTAGGTCTCGCGGCCCCTTGCGGTCAGGACACGCCTGCAGGCCGGAGGCGGAGGCGCCCTGCGAGGCCGACAGGCGCTCCCGGGCGCGGCCGGTGCGACCGGCAGGGCGAGCCTGCGCGCGGGCCTGCCTCGGCCTCCCCGACTGCCGGCGGGAGCGCTGGGCGCGCGAAGGGCCGGGCCGGGCCTCGAGTCCCGGGGGGAGCCGCTGCCCCGCGGCCGCTGCGCAGTCGGCGCGCTGCAGGGAGCGCTCGCCCTCCGCCCTTTTGGGCCAGGAGCTCGAGGCCGGCAGGCGCCCGCGCGCCGCGCCGGCGGCGGGGCCGCTCCAGGGTGCGCGTCCACGCGCTTCCTCCCGCAAAACCATCCGCCGGGCCTGGCGCTGTTCCCGTCCCTGCGCGGCGCCAGAGGGCATCGCTCGCGGTGTCACGTGGGCGCTCGCCGCGGGGCGCTGGCGTTTCTGGGTTTCTGGGCGTTGCTTAAGGGCTCCGGGATCACAGTTCATAGAGTGATGGGCCTGGCCTGACGGGTCCAGCCTGTGTGTTCAGAAGTCCTGATTTGAATTTATTGAAAGAGCGACCTGAGATTTGGGGGCTCTGGAAGTTGGAATCCTCAAGTAGGTTCCAACTGAAATGATTTTGTCCCTTAGGTTCAGCTCCTGGTTCCCAGGAACAAAGGGTAGGTTAAGAGGAATCTCACCTGGAAAGTGGCTCATCTGGGTGGAGACCTCCCACCAGGACCGCAGGACCCACGAGGAACAAGGCCAGGAAAGAGCAGAGCCTAGATGTGCTCAAAGCAACGCTTGCGTTCTGCGAGGCTCCCTTCAGACTGTGACAACTGGCTTGAACTGGAGAAGAGAGATGAGCTGGGCTAAGGCAAGGGGCAACTTTGCCCAGGGCATTACACTTTTGAGGGTTTGAGAGAGCATAGTATGGGGGAAAGATATACCACCTCCCACTAAGAAAATGTCATCTCAGACATTCTTTAAAGCCTTTGACTTATTTCAGTCTCCACTCCTTCCAGTTCCTGAGGAGGCCTCACAACATGCCCCTCATCACCGGGGGCATTGAGCGCTGCGTGCTTCCTTCATCCTCACTCACAGACACAGGGAATGAGTGACGGAAAGAGCTTCCTGGATTACTTGTTTCCGCCTAGCTCGAAAGATGAAGAAAACTCAGCCCCAGAGGATGAATGTCCAGGTCATCCCATTCTTAGCAGCCTAGCCAGGAGTCAGATTTTCAGACACAGTTAAGTCAAACTTTGTTTCTATCCGAAGACTGAGAAGGTACTGCCAAGGCAGTTAGGGGCCGAAAGATGTTCTACAGGAGGACGCTCCGTCGAGCTAGTGCATGGAGCACACAGGTAAGGGAGCCAGGACAGGCAGGGCAGATGAGATCTCTTCTGACCTATTCTTTCTCCTCCAGCCCCTCTTGTTCTCTACACGTAGTGTCCTTGATCCTACAGAAAATAACAGATCTCAAGTGAGTTATTCTTTCCCTCCTTCGTTTAGTGTCTTATATGAGACTTTTTAGCATTAGTAAGTTAGAATGGAAATACAGAAATAGATGAAAACCAACTTCAAGGATAATATACACCATATTATCAGTAATCAGGAACACATCAGTACCAGGATGAAGTAATATGCAGAAACATGCAGGGTCTCTGCTGTTACTATTCTGTGCTATTGGTGACCCAGTTTGTCTGCATTTTCTCAGAGTCATAGCAAAAATGCCGATGTTGTTGCATGATTCGTGTTGGCCCTTAAAAAAATCGTCATGCTAATTCCTCGTGAGACGGTAAGAATCCTGAAAAAAAGCTTCTTTCCTAATCTTCCTGTAGGTGTTACAGTAAAGAGTCTTCCCGTGACTGTGGGAAATGGGTGCAGCCAGCTTCCGGCAACTGCTGCTCAGAGAAGCAGCACTTTGTGCTGAAGGAGGAGTCGGTCAGTCCAGGTGTCTAGGGGATGCACGCCTGTGCTCTTCCAGGCCTCTTTGGCTTTGGTATGGAGGCAGTATTGGCTCCTAAAATAAGCTGGAATGGGTTTATTCCTAGGAGAATTCATATAGAATTGCTACTATGTCATCCATAAGTGTTTGGTAGAGTTCACTTGCACCATCTGGCCTGTTCTTTGTGTGGGAAGGGTGTTAGTTTAATAGGACTGTTCAGTTTTCTCTTTCTTCTTGAGTGAGCTTTGGTAGTTTGTACCTTTCAGCGACTTTTTCTATTTCAACTAAGTTGTTGGATTTATTGGCATAATTAATAAAATGTTATGCTACTTTAGCCACACCCCACACATGGTTATAATTCAAAATATTTTCAGATTTTCATTGTTATTTTCTCTTTATCCCATGGCTTATTTAGGAGTCATTAAGTTAAATGTTTGCTGACTCTATCTTTCTGTTAGCAATTTCTCATTAAATTCTATTCTGGTCAGAGTGTTCAGTTCAGTTAAGTCACTCAGTCGTGTCCGACTCTTTGCGACCCCATGAATCGCAGCACGCCAGGCCTCCCTGTTCATCACCATCTCCCGGAGTTCACCCAGACTCACGTCTAT
>SJYT01005549.1:129470-166212 GCA_006410635.1 Cephalophus harveyi
CTAGATAGCATTTTCAAAAGCAGAGACATTACTTTGCCGACTAAGGTCCGTCTAGTCAAGGCTATGGTTTTTCCTGTGGTCATGTATGGATGTGAGAGTTGGACTGTGAAGAAGGCTGAGCGCCGAAGAATTGATGCTTTTGAACTGTGGTGTTGGAGAAGACTCTTGAGAGTCCCTTGGACTGCAAGGAGATCCAACCAGTCCATTCTAAAGGAGATCAACCCTGGGATTTCTTTGGAAGGAATGATGCTAAGGCTGAAACTCCAGTACTTTGGCCACCTCATGCGAAGAGTTGACTCATTGGAAAAGACTCTGATGCTGGGAGGGATTGGGGGCAGGAGGAAAAGGGGACGACCGAGAATGAGATGGCTGGATGGCATCACTGACTCCATGGATGTGAGTCTGAGTGAACTCCAAGAGATGGTGATGAACAGGGAGGCCTGGCATGCTGCGATTCATGGGGTCGCAAAGAGTCGGACACGACTGAGCGACTGAACTGAACTGGAGATTGGTAATTTGCCTACAGCTATTTCAATTTTGTTTTTATTTCATGCATTTTGAAGCTCTGTTATAAATGTATTGGAGCTAGAAGATAACTTTTTCCGCTGGGCTCACAAAAGTAGAATGCAGGTCTGTCCCTAAGGGCCATTTGATTTCTACAGAGAAGGAATTTCTCATCTTTTGCTGGAGGGTAGGTCCCTGGCTGACAGTGCACATGGGTTAGGGGAGGAGGACGTGCTTCTCTCTGGCTGTGTTTGGTCTCTGTCGCTGCACAGTCTTGCTCTAGCTGTGGTGCACGGGCTTCTCATCATGGTGGCTTTTCTTGTTGCAGGGCATAGGCTTGAGAGACAGTGGACTTCAGTAGTTGTGGTATACGTGCTTAACTGCCCCTCAGCATGTGGAATCTTCCCAGACCAGGGATCAAACCCTGTCCCCTGCATTGGTGGGCAGATTCTTAACCACTGGATCGCCAGGGAAGTGCCCCGTTTCTTTTTATCCCCTAACTCTGGCTGTCAGTGGTCTAAAAGATTATAATTTAGAAGTGTAACTGCAAGTAGTGATCATATATTCACCAGTATTTTGACCTTAACATCTTAAACAATCCATATGGAAAGTAAACAGCACCTAATGAGTAGGTAAGAATTTTAAGAATTTAATCTGTAACCTAGATTCTTTGCAAAATTTGTGATAATTGAATACAATTATTGAGATTTTCCAAAGGTCTTTGTTCAGGTACCAGTAAAGGATCAATCTTAGGACAACCCTTGAATTCTGAAAAAGAACCATTTTGCAACACATCTTTTTTTTTTTTTTCGTTTTCACATGTCTGAAGCTGGGCTATCTTAAAAAGTAACCCAGTGCTCTCTCTTTGTCCATCTGTGGCACCCTTAGACTTCACGAAACGTGAGGCATGCCCTGTTGTTCTTCCTGCATTTTTAAAAAATAACTGTGTTTATTTCTGGCTGTGCTGGGTCTTTGTTGTTGTGTGGGCTTTTCTCTAGTTGCAGTGAGTGGAGGCTACTCTTTAGTTGTCGTTCGAAGGTTTCTCATTTGCTGTGGCTTCCCTTGTTGCAGAACACAGGCAACAGCGCATGCAGGCTTCGGTTGCTGGGGCTCAGAAGCTGGGGCTCCTGGGCTCTAGAGCACAGGCTCAGTTGGTTCAAGCCATGTGGGATATTTTCAGATCAGGGATTGAATTTATGTCTCCTGCATTGGCAGGTGGATTCTCTATCACTGAGCATCAGGAAGGCTCCCTTTCCTGCATTTTCATGCACAAGTTCCTTTTTCTGACTTTCTCTCCAAACTTCCTTACCACAATCAGTAAAATGCTTCCCATGGACTCTGACCACATTCCAATTGTATTAAGAAAACTAATGCTTAAAAGAGAACAATAAAAGCTAAACAGAGTTAAAAACATTGCTAAATTAATGTATGTATAAAAGGAGACTTGGAAAACAGGCTAGTTGATAAACATTTGAGGCTTGGACTTTAGAGCTCCTCTCTGGACTCACTGCACATGGATTCTCATGATCATATTTGGCTCTAAGTCCCAAACAGATTATATGTATCAGCCAATTAGAAGACATACGTGACAAACAAGAGTCAAATCCAGAAGAGACGTTCACATGTAAGCCTATGAGGCCAGCAGGGACTGGGGGGACTTCATAATTCTAGCGCTCACCAAAGCAGAATCACAAGAGTTGTGATACCATCCTATGGTATCCAAACTAGTGAGGGTATTACGCAATGCCAAAGTGCAGACGCTCAGTCACTACCCTAATCATTCTATGTGGGCGCCTCTGAGTTGGAGTCAAATATTCTGGGATTGCCTCTTGAAGGGAAGTAAGTATCAATCTGTCACCTTCCTCCATTTCTTATTAGACATTAGCTACATTCCCTCTAAATTTAACATGTCACTTTCCTGTTATCCATGTCCAGTTAACTGCTTCAGGTTACCTTTGATCAGGATGTACCAGTTATAACCCCACCTCCTCAAGGTAATAAATATTGCATCTATATTTCCCCCACCATTTTTTCATGTATGGATACCAGTCACTGGTGAATAACTAAACTATAGGTGACTAGGGAGCCTCTTCAGCACCACGTGGGGAATCAGTCATTGTTTAGAAAATCAGGGTTGCAATTAGTTCATTGTATATAACTTCTGCTTTACTTATGTATTCACTAAAAAACAATCAATTTTCTCTCAACTTTTTTACAAGCTTCTTGTTTTAACTTCTAGGAGATGATCCTTAACCCTCTGAGGTGTCCTAGCGCCACACCCCAATTGAATTATGTGTGATAGAGTGCATATTTTAAGCCTTGTTGTCTCAAAACATACTCTCCAAGCCTTCCTCAAGTTCCAGAGTGTAAATTTAATCAGAGAAGAGAGAAAATGTGGACAGAAAGGAAAAAAGCCAAGCAAAACAAAACAGTAACAGTTTAGCCATTAAGCGAAGCAAGGACCTGTAATTCCTCTAGAATACAGATAATATTCTGAGCCATGTCCTTTGAGCTGTTTTGCAGATACTGAAACTGCCACCAGATGCAAGAAGCCAATTGTGTGCTGCCCATAAGCAAGCAGACCCCAGACGGGTTAGAAACTGAAGGTTGATGATACCGACTCCTAACCGCCTCACCATCAACCAATGAGAAGAATGTCCGCGAGCTGGTCATGCACCCCACAGTCCCCTGTTCCTCACCTTATGTTTCTCTGAAAGCCACCAGTTTGGGTCTGATGAGCACCAACCACCTGGACTCCTTTGGTGACCTGCAATAAATGGTGCCCTTCCTTCCCAACCCGGTGTCAGTAGACTGGCTTTACTCTGCTTGCCCAAGAAGACCCAAGTGTGGCTCAATACCAATGTTGCAAAAGCAAATGACCTTTGGGGGTTATAGCAAATATTAAAACATACTGTGCAATCATAATTTAAAGAGGGCCACTCAGGATCAGAAGGAAATATGAAAACACAAGGCACACGATTTGAAGAGAAAGCCAAAGTCCCAGATTCTCAGAGGGTGGACAAAGGAAACGCGCTCTGCTTAGACAAATATACGGTTCTTGCACTTAGGAATGCTGGGTAGGATCTGTGGCTCTAGTGACACTGGCTGAACGGCAAAGTACAGACGTTTTCACTCTACCCATCTGAGCAACAAGAACAATCAATTCACTGTGTAGCATAACAAAGTGCCTGGTACTTAAATCTCTTGAGTGAATGACTTTCAGTGAGGGAACATATTTGAATAACTCTTACTATATCCTGAGAATGTGAAAGTAAGAGTGATGTTAGAAATACTGAAGTCTTTGGAGTAAAAGCATGTGATTGAAGACCTCATTTAATGGGGATCTTTCCTGTGGACCCGCTGATGGATGTGGAGGTTGGAGCTCTGGCTGAAGCCCTTCCCACATTTGTTGCACTCATAGGGCTTCTCTCCAGTGTGGACTCTCTGGTGGATGAGGAGTTTGGAGCTCTGGCTGAAGCCCTTCCCACACTTGCCACAGTGATAGGGCTTCTCCCCAGTGTGGACTCTCAGGTGGATGCGGAGGTCTGAGCTCTGGCTGAAGCCCTTCCCGCACTCGTAGCACTGGTAAGGCTTCTCTCCCGTGTGTGAACAGCGGTGGATGTGCAGGTTTGAACTCTGGCTGAAGCCCTTTCCGCACTCCCCACACGTGTAGGGCCTCTCCCCTGTGTGGATGCGCTGGTGGATGTGCAGGTTGGAGCGCTGACTGAAGCTCATACCGCACTCCCCACACTCGTAGGGCTTCTCGCCGGTGTGCACTCGCTGGTGGATGTGCAGTTTGGAGCTCTGAGTAAAGCCCTTCCCGCACTTGTCGCATTTATAAGGCTTCTCACCTGTGTGGACTGAGTGATGAATGAGCAGACTTGAGCTCCTGGTGAAGCCCTTCCCACACTTATCGCACTTATAAGGCTTCTCATCTGCGTGGACTTCACGGTGGATGAGGAGACTCGAGCTCCTTGTGAAGCCCTTCCCGCACTGATCGCATCTGTAGGGCTTTTCTTCAGTGTGCTCCCTCTGATGAAGCACTAGCTCTGAGCGCTCACTGAAGTCCCTACCACACTGACTACATCTGTATACTTTCTCTGAAGGGCGGATTTTCTCACCAGGGTGACCACCTGGGCTGGCGGTACACGTTTTCCCACAGTCTTGATGGCTACGGGGCGTCTCCTTTGTATGAGCTCTCTGATGACGATGACTGGCCACCCGGGATTTCCAACCGCAAACATCTTTGTGGTTATAGTCAAAGGGCTCCAAGGATTCTTTCAACTGGCCAATATGGCAGAGTGTCTCCCCTTTGAACAATGGCAAGACCACTTCTTTTACATCAGCTGCAAGCTTATCTTGAAGGCTCTCTGAACAAGGCTCAATGGGAGGACATTCCCCCCCTGTCAGCTTCCTCTCAGTGTTTTCTTCAGGTACACACAGACCTCTGCTTTCCTGAGGATCCTGGGGCTCATCCTTACAGAATGAGGAGTCCTGGGTGGCCATCTGGATCGGGACTTTCAAAGACGAGTATTCTTCACTCTCCATGTTTTTTAAATGATCACTCTGAAGAGTCACCACGCTGCTCGTGGTTCCTGGAAACATGAGAAGATACTTCTCTCCACTTCTGACAAGTAGAAACCTCCAGTGCAGGGTGACTTACGCCTCCCTGTGAACAGTCACAATTTAATTCTGACTCCTCGTTACTGTACTAAGCCACCTCTTCCAAAATCTGCCAGCAGGAAAGCTCTTGAGGTAATAGACAACGTAAGTACTTTATCTTCATTTTCCACAAAATTTTCATTCAAGTCTCCTAGGAAACAAAGGGAATTCAGTGATAACAAACAAAATTTCAAGATTTCAGAGCTGCCTAAGGCAACTAGCAAAAAGTTCAGTCTTGTCCTTATACTCATGTCATTTGGGTTAATGTCAGGAAGGGAGAGGGCTTGGGTACACAAGACAGAAATCTTGTCTCTGCTTTTAAGTACTGCCAATAAAAGTATTTGTACCCTAGCCTTGTAGAAGGCTATGAATCCCACATTCTTGTTATCCCACAATTAACATTTCATTCCATTTTACCGGTTAAATGTCAATTAAAATAAAATGAAGTCCTCAACTTTAATAAGTGCTTGGGATACAAAAAGGAAATACAGATCCTCTTGCTTGATGAACTAGAATCTCCTGGAAGAAAGACACACAGGTCATCAATAATGCATGGAAGTGCTGCTGTATAGACACATGCACAGCTGGTCATGGGAGCACAGAGGGAGCGGCGGCTGACTCAAGCCTTGGGGAAGATTTCTGGGAGCAAATGTAGGGAAAAAGTGGAACGTGGAGAGAAACTATGACACGTTCTGGAAAAGGCGAGCAGCTCCCTGTGAAGGAGCTAGAGCAGGCCGCAGTGGTGAAGCCTGTGCCTGGAGGAGGGACAAAGCCTGTGCCTGGAGGGGGGACAAAGCCTGTGCCTGGAGGATCGAGATGTGTATAAGAGACAGGGAGGGGGGGCAGAGCCTGTGCCTGGAGAGGAGACAAAGCCTGTGCCTGGAGGGGGGGCAAAGCCTGTGCCTGGAGAGGGGGATAAGTGCCAGAACAAGGGCCCGGTGTGCAGTCAGAGAGCCCCTCAGAGACACAGAGCGATTCAGGGCTACAGCTGGGAGTGAATGGCAGACTCTGTGATTATAAATACCATCATAAATGAGCATGACTTCAAGGCAGAGAGAGAGCTGCTATAGCAAGTCAGAAGAGTGGTGAGGAGGATGGTTGCGGAAAGGGAGAGAGTTATTCTAAATCACGTGATGACCTCAAAGGGCAAAGAAGGCCCCAAGTGTGACTCTCAAGTCCCTTGAATGAGTGACTAGGGATGGGTTACTCTCTCGTAAGACAGGGGATCTTGATCTCCAAGGCCAGAGTAGGGAAGGGGACAGAAAACAAACTTGGAATCTGACTTCTTAAATTTGTGGTGCTGGTGGAATATTCTGTTCAGTAAGTGAAACATGTGGGTCTGGAGCTCCTGGGAGAGAACTGTGCTAGGAATATAGATTTTAGACTTACTATAGATGGTCCCTGACTTACAATGGCTTCACTTACAAATTTTCGACCTTATGGTGGTGTGACAGCGATATGCCTTTGAATTTTGGTCTTTTCCTGGGCTGGCAAGATGCGGGACAACCTCCCTCATGACGCTGGGAAATGGCAGCAGCTACAGCTCCGAACAGCGTGCTTACAACCCTTCTCCTCCACTTCCAGTACAGCGCGCGACGAACCGCACGAGATATTCAACACGAGTATAAAACGGGCTTTGTGTCAGATGACTGTGCCCAACTGCAGGCCAGTGTAAATGTTCTGAGCATAATTAGGGCAGGTTAGGCTAAGCTATGATGTTCAGCAGATCAGGTGTATTAAAGGCATTTTTGACTTAAAAGTATTATTCAATTTATAATGAGTTTATGGGGATATAACCCAACTATAAGTTAAGGAAGATCTGTAGTGTGTATGTCAGTGAAAACAATTAGGGTAAAGATCCTTATATTACACTGAAATGACCAAAATAAGAAAATCCACAATGGTCTTGGATAAAAAAGAAAGACTGCCATTACTAGAATAAAATTGCTAGGGAACTTCTTGTGATAAAGTGCAGATGGATGAAGTCTAATGGGAAACAAACAAAAAACAAATGCATAGCTCAAATTATGTACGAAAAAGGCTCCCGAAGAAGTAGGAGAACGTCCGAAGAAGTCCGAGAAATGAAATTCCAAGCTCAGAATCGCCTATTCTGGAGTAAGAGAGGTTTACTCTGGAAATAGGTTGATTCTGTCACGTCGGGCATTCCTAATGTCTTGACTAGTTGTTGCCATTAGCAGCGCCACTGTCCCAACTGCCCTCTTCCCCACAAAAAAATGAAAAACTAGGAGGTTAAGGGGAGTGGCCCCATATAAAGCTTCAAAAACAAACTGCTTGCAAAGAAGAACTCCTAACAGTATGATCTGGGCTGAAGACAGCAGCGTAAGTTGAGGTTAATGCCAAACCTGCACAATGACAGGGCTGAGGTACAAAGAGAAGCGACCAACGCCTGCCCTTTATCTTGGGCATAGCATGTGCCCAGGGTAAAGCCACAAGCTAATCTGCGAGGCAGAATTTCTGACAAGAAGGACATCCCAGAGCTGGAAACTGAAGCAGGGCATGTCCCAGATAACATCCTGGTCTTCAGAGGCAACCTCAAAAAAAGGGTCTACATCGTAACTCACCATCTGGATTCCTATGAGATTCATGGCAAGCCCAGTCAGCAGAGGCGTCCCCTGTAAGCTGAATACCAAGGAAGGGCTGAGCACCAGCTGCGGGAGGTGCGCTCCAGTGTCATGCTGCGAACAGAAGACTTTGGAAAAAGAGATAAGAAACATAAGGAAACAAACAAGAAAGACAGAAACTCACGTCAATAAAGAGAAGAACAAGCTCAGGAGACGGTAAACAGAGGCAACAGAATTTAAAAGGTTCATAGTGAAAATCCCAGAGAAATCTGAAGGGATGTCACATCTTAAAAAACTATGATCTAGTAATAAAATATAAACATATTGCTATAAAGAACAATTAGAATTGTTCTAAATTATTAAAAAGATTGAAAACAATGATAATCATAATATTTGAGACTTGTTCAGACACTGAGTTGTGTTTGTCTCTTTACAACCCAAGGACTGTAGCACGCCAGGCTTCCCTGTCCTTCACTATCTCCCAGAGTTTGCTTAAACTCATGTCCATTGAGTTGGTGATGCCATCTGACACCTAACATTTACTGTCCTCATCTGGCGCACTCAGGAAGCAGATGCACGATCCTACGTGAGAAAAACTATTAGGGCACTCATTCTACACTGGAAGACCCAAGGTTAAAATGATCAAGTAATTTGCATCATAGCTACTGTCAGGCAGTCTGATTTTAAGGTCTGCAATCTAGATGGGTTGAATAGCTAAATGAATATCCACCTAAGATGAAGACTGAGGGGTACTCAAGGAATGCAGAGTGAAGGCAGACAGATGGAAGGATAAAAGCCTATCTTGTGCGAGTTCGATGAATACAGTGGAGGTAGAATGAAGAGAAAGAAATGATCAAAGAATTAACAGGGGGAAAAAAATTCTTAGAATTCAGGAGTCAGGGCTCACTAAATGTTAAAAATTGTGAAACCTCAGGACTTCAACGAAACAAACAAACAAAAAACTCAAAAAAACCCCAAACAAACAAACAAACCAGAAAAGCCAAGTTATGTGCAAAGACAAATGAGAATTATATTGACAGAATTATATTGAACTACAGAACAGCAGTATTGTATACCTGAAGATAAATGAGCAATATCTTCTAATTTAGGAAGTAAACTGACTGTAAAATTAGCCTTCTATCTCATACCCAAGTCAATCAGTAGACTGGCTAGACACTTTTTCAGGTTAGAAAGGATTTAAAAAATTACTGAAACAATTATTCAGCAGTGTACTATAGTAAAAATTTTTAAATTAAGAAAAAGATAACATATAAGAAATAGCAGTGAGCATTAAGATATCAGTAAAATAGACAAGTTGAATCAACTGTTGATATATAACAGAAAACAGTAATTAACCAAATCAACCAAAATGCTCTAGAGACAGAGTGGAAAGGGAAAGACCTCAAATTAAATATATTTTGAAAAGCAAAAATTAGTTGCAGGAAAGGGAAAAAAGAAAAAAAGGAACTGTAATCTGTGTATACTGTTTGACTCTGCAGGAGCAAGAGTTATGAAATCAAAGCAATGTAAGTATTAATCACTGATGTGACTCTGACATAAACTCTCGGGATGGTGGCCATGTTAGGGGAAATAATGAAGTCAATAAAAAATATCAAATATTGATAAACTGAAAAAACAGCAGTATATCATAATAAATTAAAACTAAAAGTACCTGTTAACACTGGTTAAAAACCCAACGCCCACTGGCATATGTTGCTTGTGAATGTAAGTTGGTATCACCCCTCAAGAAGGACATTTTAACAATTATGTCTCAAAATTACAAATATATGCACTCAGCAGTCCAGCTCGGGGGTTTCAGTCTTCAGATTTCTTGGCACAGTTGTGAGTGCTACTTGCACAAGACTTATGCACTGCGGACAGCTTGTGACAGCAAACGATCAGAATTCTAAGTGTGGAGCCTGCCTTTACTCTTGCCTCTCTGCAAACCAGCCTCTACCAAGCAGTCCCAGTGATACTGGGCAAATCAGTTCACGCCATTTAATTGTCCCAGTGGCTTCCCACTGAACTCAACACAAATGCACATTTTTTTACCAATGCCTTCAATGCCATGAACGAATCAATCCCAGCTCTATTCTTCCCAGATGCTTCCTGTATTCTAGCCACACTCCTTCTTTTAGGTGTCTGGGTCTTCTCGTGAACTATTCTCTTGCCTGGAATATTCTTCCCCTACCCCGTCACCTGTTTAATGCCCATTAGTGCTTTAGGTCTCAGTTTAAACTTCACTTCAGAGGCTTTCCTTGAACCTCTCAACAATACATTTATCACTCTCATCCCATCCCATGCCCTCTCAAACTTCTTTTAGGTGTCTGGGTCTTCTCGTGAACTATTCTCTTGCCTGGAATATTCTTCCCCTACCCCGTCACCTGTTTAATGCCCATTAGTGCTTTAGGTCTCAGTTTAAACTTCACTTCAGAGGCTTTCCTTGAACCTCTCAACAATACATTTATCACTCTCATCCCATCCCATGCCCTCTCAACAATACATTTATCACTCGCATCCCATCCCATGCCCTCATTCTCTCAGAACACAATTCTCCTTCCTTCACAGGACTTAATGAATTCACAGTAACACACTGTGTTTACTATAATGTGTCTTTTACAAGACTATAAGACATATTTCTTTGACGCTCAACTCCACAGCAGTCAATTTTTATATCTTGATTCCCCGGTGGCTCAGACTGTCAAGAATCTGCCTGCAATGTGGGAGACCTGGGTTCTTTCCTTGGGTCAGGAAGATCCTCTGGAGAAGGGAATGGCAACCCACTCCAGTATTCTTGCCTGGAGAAGTCCATGGGGCAGAGAGCTATGGTGCATGGGGTTGCAAAGAGTCGGACATGGTGGAGCGACTCACACACACACACATGTACATAAAGCAGTGGAGTATTAGACACATTGCTTTCCCTCCAGAAACCAAAGAAAATAAATCAGACTTGCAGATCTAATGGTCAAAATAAAAGTATGCAAAAAAATATGTAATCAGGTATGAGCCTGTGCGAAGAGTTGACTTATTGGAAAAGACTCTGATGCTGGGAGGGATTGGGGGCAGGAGGAGAAGGGGACGACAGAGGATAAGATGGTTGGATGGCATCACCAACTCGATGGACGTGAGTTTGAGTGAACTCCGGGAGTTGGTGATGGACAGGGAGGCCTGGCGTGCTGCGATTCATGGGGTCGCAAAGAGTCGGACACGACTCAGAGATCGAACTGAATTGAACTGATGAGCCTGTGAGATATAAATTCAAAGTTCTGAGAAAAGAAGGAGGTTGAGGACTTCCCTGTTTGGTACAGTGGACATGAATCGGCCTCCCAATGCAGGTGATACAGGTTTGATCCCTGGTCCAGGAAGATTCCACATGCCACGGAGCAATTAAGCCACACACCGCAACTAATGAGCGCACACGCCTCAACCACTGAAGGCCACGTGCTCGGGGGCCCGTGCTCCACAGCAAGAGACGCCAGGCAGCGAGAAGCCGAGTGACCGCAGCGAAGCGGAGTCCCCGCTCTTCGCAGCTAGAGCAAAGCCGACACACAGCAGTGAAGGCCCAGCGCAGCCAGAGAGAGACGGAAGTGACAAAAACGAGAAAAAGGAAACGAGGAGGAGATTGAGTGGGGGGGGAGGGGTCCAAAGATCTCACACAGGTAAATTGCTTCAAATAAAATCTTAACAGACAGAATTCACGAGAGACCAGAGCACGGCGATCAAGGGCCCCGGAGAAAGGGGCAGGGAGGGCCTCAGGGAAGCAGGCTGAGCTGGAGAGGAGGGCGGCCGCGGGGCAGCGGAGGGCAAGGCTCTGCAGTAAAGGTGGGGCTTGAAAGGCTGGGAAAGCGAGGGGCGTTGAGGGGCTCTGCACCAGCAACTAAGGGTAACGGGCATGGAGAGCTCTCCATTACACCAGAATCCTCAGCTTGCTCCAACCAAGAGAGCACATCTGAGACACACAGGTGAGGGTGACTGTGCGGAAAAAAAAGCAGTCTCAAACTCTGGCTCATCAAGGACGGACCACACGGTTTCTCGGACAATTCTCCAAGTACGGCTACCACTCTCCAGTTCTCACCAAGTAAAGTTCTTTAGGGCTTTCCAGGTGGCGCAGTGGTGAAGGAGATGCCAGAGACATGGGTTCGACCCCTGGGTCAGGAAGATCCCCTGGGGCAGGAAATGGCAACCCACTCCAGTATTCTTGCCTGGAAAATTCCACGGACAGAGGAGCCTGGCGAGCTACAGTCCATGGGGTCACAAAAAGCTGGATATGACTGAGCATACACACACAAAGTTCTTTAGCTGTTTAGAAAAATCAAAACATGCTTTTCTGACAAAAAGGAACTAAGAAAGTGATTCCTCAACTATAGGTCCTGGGGCTCCCGGCACTGGTGCTCAAGTTCATAATCTCACCCACTGGGGCCAAGCGGCCGTAGTTCTCCAGCATCACAGCTCCGTGCAGCTTCCTCTCAACAGGGTCCAGCAACCCCGCTCTTTCTTGGTGAAGTCCACAGAGGCGTCCTTGAATGCTACTGGTTCCTAAAACATTAAGCACATTCCTCCTCAACTGACAACCATCTGAACAAATGCCCCGGAAGGAAGGTGAGGTTGGGAGCACTGAAGAGGGGAGAAGGATACAGAGGAAGCGTGCAGTTCAGGCTGATTTCAGTCTCGTTTGGATGGAGGCTTTCCTTTCTCATTTCCTTGCTGAGCTGTCCTTTTGCCCCATTTCTACTATTATCCTGATAACCTTAACACTCAGGAGAACGATTTACCCAACATGCTAACCTCACATTTCTTAATCTCTTTAATGCCAGTGATCTTTGCTTCATTTCAAACTCAGGAACCACAATTAGGGCCATTTCACTATTTGGATCACTCTGTTTTTGAAATATTATCTCAAAATTCACACCTTAAAAACATCCCCCTATTTTTCTTCTCTTCTTCCTCCCTCACATCTATTTTACCAAGATTATCATCCTTTAATCCTTCCTTTTTCCTCTCAGCCAAAGTATACTTCTGATATCAATTTCTCCCCTAGTCATATAAATCATATGTCCTTTCTTGTTCTAAACTAAGAAGTTGAACATTCCTAGAAAAAATAAAACAGCACATTTACCCACAACCATAAAACACTCTCCTTAGGTATTCCCAAACATTTCTCTCTAGTCCTAACCTTTCTTCTCAATTCCAGGCTCCAACTTCCCACCTACATCTACACTTGGATGTCTAAAAGGCACTTAAAACCTATCAAGCCCCAACAGAATTTTTTTTTGATCTTTTGGCTGTGCCGCATAGCATGTGGGATCTTAGTTCCCTGACATGGGACCAAACCCATGCCCCTGCTTTGGCAGTTCAGAGTCTTAACCACTGGGCCACCAGGTCAGTCACCCCAACAAAATTCCTGCTCCCACAATCTCCATCAGTATCTGCTCTTCCCTTGTTGTCCCCCAAGTGCCACCAACCTACTAAATTGCTCAAGCCCAAATCCCAGAAGTCCTTTTGATTTTCTTCCCACTTCCTCACATTTTATTCATCACCAAGTCATCTCAGCTCTGCCTTTAAAACATATCTGAAGCCACCCACTTCTTTCCAGCTTGCACTATTACCATTGTAAGTCCCAGCTGTCATTAACTTTCCACCTACATCAACCTCCTAAATTTGTCTTCCCCCACATGATGAATCTTCCACGCAGCAGAGAAGGTGATCTTTTAGAACACGTACCACGCCAGGCACGAAGCTCTCCAAAGGCTTCTCCATGCACATGGAAGAAAACCCAGACTCTTCGTTCCGGCCTGCAAGGCTTTATAGACCGGAGTCCTGTCAATTCTTCAAGCTCAGCCTGCATCCTTCCCCCGCTTACATTTCCCCTGGCTTCTGTGAGCACACTCAACTAATCTTTAAATCCTCAGCAAACAGCACACGTGACTCAAAATCTAAATGACAAATATTTATTTATAAATTCACAATTTAAAATCATGAAATGATACAAGTAAAAGAGAAATCTCGAGATCATCCAACTCGGCACTCAATTTACAGATGAGAAAACTAAGGTTCATAACTGCAAAGTGACTCATTCAAAGTCACGGAGGAAGAGAAGGGTTACATGGGACTCCTACCTTTCAGACTCAAGGACAATGTCTGGTATACAGAAAACAGTAAGTACTGATGGGATGAAGTCCTTTCTTTAAATTCAAAAAATGATTAACATATGCCAGGATCTCAAAATGTCACTGTTCTGGCAATCCCCAGCTTCATCACAGTGCATAATCTTAGGGAAGAGATAGAAGGAAAGAAAGAAAAAGAGCACAGCTTCTTACTTATCTCAATCTTTGCTGAAGTTCTCAGGTATACTCAAGGCACAAAGGTATCACGCTTTCAACACTTTGAAGCAGCTTACTGTCCTCTAAACAAACTGATTTTTATAAGAACTCATGGTACCTTTCTATGGATGTGGATGTGAGGATGGTTTTTGCCAACCAAAAAGATGGTCTTGCTGGTGGTGCTGTTAAGAATTAGTTCTTTTTTTTTTCCCCTTAAAATCCAGCCTGTATGCCTGAAACACTGTAAATCAACTATACTTATTTTTTTTTTAGTCATCTAATATAAAAAAAAAAAAACCAGCCTGATATCTTATTCAAATAACTCCTGGTGTGATAACCTGTTTAGTTACAGAGAAGAAACAGCATGAAGTTAGAAAGCATGGGGTTGGCTTCTGACTTTGCAGCTCTCTGCAATAAAACACACGGCACTTCCCCTCTGCTCCCTCAGAACTGGAGCTCTCCTCTGTAAGACGATGGCGCCGAGGCAGAGAGTTAAGGCGGCTAGCTACCCTGGTGGCTGGCTAATCCCTTCCTTTTCAAACATTCTATGACACTAAGTGTCAGTCTTGAGGTAGCTAGAAGTGGTTTGGTGCAGACAAATGACAGGTTTTTTTTAAAAGCCTACATGGTAATTCAACAATTCATTGTACCGATTAAAATGCAGATACGTTGATAAAGGGAACAAAACAAGCAGAACACAAAAGATGAGCTACGCATCCTGTCTACCTTAGTGATGCTCACATCAAGTATGAAGAGAAATACTTCACAATAAATGCAATAAATCTTTGGGTTGTACAAAGATCAAAGAGATAAAAAAGGAGTGAAATTCTCCTTTCAGGCAGTCTAGGGGAATGTTGCTTAGGAAGCTTTAACTCTTAAAGATCACCCCAGATTTCTGGCAGTGACATGGTACTTACTGAGCTGTTATGTAACACATTTTCTCATGTCTTTAACTCAAGTTTAATAAATGATTATTGTTAATGTGCACACTTTTTTTCCACACACATCACATGCTCATGAAGAAAAGCACCGCAGTTTATAATTCTATTTGCTTTCCCGAGACCACTTAGCAGTAGACTGAGTATGTTATAGCTGTGGATGACTTTCAATGTGAGTGAAATGTCTGGCAGGAAAAGGCATGCTTCCAGAGATTGGACCAAATATGCTGTGTGAAGTCTTTCAATAAAAGAGCATAGCCCAGTCCTCTGAGGAGTGAGTCAAACTCAAGGGGGCAGGGCAGTTCAGTGAAAACAGGGGTAGAATTTAAAGTCGGCAAATTGTGCAGACCCTGATGACATCATCTGATAGCTATACGCTCTTAGTATCTTTTAACGTTCCTATGCTCACACTTATAAACACTGTATGTCTCACGCTGAAGTCTGACAAAGTGAAAAAAAACCCAGAACCAAGACAGGACCTGACACCAGATGCACACTCAGTTAATGCTGATGTCCTTCCCCCGAAAGAAGGGATATTTCCATTCTCAGAGAAGAGAAACCCCAACTCACCTGGAACTTGGTCATTTTCTCCTTTCAGGAAGGACAGATTCCTGGAAAAGTGGAGCTAAGCGAAGCGAAAGAGCCGGGAAAATCGGGTCCACTTTGCTGGACGCAGACTAGCCAGTCCCGCCAGCGCGCCGGGGGAGGAGGTCAGCAGGTTAGGGTTAGGGTTAGACCTAACCCTAACCCTAACCCTAACCCTAACCTCTGCAGCCTCGCCTGGGCTCTCCTCACGCCGCGCTGCCTCGCCTCTCCCCGGCGCTCTGGATCACACAGGCCAAGCCTCCCTCGCAAACCCAGGAAAGCAGGCAAACCCCAGCGCCCCCAGCAGCTCTACGATGAGCCCCTTCCCCAGCCTCTGCCCTAAAGGCAGGGCTGGAGCGGGAGCTCCCGGAGGACCGTGTCGCCTGGCGGAGACGCTCCGGGCTGCGGGGGCCCTGCCGCAGTCTCTTCAGCCGGGACGCGGCTGCGGGGGCGGGAGGGCTGGTCCCGCGCAGGCGCCCCTCCCGGTCCCCAACGGCCTCCAAACGCCTCCCTCGAACGAGGCCGCGTCGGCGTCTGAAAGGCCGGTGCGGTCAACTGCGAGGCTCCCGGGCCGGCCGGGCCGCGGCGCAGGCCGGGGGGAGGACGACCCCGCGGAGCCACCGCCGCCGGCCCGGGGAGCGCAGCGCCGGCCGCGGCGCCGACACACGTGCGGCCCCGGCTCGCACCTCCGCCGGGACGCGCGCCCCCGCGCGGCCGCCCGCCGGGCTTCCGGGCCCCGCAGCCCGGCGCCCCCGCCGGCGACGCTCCCGCAGCTCCAGCGCCAGCCGCCTGCCGGGCGACCCCCAGGCCCCGCTCACCTCACGCGGAACCCGACACCTGGAAGCGCAGGGCTCGGGACACAGAGCCGCGCCGGCGCCCAGGGCCCCGAACTACGAGTCCCAGAAAGCCGCGGGAGGGCCACGCCCACTTCCGGCGCCGTGCCCGCGCTCCGCCGGAAGCTGCGCTCGAGGCGGGGTGCGGTTCCCGGCAAAGCGCCCTTCGAAATTCGCAGCTAGTTCCTTCAAGTTATCCTCATCTGTGGTGTCGTTTTCAAATTTCTTTCTTGTGTTTATTTTAGGAATACCCATTAACATGCTTTTCAATTTGTTAAAGTGCTACTGGGGGAAAACAACGGAAATATCACCCGTAATCTCTTTCTCTATAAAAACATTCTGAAATGAGTATCCCCTTCTCACCTCTGAAGTTCGTTCATTTAGCAAACATTTGAGGTCCTGCTATGTTCCAGGAACTGTCCAAGACGCTTACGCAAAAAAAAAAAAAAAAAAACCAGAAGTCCTTTTGATTTTCTTCCCACTTCCTCACATTTTATTCATCACCAAGTCATCTCAGCTCTGCCTTTAAAACATATCTGAAGCCACCCACTTCTTTCCAGCTTGCACTATTACCATTGTAAGTCCCAGCTGTCATTAACTTTCCACCTACATCAACCTCCTAAATTTGTCTTCCCCCACATGATGAATCTTCCACGCAGCAGAGAAGGTGATCTTTTAGAACACGTACCACGCCAGGCACGAAGCTCTCCAAAGGCTTCTCCATGCACATGGAAGAAAACCCAGACTCTTCGTTCCGGCCTGCAAGGCTTTATAGACCGGAGTCCTGTCAATTCTTCAAGCTCAGCCTGCATCCTTCCCCCGCTTACATTTCCCCTGGCTTCTGTGAGCACACTCAACTAATCTTTAAATCCTCAGCAAACAGCACACGTGACTCAAAATCTAAATGACAAATATTTATTTATAAATTCACAATTTAAAATCATGAAATGATACAAGTAAAAGAGAAATCTCGAGATCATCCAACTCGGCACTCAATTTACAGATGAGAAAACTAAGGTTCATAACTGCAAAGTGACTCATTCAAAGTCACGGAGGAAGAGAAGGGTTACATGGGACTCCTACCTTTCAGACTCAAGGACAATGTCTGGTATACAGAAAACAGTAAGTACTGATGGGATGAAGTCCTTTCTTTAAATTCAAAAAATGATTAACATATGCCAGGATCTCAAAATGTCACTGTTCTGGCAATCCCCAGCTTCATCACAGTGCATAATCTTAGGGAAGAGATAGAAGGAAAGAAAGAAAAAGAGCACAGCTTCTTACTTATCTCAATCTTTGCTGAAGTTCTCAGGTATACTCAAGGCACAAAGGTATCACGCTTTCAACACTTTGAAGCAGCTTACTGTCCTCTAAACAAACTGATTTTTATAAGAACTCATGGTACCTTTCTATGGATGTGGATGTGAGGATGGTTTTTGCCAACCAAAAAGATGGTCTTGCTGGTGGTGCTGTTAAGAATTAGTTCTTTTTTTTTTCCCCTTAAAATCCAGCCTGTATGCCTGAAACACTGTAAATCAACTATACTTATTTTTTTTTTAGTCATCTAATATAAAAAAAAAAAAACCAGCCTGATATCTTATTCAAATAACTCCTGGTGTGATAACCTGTTTAGTTACAGAGAAGAAACAGCATGAAGTTAGAAAGCATGGGGTTGGCTTCTGACTTTGCAGCTCTCTGCAATAAAACACACGGCACTTCCCCTCTGCTCCCTCAGAACTGGAGCTCTCNAAAAAAAAAAAACCAGCCTGATATCTTATTCAAATAACTCCTGGTGTGATAACCTGTTTAGTTACAGAGAAGAAACAGCATGAAGTTAGAAAGCATGGGGTTGGCTTCTGACTTTGCTGCTCTCTGCAATAAAACACACGGCACTTCCCCTCTGCTCCCTCAGAACTGGAGCTCTCCTCTGTAAGACGATGGCGCCGAGGCAGAGAGTTAAGGTGGCTAGCTACCCTGGTGGCTGGCTAATCCCTTCCTTTTCAAACATTCTATGACACTAAGTGTCAGTCTTGAGGTAGCTAGAAGTGGTTTGGTGCAGACAAATGACAGGTTTTTTTTAAAAGCCTACATGGTAATTCAACAATTCATTGTACCGATTAAAATGCAGATACGTTGATAAAGGGAACAAAACAAGCAGAACACAAAAGATGAGCTACGCATCCTGTCTACCTTAGTGATGCTCACATCAAGTATGAAGAGAAATACTTCACAATAAATGCAATAAATCTTTGGGTTGTACAAAGATCAAAGAGATAAAAAAGGAGTGAAATTCTCCTTTCAGGCAGTCTAGGGGAATGTTGCTTAGGAAGCTTTAACTCTTAAAGATCACCCCAGATTTCTGGCAGTGACATGGTACTTACTGAGCTGTTATGTAACACATTTTCTCATGTCTTTAACTCAAGTTTAATAAATGATTATTGTTAATGTGCACACTTTTTTTCCACACACATCACATGCTCATGAAGAAAAGCACCGCAGTTTATAATTCTATTTGCTTTCCCGAGACCACTTAGCAGTAGACTGAGTATGTTATAGCTGTGGATGACTTTCAGTGTGAGTGAAATGTCTGGCAGGAAAAGGCATGCTTCCAGAGATTGGACCAAATATGCTGTGTGAAGTCTTTCAATAAAAGAGCATAGCCCAGTCCTCTGAGGAGTGAGTCAAACTCAAGGGGGCAGGGCAGTTCAGTGAAAACAGGGGTAGAATTTAAAGTCGGCAAATTGTGCAGACCCTGATGACATCATCTGATAGCTATACGCTCTTAGTATCTTTTAACGTTCCTATGCTCACACTTATAAACACTGTATGTCTCACGCTGAAGTCTGACAAAGTGAAAAAAAACCCAGAACCAAGACAGGACCTGACACCAGATGCACACTCAGTTAATGCTGATGTCCTTCCCCCGAAAGAAGGGATATTTCCATTCTCAGAGAAGAGAAACCCCAACTCACCTGGAACTTGGTCATTTTCTCCTTTCAGGAAGGACAGATTCCTGGAAAAGTGGAGCTAAGGGAAGCGAAAGAGCCGGGAAAATCGGGTCCACTTTGCTGGACGCAGACTAGCCAGTCCCGCCAGCGCGCCGGGGGAGGAGGTCAGCAGGTTAGGGTTAGGGTTAGGTCTAACCCTAACCCTAACCCTAACCCTAACCTCTGCAGCCTCGCCTGGGCTCTCCTCACGCCGCGCTGCCTCGCCTCTCCCCGGCGCTCTGGATCACACAGGCCAAGCCTCCCTCGCAAACCCAGGAAAGCAGGCAAACCCCAGCGCCCCCAGCAGCTCTACGATGAGGCCCCTTCCCCAGCCTCTGCCCTAAAGGCAGGGCTGGAGCGGGAGCTCCCGGAGGACCGTGTCGCCTCGCGGAGACGCTCCGGGCTGCGGGGGCCCTGCCGCAGTCTCTTCAGCCGGGACGCGGCTGCGGGGGCGGGAGGGCTGGTCCCGCGCAGGCGCCCCTCCCGGTCCCCAACGGCCTCCAAACGCCTCCCTCGAACGAGGCCGCGTCGGCGTCTGAAAGGCCGGGGCGGTCAACTGCGAGGCTCCCGGGCCGGCCGGGCCGCGGCGCAGGCCGGGGGGAGGACGACCCCGCGGAGCCACCGCCGCCGGCCCGGGGAGCGCAGCGCCGGCCGCGGCGCCGACACACGTGCGGCCCCGGCTCGCACCTCCGCCGGGACGCGCGCCCCCGCGCGGCCGCCCGCCGGGCTTCCGGGCCCCGCAGCCCGGCGCCCCCGCCGGCGACGCTCCCGCAGCTCCAGCGCCAGCCGCCTGCCGGGCGACCCCCAGGCCCCGCTCACCTCACGCGGAACCCGACACCTGGAAGCGCAGGGCTCGGGACACAGAGCCGCGCCGGCGCCCAGGGCCCCGAACTACGAGTCCCAGAAAGCCGCGGGAGGGCCACGCCCACTTCCGGCGCCGTGCCCGCGCTCCGCCGGAAGCTGCGCTCGAGGCGGGGTGCGGTTCCCGGCAAAGCGCCCTTCGAAATTCGCAGCTAGTTCCTTCAAGTTATCCTCATCTGTGGTGTCGTTTTCAAATTTCTTTCTTGTGTTTATTTTAGGAATACCCATTAACATGCTTTTCAATTTGTTAAAGTGCTACTGGGGGAAAACAACGGAAATATCACCCGTAATCTCTTTCTCTATAAAAACATTCTGAAATGAGTATCCCCTTCTCACCTCTGAAGTTCGTTCATTTAGCAAACATTTGAGGTCCTGCTATGTTCCAGGAACTGTCCAAGACGCTTACGCAAAAAAAAAAAAAAAAAAATCACCGTGGGTGTTAAATTCTAGTGAGATCTCCTATTAGAGCAGTATACGATTTTGATAAAAGGTATCAGTTCAGTTCAGTTCAGTCGCTCAGTCGTGTCCGACTCTTTGCGACCCCATGAACCACAACACGCCAGGCATCCCTGTCCATCACCAACTCCCGGAGTTCACCCAAACTCAAGACCATCAAGTTGGTGATGCCATCCAGCCATCTCATCCTCGGTCGTCCCTTTCTCCTCCTGCCCCCAATCCCTCCCAGCATCAGTCTTTTCCAATGAGTCAACTCTTCGCATGAGGTGGCCAAAGTACTGGAGTTTCAGCTTCAGCATCATTCCTTCCAAAGAAATCCCAGGGTTGATCTCCTTCAGAATGGACTGGTTGGATCTCCTTGCAGTCCAAGGGACTCTCAAGAGTCTTCTCCAACACCACAGTTCAAAAGCATCAATTCTTCGGCACTCAGCCTTCTTCACAGTCCAACTCTCACATCCATACATGACTACTGGAAAAACCATAGCCTTGACCAGACGGACCTTTGTTGACAAAGTAATGTCTCTGCTTTTGAGTATGCTGTCTAGGTTGGTCATAACTTTCCTTCCAAGGAGGAAGCGTCTTTTAATTTCATGGCTGCAGTCACCATCTGCAGTGACTTTGGAGCCCCCCAAAATAAAGCCTGACACTGTTTCCACTGATTCCCCATCTATTTCCCATAAAGTGATGGGACCGGATGACATGATCTTCATTTTCTGAATGTTGAGCTTTAAGCCAACATTTTCACTCTCCTCTTTCACTTTCATCAAGAGGCTTTTTAGCTCCTCTTCACTTTCTGCCATAAGAGTGCTGTCATCTGCATATCTGAGGTGATTGATATTTCTCCTGGCAATCTTGATTCCAGCTTGTGCTTCTTCCAGCCCAGCGTTTCTCATGATGTACTCTGCATATAAGTTAAATAAGCAGGGTGACAATATACAGCCTTGACGGACTCCTTTTCCTATTTGGAACCAGTCTGTTGTTCCATGTCCAGTTCTAACTGTTGCTTCCTGACCTTCATTTAGGTTTCTCAAGAGGCAGGTTAGGTGGTCTGGTATTCCCATCTCTTTCAGAATTTTCCACAGTTGATTGTGATCCACACAGTCAAAGGCTTTGGCATAGTCAATCAAGCAGAAATAGATGTTTTTCTGGAACTCTCTTGCTTTTTCCATGATCCAGGGATGTTGGCAATTTGATCTCTGGTTCCTCTGCCTTTTCTAAGACCAGGTTGAACACCTGGAAGTTCACGGTTCATGTATTGCTGAAGCCTGACTTGGAGAATTTTGAGCATTACTTTACTAGCGTGTGAGACGAGTGTGTGTTATAAAAGTTATGTGTGTTACGGAAAAGGTGGAGTTGAGTTGGGGGATTGACGGTGTTCAGGGTGTGTGGACTGGGACGTGCTGAAACAAAGACTGAGAGGAGGAGGGAACCAGCCAGTCACGCAATACTCAGGGTGAGAACTCTTTCCTAAATGTACACAGACATGCTTATACAAACAGATACACTTTTTAAACAAAAATGGGTCTGTGTTTGGTAGTACTGTGTATCATGATTTACATGGAAACCTTGCTGCCTGAGATCCTTTTAGTTAATGCCTTCGAAGGAAAGGCACCATCATTCTCCCCAGTGGTGTCTCCATTATTTTCACTCCTCACTGAGTGACACAGGGCCTCTCAGTCTCTCCAGAATACTTTCTGCTCAGATTCATCCAGGGGCTGAAAGAGCTGTTGCCGAGACCTCTCCACTATACCTTTCCCCTTCTTGGTGTATTAGCTTCCAACTACTAGTGTAATAAGTTACCACACATTTAGTGACACACGACAAACACAAGTTTATTCTCTTATAGTTCTGCAGGTCAGATGTCTGAAATCAGTTTCACTGAGCTACAGTCGATATCTGGGCACTGTTGGCTCCTGGAGGCTCCAGAGGAGGATCCGTTCCCTTGCCTTTTTCGAGATATGTTGTAGCCTATATTCCTTGGCTTGTGGCCTCTTCCTCCATCTTCAAAGCACATGACTCCAGTCTCTGCTTCTGTCAACACATTATCTTTGCGGCGAATTCTTCCTGTCTCTCTTTTGAGGACTGATGTGATTTACATTAGGCCCACCTGGTCAATTCAAGATAAATCCACTTCATAACCGTTAATCATATTTGCAAAGTTCCTTTTGTTGTATAAGGTAGCAATCACAGTTTCTGGCGGTTAGGACATGGAGGCGCTTTTGGGAGGCCCCTGACATCTGGAGAGGCTCCTCCTCAGGGATACTCTCCCACCTTTTGTCTGAGGAACGCAAACTGTCTCCCCAGGACCCACCGCTTGCTGACTCACTGGTCCTACCACTCTTGCCCTGACGCTCAGGCCTTCGTGTTCTCATGTCCCTCCTAACCCAGTTTAAAGATAATGGCCCATCATTATGATCATTCATTTGCCCCATCTTACCTGGTTTTATTCTCCTGATAAAACACCAAATCTAGTTGAATCCAAGGAGGAGGGAACCAGCCAGTCACGCAATACTCAGGGTGAGAACTCTTTCCTAAATGTACACAGACATGCTTATACAAACAGATACACTTTTTAAACAAAAATGGGTCTGTGTTTGGTAGTACTGTGTATCATGATTTACATGGAAACCTTGCTGCCTGAGATCCTTTTAGTTAATGCCTTCGAAGGAAAGGCACCATCATTCTCCCCAGTGGTGTCTCCATTATTTTCACTCCTCACTGAGTGACACAGGGCCTCTCAGTCTCTCCAGAATACTTTCTGCTCAGATTCATCCAGGGGCTGAAAGAGCTGTTGCCGAGACCTCTCCACTATACCTTTCCCCTTCTTGGTGTATTAGCTTCCAACTACTAGTGTAATAAGTTACCACACATTTAGTGACACACGACAAACACAAGTTTATTCTCTTATAGTTCTGCAGGTCAGATGTCTGAAATCAGTTTCACTGAGCTACAGTCGATATCTGGGCACTGTTGGCTCCTGGAGGCTCCAGAGGAGGATCCGTTCCCTTGCCTTTTTCGAGATATGTTGTAGCCTATATTCCTTGGCTTGTGGCCTCTTCCTCCATCTTCAAAGCACATGACTCCAGTCTCTGCTTCTGTCAACACATTATCTTTGCGGCGAATTCTTCCTGTCTCTCTTTTGAGGACTGATGTGATTTACATTAGGCCCACCTGGTCAATTCAAGATAAATCCACTTCATAACCGTTAATCATATTTGCAAAGTTCCTTTTGTTGTATAAGGTAGCAATCACAGTTTCTGGCGGTTAGGACATGGAGGCGCTTTTGGGAGGCCCCTGACATCTGGAGAGGCTCCTCCTCAGGGATACTCTCCCACCTTTTGTCTGAGGAACGCAAACTGTCTCCCCAGGACCCACCGCTTGCTGACTCACTGGTCCTACCACTCTTGCCCTGACGCTCAGGCCTTCGTGTTCTCATGTCCCTCCTAACCCAGTTTAAAGATAATGGCCCATCATTATGATCATTCATTTGCCCCATCTTACCTGGTTTTATTCTCCTGATAAAACACCAAATCTAGTTGAATCCATCTCCCTGCCTGTTAGCAGATGTGGCCTGAGAAAAATGCAAGGCTCTGATGATTGGTCTGATTTTCAGTTTACGAGTCAAGTGGGCCCTTAATGCTGTCAAACTACCCTATTACATCTTCTTAGTCCATCCATCCTCCTCAACGACTATCTCACAGTTTTTCCTCTTTCTTCATACCTCCAGCAACTGCTTCTTCCATCTCACTCACAACTGATGACTTGCTTTCTATGGGAAAAGAGAATTTTATACCCTCACACAAGTGCATTTACCCACATCTCTTCACTGGAGCCTGTATGCTCTACTTTCCATTCTGAATGAACAGCCCCCATTTCTGTTTAAGAAAACCCTCTGTTTGTACCCTGAATCTTATCCCTTTTCTTCCACATGAAAGCATTGTCCTCTCTCATCTATATTAACAGTTTTCATTCTATAAAAATTTGGGAGGTCTTCATTTGTGGCCTACATCTTCTGCATGTTAAGGTCTTGGGATCCGGAGAAGCACTAGTTAGGGAGCACCTGAGGCTTTAGATCTTACCTGGGGAGCCCCTGGGTGACACACAGAAAGAAAGGTGGAGCCACGTCCATTTCCTCCCGGGTGACCTGCTCTGGGCTCGTGGTCCAGTGTTCATCCTTGCCTGTGAGCAGGAGGGATCTTCCTCACTCTTAAGATGAAGTCACAGAGGATGAGAGAAAGGGAGGCAGCGACTTGCCCAAGATTCTGCTTCTGGCAAATGGCCAAAGCCAGGGACCAAACTCAGCATAGTGAGTACTGAGCTGGGGTCACTTTGACTATAGCATGACGGTCACCTCATCTTTTCAGGGCGTCACAATGGGAACAGGTCAGGTGAGAGCTGAAGGAAGGAGTTTAGGACCCCTTGGGCCCTGCCCCCAGTCCAACCTGCGGGGGGGATCACTCCAGCACAGAAAAGCACCAGACGAAGGTGGGCAGTGGCAGATGCAAGTCTGGCCGTGCTGGACTGCCTGGAAAGCTGGAGAAACCACAGTTGGAGCTGGAAAGGGAGCCCTGTCCCCCGCAGGCTGGCTCCTGGCCGGAGCAAGGGCACACAGAGCTCCCTCCTTCCAGATCTTTGTAAGCTCAAAGAATATCTCCAGCTCTAGTACCCAAACTGTTGTCAGGATATCCTCAGGAGCCATGGAAATGGGGAGGGTGATAAGGAGGGTCTCATCCAGTCATCTTCAGTTTTCAGACTGAAAACTGAGGCCCAAAGAAAAAAGAGTCTTGTTCAAGGGCGCCCAGGCAAGCAGCAGGGGCAGCAGGAGAGGTTAGTCTCGGCCAGTAAATTTTTAGGAAAATATGTGTCCCCTGCAGTGTTTTTTTCTGAAATTGAAATGTTACTGGGTGTCCTGTATTTCATCTGGCAACTCTAGAGGAGCGGGATGCTTCCCAGAACTCCTGGAAAGACTAAGTAGGTAATTGACCTCCTGTAAGCCAACCTTGGGCTTCCCTGGTGGCTCAGAGGTTAAAGCGTCTGCCTCTAATGCAGGAGACCTGGGTTCGATCCCTGGTTCGGGAAGATCCCCTGGAGAAGGAAATGGCAACCCACTCCAGGATTCCTGCCTGGAGAATCCCATGGACGGAGGAGCCTGATGGGCTACAGTCCATGGGGTTGCAAAGAGTCGGACACGACTGAGCAACTTAACTTAACTTAAGCCAACCTAACAGAGAAGGCAATGGCACCCCACTCCAGTACTCTTGCCTGGAAAATTCCACAGGTGGAGGAGCCTGGTAGGCTGCAGTCTATGGGGTGGCGAAGAGTCAGACGCGACTGAGTGACTTCATTTTCACTTTTCACTTTCATGCATTGGAGAAGGAAATGGCAACCAACGTCAGTGTTCTTGCCTGGAGAATCCTAGGGACGGGGGAGCCTGGTGGGCTGCTGTCTGTGGGGTCGCGCAGAGTCGGGACTGAAGCGATTTAGCAGCAGCAGCAGCAGCTACCAAATTACCCATGACATTTTTCACAGAACTAGAACAAGTAATCCTAAAATTTACATACAACCACAACAGACTCAGAATTGTGAAAGCAATATTGAGGAAAAAGAACAAAGTTGGGGGCATAACCCTCCCAGACTTCATACAGTACTACAAAGCTACAGTAATCAGAACGGAACGTTGTTGGCACAAAAGCAGACAGGGATCAGTGGATCAGACTAGCGGGCCTGGAAATAAGCCAACACAACCATTGTCGATTAACCTTTAACAAAGGAAACAAGAATGTACAGTGGAGAAAAGACAGTCTCTTTAGCAAGTGGTGCTCAGCAAGCTGCACAGTCGCATGAAATCAATGAAGTTAGAACACTCCCTCATACTATACACAATAATAAACTCAAAATGGCTTAGAGACTTCGATGTAAGACATAACATCTTAAAAATCCCAGAAAAGAACATAGGCCAAACATTCTCTGATATAAATCATAATATTTTCTTAGGTCAGTCTCCCAAGGAAAAAGAAATAAAAGGGAAAACAAGCAAATGGGATCTAATCAAACTTTGCACAGCACAGGAAGCTAAACAAAAGGACAAAACAATCTATGGACTGGGAGAAAATAGTCGCAAATGATGTGACCAACAGGGGCTAAATTTCCAAAATATATGAACAGTTCATACAGCTCAATAAAAAGTAAAGGCCCAATCAAAAAAATGGGCAGGAACCTAAATAGATATTTCTCCAGAGAAGACATCTAGATGGCCAACAGGCATGAAAAGATGCTCAGCATTGCCATTTATTAGAGAAATGCAAATCAAAAAATACTGTATATACATATATGCATGATAAGTGAATCACTTTTGTTGTACAAAGCAGGAAATCTCTAGCACTTCTGACAGTTGGTCACAACATCTCCATACACTGTACATTGTTTTTTCTTTGCATTTCAGCTTCATTTTTACCATTCTTGAAATAAGAAAGCATGAGATGCTGAAAATGTTGCTTTTTTTCTTTTGTCTTCAATATTAAAATGACCACACAAAAATTCACTGATGTTGACAAGTGTTTACAGATGCATACTGCTGTGACAGCTGTCACAATACAGTCTAATAAGATTGTTTTGAGTGAAGTTACGACTAAAGCACTACTAGATCCATCTTACGGGAAAAACCAAACAAACTTTTTGCCCAACTGAAAGCTTCTTTATTTTGTAACTTGGATTGCATCTGTGTTAGCTGATCTAAACCTTACCTCCTGTTTGGTCAAAGGGAATGTTTATTTGTAAACCTTAAGCTTTCCTGTGAACCATAAAACATAGTTTCCTGTTTTTATTTAATCAGTATTAAGTTGCTCCCCAGATTTTTCATTTTTTCAAAATAGTTTATCCTTAAGAAATATCTTAATGTTGCTGTGTAGCAAATAACCTGAGAGTTTAGTGGTGTAAAACGTAATTAACTTCTTGCATGGTTTGTGTGCTTGGAAGTTGGCAAGGAAGTTCTAGCGAGCGGGTCTCTCACCTGGTTTCCGTGAGCTGCCCCCGGGGCTGCAGTCCATCTGCAGATGCCCCTGGGCTAGGCGTCTGCCGTGGCCCACTCACGCGGCTGAGAGTTGATGCTGACTGTTGGGAAGCACGGTGAACTGTCCACTGGAGCACTTACATACTGTTTCTCCAGCAGAGTGGCCTTGAGATAGTGGGGAGTTTTTTACTCAGCACCTGGCTGTCTCCAGCGTAGTTGTCCTGAGAATCATGCAGAACTTTTCAGACTTTTAAAGGGCTTTTTAGACCTGTTCTGGGAAGTCATGTAGCATCACTTCCACCATGTTTCATTGTTTGAAGCTGTCACAGGCCTACCTGGATTTAAGGGGAGATGATATGGACATGAGATGGGTATCAAAGAACTTCTGGGCAGTGTTTTAAAATTACTTCATTGTTAAACTTTACATACACTATACTTTATATATAAAGTGTACTTTACATATCTACATGCATGCATAGGTTCTAAGTGTTAAGTTCAATCAGTTTTGACAACTGTATAGACCCATGCATCTACCACCTGAAGGATAGAATATTTTTTCTTTGTGAGCTTTCCTTGTGCTTCTTTCAAGTAAGTCCCTTCCCTCCATGTCCACAGAGGCAACCACTGTTTGATGTGTTTTAACACAGATTAGTCTTTTTCTGTTCTATGAAATCATATAAATGGAATTATGTATTTTTGTGTGTATGTTTGGGTTCTTTCACTCAAGACACATTCTTGAGATTTTTTTCTATGTTACTGCATTTATCAGTTTTAAAATTGCTGAGTGGTATTTTACTATATGACTGTACCACTGTTTATTACCTTGCCTGTTACTGGTCCTTTGGGCTGTTTTCAGTTATAAATAAATGATGATATGAGCATTTTTATATGCATCTTTAAATATTATCAGGGTACTTTAGGAGCAATATTGTATTACTGTTGAAACCCAACGGGTGTCCCTGGTGATTCAGTGGTAAAGAATCTGCCTGCCAGGGCAGATGTGGGTTTGATCCCTGGATCAGGAAGATTCCCCTAGAGAAGGAAATGGCAATGGTATTCTTGCTTGGGAAATTCCATGGACAGGGGAGCCTGGTGGGCTGCAGTCTTTAGGGTCGCAAAAAAGTTGGACATGACTGAGCGACTAAACAACAATTCAGACCCATAGTGTTTCCATGTTCAAAGATCTTTCGATAAAATTTACCTATTTTATGTCAGGTTTCTTGTGATTAAGGAGCCTCCAGCCTATTAGGGTCTACTAGAGGAAACCTAGGAGAAGGCAATGGCACCCCACTCCAGTACTCTTGCCTAGAAAATCCCATGGACGGAGGAGCCTGGTGGGCTGCAGTCCATGGCGTCGCTAAGAGTTGGACACAACTGAGCGACTTCACTTTCACTTTTCACTTTCATGCATTGGAGAAGGAAATGGCAATACACTCTTGCCTAGAGTATCCCAGGGACGGGGGAGCCTGGTGGGCTGCCGTCTATGGGGTCGCAGAGAGTTGAACATGACTGAAGCGACTTAGCAGCAGCAGCAACAGAGGAAACCTATAGTTTATAAGAACCTACAGTTTATAGGATAAAGAAAGAATGATAATCTTATCAACAAAACCATTCTATTTACATCATTCATCATTTTAATTACATAAAAGCTCACAATGAAAACTTAGAGATAGCTAAAGTTAAAAAACAAAAACAAGTTCTCCCTTAAAAACAACTTCTCTAATATTCCTCAAATCTCATCTACTAGAGGTTAAAAAAAAGTTAATAGATTATCCTTCCAAATTTTCTTCCATTGTGTCCATGCATGTGTGCAGTTAAAGGACTGGATCTTCATTATTGACTACAAATCAGCTCAGTAAATGAGGACACTTATGCCCTTACTGGGCTTCCCAGGTGGCCTAGTTGGAAAGAATCTGCCTGCCAATGTGGGAGATGCAAGAGTCATAGGTTTGATCCCTGGGTTGGGAAGATCCCTCGGAGGAGGAAATGGCAACCCACTCCAGTATTCTTGCTTGGAAAATTACAAGGACAGAGGAGCCTGGTGGGCTACAGTTCCAGGGGTCACAGAGTCGGACACACACATGCCCTTACTGGGTGATCCTGAGATATTGCTGCTGCTGCCAAGAGGGAGTGAAAGTCATCGTATCTCTTCCCAAACTTTAGATACTTTTCTGCTCTTTGGCTATAGGCAAGTAATCTCTATCCTAGTTAGGAGTGGAAGACTGAAGTGAGCCACAGTGCAGACTTGGAAAGGATCCTGTTTTGTAAGGAAAGGCTAGAACCTTTGCTATGAACATGGGTGATTTGTTAGAATATGCTCTTGAGGCTATCATCCAGATAATACAGTGTTCAATATGAGGGATTATTAAATTTGCCTCATAAATTCTGCCCACTGGTCTTGAATATAAAACAAAATGAATCTGAATATGTAGAGAAGAAAAGAATCTTGGGATTGGTAAGGGGCTTGATTTTTTTAATAGGCCGGTGGTGTCAGCTGCATATGCAAAACCTGTATCTGCTACATAAACCTCCAACTGTGTACTAAATTAATGGAGGCACCTTAGGAAATCAAGTCAAAATAAATGGACAGAAATTATGAACCATACGTGATAATGATAATAAACAAGACATTTATTTTTCATACTCATTTGGGGGAAAGAGAAAACTCAGTTTGCTCTACCCAGTGATGGTCTTTCTGAAGGAGTCTCCATTCATTCCATAAAATTGGATAGGCTGTTTAATCTCAGGTGATTTTATGTTGTTAATTCATAAAGAGAACTTCCTTGGAAGAGAGTGGTTACAGGGTGAGCCTTTGTGAGCAGCTCCGCTGGTGCACAGCCAAACTCCCTCTCTGAGTGAAGCTTTTCCCACACTGGCCACACAGATAGGGTGTCTCTCCTGTGTGGATTTTGCCATGCAGAACACAATTCCCCCTGGTGTGGAAACTCTTCCTGCACTGTGCACAGGCATAGGGTTTCAGGCCTGTGTGGACTCTGATATGAACAATTAAGCTTCCTTTCTGACTGAAGGCTTTTCCACACTGATCACATCTATAGGGCTTCTCACCACTATGAACTCTTCTGTGAACAGCAAGGTTACTTTGATTCCTGAAGCTTCTCTGACAAATAGCACACTCATAGGGTTTCTGTCCCGTGTGGAGTCTTTCGTGAACGGCCAGACTACCTCGTTGACTAAAGCTTTTCCCACATTCCTTGCACTGATAGGGCTTCTCTCCTGTGTGTATTCGTTGATGTGTAACAAGATTGCCTTTGGCCCTAAAGCTTTTTCCACAATGGGTACACTCAAATGGCTTCTGACCAGTGTGGATTCTCTCATGTAATGTTAGACTACCCTTCTGCCTGAAGGATTTTCCACATTCCTGGCACTCATAGACCCTCTGTCTCACTCCAGGTGAATCTTCCTGTAGTGTCTTAGAGTCTGGGGATTTTTGTTCCAGCTTCTCTCTTCTGAAAGAACTCTGGAAATCCCAGCTTGAGGATCCTGTGGCCTCAGACTGATCATATTTGTGGTGGGCTTCTGTCATCACATCTGGTAAAATGAGAGGGAAGTCATGTAAGATGCACCAATATGCTGAGTGAGAAGAACAGGGAAAAAAGAAACAATGCTTTGAGTGCTTATTATGTGCCAAATATTATACTATAAACTTTGCATAGATAACTTAATCCCGAAAACAATCTTTTGCTACAGTTAAGGAAATGAACGTATAGGAAGGTTGTCAAAGATTACTTGGCTAGGTAAGCACAGAATTAGGATTCAGACACAGGCATGCTCTGTAGCAGTGTACTGCCTCTAAATTTAGTTTAATTTAGCTTCCCAAATAGTCTTGTGTATAGACATGATTATTGCCATTTTACAGATAAAAACAATCCAGAAAAATAAAAACTATGTAACATCATACTCAGTTCCATACCGAAGTTTTATCTGACACCAAGACAGGTGTGGATCCAGGTTGTATGGGGCCTAAAGTTTTAAATTTTGGAGAGATTCCCATTAAAAAGCAGTATAAAAGTAGGGGTAGGCCCCTGAAGAGGCCAGTGTGAGGGAAGCTCCTGAAGCTTTTGTGGGCTTCATGAGAAATCTGCCTCGGCTCTAGTCTGCTCTCCCTAACAGGGGAGGAGAGTAAGCCTACGCCGTAGGTACTTAATATCTATTAATTTTAATCACTGCAAACCTGCAAGATAGAGCTTATTGTCCCATTTTGCAGTCCCAAGAGCCTGGAGCTCAAGAAGGTTCAATAACTTGTCTGATACCACAGATCCAGTCATGGCAATCAGAATTTGATCCAAGGAATTTTTCCCTTTAAAATCCATGCTGTTTCAATCTGCTAAGCTATGGTGAAACTGAAGTCAGTTTTGGTTTGGAAGTTTTTCTCAACCCTTCCTATATTGCCCTGTATATGTGCCTCCTGTTGCACTTTAAATATGAGTCCATTCATCACTAGTAATAGTTTTCTTGGAGTCATCCCAGGTAGATTTCAACGTGTTCCTCTGTCTTACCATTTCTCATTCAGTGACTGTGCTGAGATTTAAAACTGCTCATTCATTTTCTCAGATACTAACTCCATATCAAGACTGTTCCCTTGCTGTTTCTAACTCAAGCTTGTAGGCTCTCCCTGTAACCCCTAAAAATACTGAGCTTCACCAAAGGAACATCTTCTGTGCATCCCCAGCCTGTTGTCCAGTGCTGAGAACAGGGACACTGATTATTGTGACTTGGCATCCCAGCAATCAACAGACTCACTGAAAAAGGCTACATTCTGGGCATATCTTCCATGACAGTCCAGCAGGGTAGCTGTTGGAAATCCAAACATGTCCACTCCTGCTGTATGAGCTTGATCACCACCTCTTCGTATGATTCTTCCATGGGCTGTACTTGAGTGCCTAGGGAGGGAAAAACAAAAACAGGAATGGATAAGAGAATGGATAAGTGAAAACAGTCAATAGGAGCTCTGGTTTGGGGTATGAGTGAACGGAGGAAATCTTGTTTGCCTGATATAATACCAGTCATCTATAACGTAACTGCAAAATGGGCCAAGAGGTACCAAAGCTACTTATAAATGAGTCCAGGAGGAAGCAAGAGGTGCAAAAGCAGAGGACAAAAAGCAAACATGTTTCTCTTCCTGCCAATGCCAAGACAATGGTGCTTACTATTTGTACCTTAGCTTTCACATGGGATTGGAATCTTCCACTTCTTTCCCCCACCTAACTGCCTGCTATTTTATCCTCCAAGTGTCCAGAGGAATTCAGAATATAAAAAACAAGATTTCAGACTTAATAATTGGTTCTGTGATGGAAATGTCTCTGAGTCTCCTCTCCAGTCCCTTCTAGATTATTAGGACAGAACAAGAGCTTTCACATTTCCTTTTAGCACTTCTTTGGAGGCTCTTCAAGATATGACAATACTAGTTCTAAGGAAGCACACTACTTGTCAATTCTTGGAAAAAAAAAAAAGAACTACTTCAGATTCCAAATCCAAGTAACTTGCCCAAGTCCCAGAGCCAGTATGGAGTCAAGGTTGAGCAAAGGTTCAAATCCGAGACTTCTTGGATCCAAAGCCTATGTCTAGACAATTCTTTACTTTCTCATCACTAAAAAGTGAATGGAACAGAGCTTGACCAGACTTTACTATTCTTCCAGATCCTAAGAATCCTCCTGCTCCATATTATCATTTTCTATTTTGGGGGGAATATTCTTATTTCAGGACCCTAATTACTGAATTCTTACACTTAATGCAGTGGTTCAGTGTGTATAATCTTTGTTTCCCTCTAACATATCCCATGAAAACACTGGCATGGAAATTAATGAAATCCCATTAATTTCCTGATTTAATGAAATTAGCAGTGTGATGCTACAGTTCTTTGTTAACCCAAGGATCTGGTCTTCTTGACAGCTGTACTTTCTGTTACATGCTGTGATGACTGTGAAGGTGAAGGTGAAGGCGCTCAGTCGTGTCCGACTCTTTGCGACCCCATGGACTATAACCTACTAGGCTTCTCCGTCCGTGGGATTCTCCAGGCAAGAATACTGGAGTGGATTGCCATTTCCTGTAGAGGCATTAAAAACTCTTATTTGAAAGACTCAGCTCCAGTTTGCATTACAAGCCACAAAGCAATGCCCTATTGGTGTCAGGACATCATAGCCCCATTCACTTGGAAGTCCGAGGTGTTACTGATCAACTACACATCCACCAAGAGTCACTGAAAAGTACATGGGTACCTGCTGCCTGAGGCTGGACCCTGTCCTTGGTGAGTCAGCAAATAGCTAGCTCAGAACACCCTGGATAGAATTTTCAGCTGTGCCTCTCCACATGCTGTGAGATATTCAAGTAACAGCTCAGCTATGTTTCAAGAATCTCCTGATTAATGAAGGGAAATTGCCATATTTTCCTCCATAGATTCCACAGGTGTGCGGAATCAAGTTCCTGAAGATTCTGTAGAAAGACATTTTATAACAGAAAATAGTGCTTTTTCCTATCAAGAAAGCCATTATATCCTGCTCACAATGAGGCCACGAGAGACGAATCCTACCCCGTCTCCCCTTAAATGGCACTGGGGAAGTAACCAAACAGCCCTGACCTATTCCCGTACTTAATAAACGCTGTAATATCAAGCAGCTTCTGGGAGACTCGAGCCAAACGTCAAGGGCCTCGGAGCTGACAGACTTCAGGCCCGAGGTCGCGAGTCCTCCGTGAAGGCCCGGGGCGGGGGGCTCTGCGGGGCCCGGGGCACAGCTTCGGGACGAGGAGAGCGGGGCGGGGGCTGCTTTTCCCCGCACACCGGCATCCACGCTCTCCTTCCCGCTCCCCACTCGGGAATTTGTCCTTTCCCTCTCCCAGCCGAGGGCCCGCACGCCCCGTCCCGTCTACTGTAGAGGCATTAAAAACTCTTATTTGAAAGACTCAGCTCCAGTTTGCATTACAAGCCACAAAGCAATGCCCTATTGGTGTCAGGACATCATAGCCCCATTCACTTGGAAGTCCGAGGTGTTACTGATCAACTACACATCCACCAAGAGTCACTGAAAAGTACATGGGTACCTGCTGCCTGAGGCTGGACCCTGTCCTTGGTGAGTCAGCAAATAGCTAGCTCAGAACACCCTGGATAGAATTTTCAGCTGTGCCTCTCCACATGCTGTGAGATATTCAAGTAACAGCTCAGCTATGTTTCAAGAATCTCCTGATTAATGAAGGGAAATTGCCATATTTTCCTCCATAGATTCCACAGGTGTGCGGAATCAAGTTCCTGAAGATTCTGTAGAAAGACATTTTATAACAGAAAATAGTGCTTTTTCCTATCAAGAAAGCCATTATATCCTGCTCACAATGAGGCCACGAGAGACGAATCCTACCCCCTGTCTCCCCTTAAATGGCACTGGGGAAGTAACCAAACAGCCCTGACCTATTCCCGTACTTAATAAACGCTGTAATATCAAGCAGCTTCTGGGAGACTCGAGCCAAACGTCAAGGGCCTCGGAGCTGACAGACTTCAGGCCCGAGGTCGCGAGTCCTCCGTGAAGGCCCGGGGCGGGGGGCTCTGCGGGGCCCGGGGCACAGCTTCGGGACGAGGAGAGCGGGGCGGGGGCTGCTTTTCCCCGCACACCGGCATCCACGCTCTCCTTCCCGCTCCCCACTCGGGAATTTGTCCTTTCCCTCTCCCAGCCGAGGGCCCGCACGCCCCGTCCCGTCTTCCGAAGCCCTGCCCGCGGGCCGAGGCGCCCCTGCCCCGGGCCCCGCCGCGCCCCCCGCCGCGCCGCGCGGAAGAGGCCCCGCTCCTCCCGCGGGCGCCGCGTCCCCGCCTGGCGCCTCCCCGCCCGGGCCCGCTCGGGGCCCGCTGGACGCTTCTGGCGGGCCGCGGACCGGGCGCCTCGCAGCTGGCCCCTCCTGGGAGGCGCCAGGCGGGTCAGGCCTGCTCGGGGGCGGCGGTCGGAGGCGGCGGCCCGAAGGCGGGGCCCTGCCTCGTCCGGGCGCCCTGACCCAGCCAGCGGCCGCACTCACCACAGCCGCGCGCGCCCGCAGACGGACAAAGGCCGGCACCGAGCCCTAGGAACGCCGGCGCCCGCGCACCGGACCACAACTCCCAGGAGGCTCCGCGCGAGCCTAGCCCCGCGCCCTGCGGCCCCGGCCTCCCCGAGCACTGTGGGAAACGTAGTTCGGCGGTGCGACCGGCCGCTCGGGATCGGCGGGCCTAAGCGAGCGCTGGGCGCCAGGGTTACTCCTGTTTGGACCGAGTGCGAGCGCCGACTTGTTCGCGGTCGTAGAACGACGACCAAGAGCGCCAAATGGCCGCCCAGGTGAGCCAGGCAGCTCGGTGAAGCCATCCTCCGAGCCAGGGTTCTTGCAGGGCGCTGTGGAAGGAAGCAAAGCGTTGGGAAGCACTGAGCTGATAAAGCCCGGGCGCTTAGGGTTTTGTGTCGAGAAGTTCCCTGAGCCAAGACTAAGTGTTCTGAAATTAGAGTTCCGAGGCAAGGAGCAAATATTTCAAGCGAAGTCTGGGGGAGGAGAGACTTTGAAACAGCACTGGAGAATTCCAAGACGTAGTGTCGGAGAAGGCAATGGCACCCACTTCAGCACTCTTGCCTGGAAAGTCCCGCGGACGGAGGAGCCTGGTAGTCCACGGGGTCGCTAAGAGTCGGACAGGACTGAGCGACTTCACTTTCCCTTTTCACTTTCAAGCACTGGAGAAGGAAATGGCAACCCACTCCCGTATTCCTGCCTGGAGAATCCCAGGGGCGGGGGAGCCCAGTGGGCTGCCGTCTGTGGGGCTGCACAGAGTCGGACGCGACTGAAGCGACTTAGCAGCGTCTGCAGCGTCCGTGGAGTGTTCAATTTCCTTGGTTCTGTCTCGCAACAAAAATTTGAAGTGATGAGATGGACCAGTGTTACAGGTCCGTGTTACAGCTCAGTTTTATTTAGAAAGTAAAGGAAAATATAGCCTCCAGGCATGAGGCCATGCCAACCCAAAAGACCAAAGACAGCTCCCCCCCCCC
>SJYT01005555.1:0-107302 GCA_006410635.1 Cephalophus harveyi
CAAGGAGTAAGCATCTTCTAATTTCATGGCTGCAGTCAACACTGCAGTGATTTTGGAGTCCAAAAAAATAAAGTCTTACACTGTTTCCACTGTTTCCCCATCTATTTCCCATGAAGTGATGGGACCAGATGCCATGATCTTCATTTTCTGAATGTTGAGCTTTAAGCCAACTTTTTCACTCTCCACTTTCACCTTCATCAAGAGGCTTTTTAGTTTCTCTTCGCTTTCTGCCATAAGGGTGGTGTCATCTGTATATCTGAGGTTATTGATATTTCTCCAAGCAATCTTGATTCCAGCTTGTGTTTCTTCCAGTCCAGCATTTCTCATGATGTACTCTGCATATAAGTTAAATAAGCAGGGTAACAATATACAGCCTTAACGTACTCCTTTTCCTATTTGGAACCAGTCTGTTGTTCCCTGTCCAGTTCTAACTGTTGCTTCCTGACCTGCATACAGATTTCTCAAGGTATAAGGAAGAAATTCTATGCATATATTTTTAATCCTTTTCAAATTGAGAAAGGGCTGTTATTCACTGGTCCTCTGAAAACTCAACTATTATAATACAAATGCTAAGGACTCCAACTCTTTTATTCTAGTAAATTCAGGTTTAAACTCTCCTTTGAGCTCCAGATGTTTTCATGCAACTTCTTACCGACAACTTTAATTGGTAACTGAATGCTTTACGTACCTTCCAGTAAATGGTAAGACCACATTCTAGGAATACTGACAAACATAATGTGAATGCAACAACCTTCATAACAATCCCCGGGCTCCATCACACCACCTACCTACTCACACCTGGAAAGCAGGTCCAGCCTCTGAACTGTCCCTACTTCCAATTTTACCTTCTTACAGCCCATCCTCTCCAAACAACCTGATCAACACTATCAAACACACAACAATCAAGTCACTTTACTCTGGGAAACACTTCAATGGCTTCCCTGGAGAGTGATTGTGTCTCTGAGGGGAGAAGTGACAATGTCTGGAGATAATTCTGCTGTCACCATGATGTGGAGGTACTACCAGCATCTAGTGCATAGAGGCTAAGCATGCTAGTAAAACCTCCCCCCCAATACATAGGACAACCCAACAAAGAATGATCTGACCCCAAATTTCAGTAATATCAAAGGTTGAGACCCCCTGCATATCACTTGGAAGACAATTCAGAATTCTTACCATGGACTAGCAGGCTCTTCATGACCCCTGCCTACCTCTCAGGTCTCACCTCCTATTTAGTACACCTCTCAGTATTCTCAAGCCAGACATTCTATTTCTTTAAGATACAAAACTATTTTCTGCATCAAAATCTTTAAATCTTTTATCTGCTTTGCCTTAGAGTACTCTCCACCCAGATTTTTCCCCAATTGACTCCTCTTCATCACTAGGCCTTTGTTTCAGCATTACCTTCTCAGAGATTCAAGCCCTCCCAACAGCTGAAGACAGTATTTTATTAATCAAAGAGGGTATTATGAGGGAATCATAAGAAAAACTGATAATAAAGAAAATGAAAGGATTATAGATCGTATTTTATAACAGCAGATCCTGAAGAGCTGAAATCTGTAGTGCATGCAGTCTTGGTGAAGGCTGTGCAGTCTGGGATCGGCAATGCCATACATAAATGTTCACTCTTGGTTGGGAATTGATGGGTAAATATGACAGGATGTCAGCAGGAGAGAAGACTGAGATTTCCATCAGGATTTAAACCAGACTGGAGGAGTCGTGAGGGAGGTGGAGAAGGTAGCTACACAGTATGAAAGCTATGAAAAGGAACTCTCTGAGATGCATAATGAAAGTAAAACGTACAGTAGAAAAACATTCCATAAAAGTAAAGGGACATGGCATATAGACAACGAGGTACTTCAGAGGCTCAGATTTTAAGGCAGTAATTCCCATTCATGATTATGTACAAATTACAGCTACTCTAGTGAGGATAAACACGTAATTAGATAAAAATTCATGAAGCTAAAGAGATTAAAAAAACTCTTTTGGAGTGATAAAAGAGTCACCACATAAATATTTAATTCCCCAGTGATCATGAGAGGAGGTGGCATGAGAAGGCTTCGGATGCTGAGCTGAAGTTAATCAAGAAGGTGTTCCACAGGACTGAGAGTTCTCATAAGTGAATTCATATCAGTTAACAGTGGTTGCCGGGACACTCGCTGTATTCAGATTGAATCTAAAGCTGGGTCAGGTTCAACAGGAAAGAGTGAGCAATAAGAATGGAAGGAAGAGAAAGTGGTGACCCCTCTTCTGGGTTAAGATAAAGAATATCTCAGCAGTTGAAAGGTTACAAAAAGTATAACAGAAGGTTACAAAACACGTAGACTACAAGCAAGGGAGAGATGATAAGCAATATTACCTAAAAGAAAGTACAGTGAAGAACAAACAATGTTAACTCTCTTTTCCAGATATAACAGTGATGATAAGAAGGAGCATCAGTAGGAGACTATATGAAATAATTGATGGTGAATTGATCAGACTGAGGATGGGGGCTGACGTGTATTCACTTAAGTAGGGGAGGTGAAATTTTTCAAGGAAATAGGTAAAAGAAAAGAGAGACTTTGAAGAATCCATAACTCAGAGACTTCTCTGAGAATGAATTTTAATGTGAAGAATTAGGGCTCTTCCCTATCTCAGGACCATGTGGTTGTGTCTGGTGATACTGGGGGAGATTATTCCCCTTCCACATCCTCCTCAAAGGGCAAAACAGAAGATTGTTTTCTGTTTCATTGCAATAAATCATCTCCCCTCAGACAGCCTTACCCTCTAAATGAAAGCTGGATTTGCCACATAAGTTATCATTAAGTTCCAACACTTTTCTTATACTGTTTTTAAGTTGTTTTGTGTTGATTTCCATTATATAAACAACATCAATGGAAAGACAGAGGATTTGATTATCAGTTAAAATGTCAGTTGAACTTAAAAATCAGTCGGTGGAAAAGCTTAAGAGTCACTTATAATTTTAAACTGAGCAGACAAAGCCAATTGAGTAAATGAAGTGTTGCTTTTAAACACTGCATTTATTTTGTTACCTAGGCTAAGGGAAATGTTATTATGGACGGTCCTTTCAGGACTGAAATCACAGTTGCTCATAATTTCAGCATGTCTTCCTAACACACATGACCCACTTTAAAGGAAAGCTAGGCTGGATGCACTTAAGAGTATCTCACACCAATAATAAAAGATCATAAAGGACCTTTGTGTTTTTATTCACAGATATGTGACCAGTTTTTCACATCACATGAAAGATTAATATTCTACCAGTATCTAGAGGACCATAATAGCAATGTCTTTGGTGAAATTCACTTGTGACATGAGTGGTATTATTTTTCCAGACGTAAGTAGCTTTCATATAATGAAGTCACTTTTGATAGCGCAGGCTTTCCTTTGGTATTAGTTGTTTGCCAAGCTTTCCCTAAAGCTGAGTCAGATTCACGTATTTTTCTATCATACAGACGATTACTTCTGAACCCTTGGGAGTGCTGGCAGTGGCACTTTCTCCCATCCCCACACTTCATAGAGTCCTATGGAAGATTCATGCTTATTCAACCATAGAAGAAATATATTTGGCCATAATACAAGTTATATTTTCAATACCCAGGAGGCAAAAGAGGCATGTGTATCACTAATAATCTTTCTTCTGCATAATGCCCAAACACATAGCATTATTAAGATATATGGCTATAATTTTCTAAGAAAAAAGCATTAAGATAATGTGAAGAGATAAAAACACTATAAAAACATTACTACAGGACAGAATGAAATATGACTTATGTTAGTAAGTTTCTACATGACATTGCTTATCATTTTATTATTGAGCATCTCTTTAGAATGGATAGCATGCTAAGAGCCATGTGTCTCAATGGAACATTATACAAACATATATATACTTACTGAAGATTCACTTGAAACTCTGACTTCATCAAAATGAAAAAGCTAAAGACTTTAGCAAAAAAGATCAGAATCTCAATTATTATGCTTCAGTTAAAGATATCAAACATTAGGGAACTATGAATTTACTCCGAGTACTTAGTCTAAAGAATGTAATAGGTGCTTTCTTGTATGTAAATATATAAATGTGTATCTTAGCAGTATAGCTAAAGATAAGTATCAGATAGAAATAGACTATTACAGACTTCTGAATTGTATTTTAAAGATCCATTTCCAAAGTTAATTAAGCGCTATTTTCTGTTTATGACCCTACTTAGTGTAGTCTAATAATAATGTGACTGTGATAAGCACTGACATTTCAAAGGCTTACAATAACAGGCATGTATTTGTCACTCACAGTAGGCGGCCATGCAAGTCAGCTGTGGCTCTGCTCCCAGTCACAGTCTTTCTGGGGCTCAGGCTGAAGGAGGGCCCAGATGTAGGACAATGTAGATCTATGGAAGAGAGAAATAAGGGTCGGCAAGGAAACTTCTGGCAAAAAAAAAAAAACAAACAAGAATCTGTGTGGTGGTGAAATACTCCTCTCATGGGACGTAAGACTGTAAGGAAGAAAATAAATCTATGAAGAGTAAATCAAGCTACCCCAATACAGAAATATAATTTTTACTTACACCCTGATTCGAGTGAGTATGCAGGAGTTTTAAACAGAGAAGCTAAAATGGACAGATTTTAGCTGCTTCATTATTCTTAACCTTCTCTGGCCCATCTTCTAGGTTTTCAAGTTGTCATTATTTACTGCTTCTGCTTTCAATTAAATCCTTTATCTCTGTGTCCTGACAAACTGCCTGCTTTCCTGCTTATGTCTTCAGGGTAGGGATTTTATTTCACTCTTCTTAACCTGACAAACCTAACCAAAATTGCTCAGGAAAAAAGACAAGAGATGATCTTTTTGGTAAACAGGATGTTTTTATATACTCTGAACTTTGCAGTTTTTAAAAGATCCACTTCTGGAATTACTATGGAATATTTTTTATGAAGCAAACATCCCATAACCTAAAGTTATGAATATCTCTATTTCTATGTCACTTGTAAGTTTACACAGACAAGCCGTGGAGCTAACCTATTTTGTTGATCCCAATGAATAAATGTGCACAAGCAAAATTACAGCTCTATACCAAATTGGCTGAAAGCATTCCTTTATTTAAGAAAAGATTACTAATAGACATGGGGAAAAAAAATATGTTAAGTGTTGAATCCTGGCAGATATTTTACAATAGGGCAAATTAAGGAATATCAAAAACTAACAAGGAGTAAGATTAAGTGGCTTTTAGTTGTACATAACTAAATAGTATTTAGACCCATTTTTTAAATGAGAAAACATAAAATGATTTAGCAAAGGACAGTGACTTTGCCCTGTTCCTACACAGTGTTTTCATCTGCCTGGTAGAGTGTGTGTTAGCAATGTCTGGTGACCAGCAAGGACTCTTATGGAGCATGGATCACTGTAACTCTTTCTGTACCTACTCTGTTCTGCGAAATCAGAAAGCCCAATTTTTTCTGTCCTTTAATGTATCTTGTTCACAACATAGAGAAACTATTACCTAACAAAATTATCTTCAGTGAGACAGAAGAGGGGGAGTTCATTTCAGACCTCAGGTTGGGGGACTGAGATGGGTGGATATAAGACACTGCTGAATCCTTTATTATAGGTGTCAGGGTAATTGCCTCCCCTCCAAATTATCTTTAAGTATTAGGCACATCTCCCAACGGGGAAATAAATGAATGGTCTCTCCAGTTCTGTTACACTCGTCATTTCTTCCTGTTTGCATAACCAGAATGCATTGGTTCGTTAGCTGGACCACATACACGGAGATCAAAGAGAGACCCAAAAAAGAGGCAAACCCCTCCAGATGGGGCAGGTGGAAGGAATAATAAACCACCAAGTTTACCCATAAGGCCTGCCTTGAGATTACAAGACGAGATCTCCACACACACCCCCACCTCCAGGCCTTGAAGTTTATACTTGATTGGTCCAGTCATGTACACAGTCCAGATGGTCTCGACCACACATACTCTCTCAAGGCTGCACCCTTGAAAACAGTTCCGGAAATAGAGGACAGAGTGTACATTCCAAGCATTGGAGCAGGTGAGGAGCCCCCCATTGCCTCAGTCCAGCTCAGTGATCAACCGGCCACCTCATACTCAGGACAACTTCCTCCAAAATTACATTACTGACTTAAAAGAGCCTCTGCTTCCGTCACAACCCTGAGTTATTATGTCAAGTCTCCCATTAGCTTGAGGCTGTGGCCATATCCAATCTTTTTTCTTAAATTTTTGTCTCCACTCAATAATGTAAAGTTTACTTTGAGTCCTACTGTGCACAGGCATGAAACATGAAAGTCTGCAACATCCCTGATCTTCATCCTCTGGGAGGAGTGTGTGGAAAGAGGGTCAAGAATGGTAGCAAGAGTATTTCTGCTGTCGTCTGATTCAACTTTCTGAAAGTTTGCTCTGACTAGGGTGAAAATAGGCATGAGCATGGGAAATACTTCACCAAAGAACAGAAGACTGAATGGTCTTAACAGATTTACTTCTATCACAGAACTATTTTTATCCCTCCGATTGTTTTGAATCCAGCAGCATTCTCCTAGGATTGTTGGTTCAAATTCCTAAGCTAATTTACTCATTAGTCTCATAAATGCTACATTCATTGTGCTCTGCCCCATTGCTTCAAACTCCACACCCAGTCTCATCTCCACTAGTTACTTCTTTCTCTGGAAATCAATTCTCATCCCTGATTTCCTCATTTCAAATATGGATAGAAGTGTCCGTATCTACATTTCCCCATTTATTGTGATACCACCTCATATTTTTATATAATTCCTGGAGGTGCCTTACCTACCAACATATTTTCTGTCTCCCCTATAGTAACAGTATTTCTGATACTTTCGGTGTCTGTATGATAATGCCTACAGAAGCTGAAATAACAATTTAGTTATCACTGTGCAAGTCAACTCAGGAAAACACCCTCTGAGTAAAGTCACCACCAGAAGGTCTCCCTTGAAACCTTGAGATATGAGGAGACTCAATTACATGTAGCATCTTCTGACCACTGGGTAAAGGTGGTCTAACTTGATTAGAACATGTGGGAATGAGCAAAGTAAACTAATACATTGGGCACATATTAACTGAACAACACGTGTATAAAATCAACAGAAAGTGAAATGGCAATAGTTTTTAAACAAGTGTCAGTCATAAATCCCATGTTATCAAAACCAAGATGACCAAGGTAAATTACTTATGTGCATTTTAACCAATACCTCTGCTGTTTTACTTAACAATTGTTTAGGAATAGTAACAGTGAATTATAACTATTACCGCTTCTATTAATGATGATGATAGCAAATGTTAATAGGGTGCTTTGCTCTTTTTCCAGGCCCTGTTTTGATGTCTTTATTTACATTATGACATTTAATCCTCTCAACAACCTTACTTTCATTTTACAGAGAGGAAATTTAGAATAACAAGGCTGAAAACTTGCCTACAACCACAAATCCAGCCAGGAGACTGGAATGGAAACTTACAGCCAGGCTCTAGAACCCATACTTTGAGCCACCATGTCACACCACCTCTCTCACTAGTTTGCCTCCTAATTGTGGAAACGAGTGTCTGTTGTGCTCAACTGTCACTGCAGAAGTCAGCAAGGGCTATCCTGAAAAGCATATACCTGGCCCCTTCATTGTAATAGTCTTTTCACTTAGTTGTGCTTGTTGAGAGGCTGGTGTAAAACACTAAATAAGGATGGTGATAAATTCACACAGGCATCATGTAAATTTAACCATCCCTAGAAAAGAGGGAGAGCAAGTGTTACACAAGCAACTGTAATTCATCTCACCTGAATATACCTTCATATAGTTCACTGGAAATAAATATCATTGCTTAGTGGATACTAGCTATAATTTGAAACTTCTTAGTAATGCACACAAAATTAACACATTTGGCAGAAAAAGTGACCAGTCTGGTATTGAGACACCTGCAGACTTGCTTATGAGGTCTTCTGAGAAAGTAACAAGTGAAAGTGTTCTTAAATCAATAGAAGTCAACACAAAGCCATGATTGTAGGGCTCAGAATTACAAAAGAACTGAACATAACTGAATTTTGGCTATTATCTTTTATTTTTTAATGAAAATTACTATGCTTACTGAGAGAAATATTCAGTTATTAACAATAAAACTACAGTTATCAATATAACATGGAATTCGTTAGAAGTTTATTGGACCCACAAATCAATAGAAGAGGTGATTCCATTCTATCTCAAATACCAAGAGAAAAACAGTTTTCTTTTTTATACTTTAGTAAAGTGGGAGGGTTTTTTTGTTATTAACACAAAGGAAAAAAATTTCCCCATCTTTGCTTTAATAAAAGCTTAGGGTCTCGCTATATAATTTCAGACCTTTCTTGGACTTCAGAATTCTTAAAATAATGTTTTTTCAAAACCTGGTCTGGTATGCCAGATCATTTATTTCTGTTTTGTTTTTCCTCTTGGGATACTCATCTGCTTCTTGAATCTCTCCCTTTCTTCTGTCTCGCCAATCCTCTCCTCCTCCCTGTCTCTTCCTCTCTCCTCTCTCTTTCCCTTGCTTCTGCTCTTTCTCTTCTGGATCTCTCCTCAAAACACTGGATCTCAAAGGACACCCATCTCTTGATGATCCTTCTTTAACTTCCCTTTTCATTTTAAATAGTTAACAGACAAAAGGGCATGCGCTCACCATGACACATCACCCTGCAAATGATCAGTCTCCCTCCTGGAACATTCCACTGTTACCAGTGCTCTGTGCATCCTTCCAGAGTTTAACTGTTTTTCACCCTTTTAAATTTTCAAAAACATGTATCTCTATATTTTTCATAAATCATAGCCTGGTTGTGGTGAAGGGGCTTGCAAGATTCAATGAAGCTATGAGCCACCCTTGCAAGCCATGCCTTGCAAGGCCACCCGAGATGGACGGGTCATACTGAAAAATTATGACAATATGTGGTTCACTGGAGATAGGATGGCAAACCACTCCAGTATTTTTGCTATGAGAACTCCATAAACAGTATGAAACGGCAAAAAGACATGACACTGGAAGATGGGCCCCCCCAGGTTGGAAGGTCTCCAAGATGCTACTGGAGAAGAGCAGAAGGCAATTACCAATAGCTCCAGAAAGAATGAGGTGACTGGGCCAAAGTGGAAACAATGCTCAGTTACGGATGTGTCTGCTGGTGAAAGTAAAATCTGACGCTGTAAAGAACAGTACTGCATAGGAATCTGGAATGTTAAGACCATGAATCAAGGTAAATTGGAAATGGTCAAACAGGAGATGGCAAGAGCGAACATGGACATCTTCGGAATCAGTGCAATAAAATGGACAGAAATGGATGAATTCAGATGATCATTAATATCTATTACTGTGGACAAGAACCCTTTCAAAGAAATGGAGTAGCCCTCGACATCAACAAAAGAAATGCAGTACATGGGTACAATCTCAAAAATGACAGAATGGTCTTGGTTCATTTCCATTCAACATGACAGTAATCCAAGTCTGTGTCCCAACCACTAATGCTAAAGAAGCTGAAATTGGCAAGTTCCATATTGACTTACAAAACCTTCTAGAAGTAACACCAAATAAAAATGTCCTTTTCATCACAGATGATTGCAATTTAAAAGTAGGAAGTCAAGAGATACCTGGAATAACAGGCAAGTTTGGCCTGGAAGTACAAAAATGAAGTGGGGCAAAGGCTTCCCTGGTGGCTCAGAGGTTAAAGCGTCTGCCTCCAATGTGGGAGACCCAGGTTTGATCCCTGGGTCGGGAAGATCCCCTGGAGAAGGAAATGGCAATCCACTCCAGTATTCTTGCCTGGAGAATCCCACGGACAGAGAAGCCTAGCAGGTTACAGTCCACGGGGTCGCAAAGAGTCGGACACGATTGAGCGACTTCACCTTCACCTTCAAAGGCTAACAGAATTTTGTCTAGAGCACACAATAGTCATAATCAAACACTTTTTCCCAACAACCTAAGTGATGACTCTACACATGGACATCACCAGATGGTCAACACCAAAATCAAATTAATTATATTCTTTGCAGCTGAAGATGAAGAATCTCTATATAGTCTGCAAAAACAGGACCTTAAGCTGACTGTTGCTTAGATCATGAGCTCCTTATAGAAAAATTCAGGTTTAAATTGAAGAAAGTAGGGAAAACTACTAGCCCATTCAGTTATGATCTAAATCAAATCCCTTATGATTATACAGTGGAAGTGATGAATAGATTCAAGAGATTAGATCTGGTAGAAAGAGTGCTTAACTATGGATGAAGATTCATAACACTTTACAGGAGGCGGTTATCAAAACCATTTCAATAAAAAAGAAATGTAAGAAAGCAAAGTGGTTGTCTGAGGAGGCTTTACTAATAGCTGAGGAAAGAAAAGAAGTGAAAAGCAAAGGAGAAGGGGAAAAATATATCCAACTGAATGCAGAGTTCCACAGAATAGCAAGGAGAGAAAAGGCCTTCTGAAATGAAAAATGCAAAGAAATAGAGAAAAACTATAGAATGGGAACAACTAGACATCTTTTCAAGAAAATTGGAGCCTCAAGGGAACATTTCATACAAGGATGGGCATGAAAAATGACAGAAACAGTAAGGACCTAACAGAAGCAGAAGGGATTAAGAAGAAGTGGCAAGAATACACTTAAGAACTGTACCAAAAAAAAAAAAAAAAGGTTCTAATGACCTGAATAACCATGATGGTATGGTCAGTCACCTAGAACCAGACATCTTGGAGTATGAAATCAAGTGGGTCTTAGAAGTATTATTCAAACAAAGCTTGTGGAGGTGATAGAATTCCAGCTGAGCTATTTAAAATCCTAAATGATGATAAAGTTAAGGTGCTGCACTCAGTATGTTAACAAATTTGGAAAACTCAGCAGAACTGGCAAAGGTCAGTTTTCATTCCAATTCCAAAGGACAATGCCAAAGAATGTTCCAACTATCGTACAACTGCACTCATTTCGCATGCTAGATTATGCTCAGTATCCTTCAAGCCATGCTTCAGCAGCACATGAATGGAGAACTACCAGATGTATAAGCTTGGTTTAGAAAGGCAGGGGAACCACAGATCCAATTGCCAACATCTGCTGGATCATGGAGAAAGCAACAGAATTCCAGAAAAACATCTCCTTCTGCTTTATTGACTACACTAAAGCCTTTGTGTGGAAACATAACAAACTGGAAAACTCTCAAAAAAGATGGGACTACAGGACCATGTTACCTGTCTACCGAGAAACCTGTGTGCAGGTCAAGAAGCAACAGTTAGTATCAGGCATGGAGCAATGAACTAGTTCAAAATTAGAAAAGGAGTACCACAAGGCTGTATATGGTCACCTTGCTTATTTAACAAACATGCAGAGTACATCCCGTGACATGCTGGGTCAGGTGAATCACAAGCTAGAATCAAGACTGGGCGGGAGAAATATTAACAACTTCAGATATGCAGATGATACCATTTTAATCACTAAGTGAAGAGGAACTAAAGAGTTTTTTGATGAGGGTGAAAGAGGAAGAGTAAAAATGCTGGCTTAAAACTCAACAACAAAAAAAACTAAGATCATGGCATCAGATCCTATCACTTCATGCCAAACAGAAGGGGGAAAAGTAGAAACAGTAATAGATTTTCTTTTCTTGGGCTCCAAAATCACTGCAGATGGTGACTGCAGCTATGAAATTAAAAGACACTTGCTCCTTGGAAGAAAAGCTATGATCAACCTAGACAGTGCAATAAAAGGCAGAGACATCACTTTGCTGACAAAGGTCCACATAGTCAAAGCTATGGTTTTTCCAGTAGTCACGTATGGATATGACAGTTGGATCATAAAGAAGGCTGAGTGTTGAAAAATTGAAGCTCTCGAATTGTGGTGCTGAAGAAGACTCTCGAGAGTCGCTTGGACAGCACAGAGATCAAACCAGTCAATCCTACAGGAATTCAACCCTGAAAATTAATTGGAAGGACTATCACTAAAGCTGAAACTCCACTACTTTGGCCATCTGATGCAAGGAGCCAATTCATTGGAAAAGACCCTGATGCTGCTAAAGATTGAAGGCAAAAGAAGGAGGGGGTGACAGAGGCTGAGATGCTTAGATAGCATCACCAATTCAATGAATATGAATTCGAGCAAACTCTGGGTGATAGTGGAAGACCGAGGAGCTTCATGTGTTACAGTCCATGAGGTTGCAAAGACTTGCAAGGACTCAGGAATGCAAGGACTTAGTGATTAGACCTGGGTTCAATCCCTGGGTGGGGAAGATCCCCTGGATAGGGAATGGCAGCCCACTCCAGTATTCTTGCCTAGAGAAATCCATGGACAGACGAGTTTGGGGGCCTAGGGGGATACAATCCATAGGTTGTGAAGAGCTGGACACAACTGAGCAACACAGGATTTAACAACAAATACTTTTCTAAAAATATAAATAAATGAACTGAAATAGTCTGGACCTTGTTCTTTGCACCTTTGAAACACCAACTTCTCTCACTTTCCAAGTCTTCTGGAGGGAACCCTGCAAGGTTAATTTGCTTGCATCATGTCTTCCCCTGCATCCCAGGGTAGGTTCCCGATTTATCCTGACAAGTAAATTAATACTTATCCTACTTTTCACCTTTAAGGCTTTCTACTGTCATATTTTTCTCCATAACTTTGTATGTGGTGTGTGTGTGCTCAGTAGCTGAGTCGTGTCTAACTCTTTGCTATCCTGTGGACTGTATCCTGCAAGTCTCCTCTGTCCATGGAATTTTCCAGGCAAGAATACTGGAGCAGGTTGCCATATCCTACTCCAAAGGATCTTCTGGACCCAGGGATCAAACTTGCACCTCCTGCACTGGCAGGCGTATTCTTTACTACTGAGCCACCTGGGAAGCCACTCATCTATGTAGATTGATATATAGTTGAGTCTCATTTTTTGCCACTTCAGTGCAGATCCAGAAGGAAAAGCAGCTAAATCAGTATACTTTATTTGCCCCATTCCTTCCCTTGCCCTTCCTAGCTGAATTCCTCAATACAGGGACAATTCAACTGGAAGCCCTAAATTCACTTTGATCATTCCAGAGTTAACTTTCTAACTCCTCAAAATTCCTTTCATTGCATTATTTAAAACAATAAGTTTTTTCAAAATTTTTAAACTCAATTTTCATGTACATAAAATGATTCTGGATTTTTTATATAATAAGATCAAGAGCAGAGAGCACAAATGTCATTACAAGGCACTATAATATTTTTAAGATACAAAAATTTGATTTTGTTTTCCAAATTTTGCATTACCAAAAACAACAGAATTTCCAAGAGGAAATATTATTAGAGTGTTGACGTCTAACTGTACTGACTGCAGGGCAGTGAGGTCGTGTTCTGAATAGTAATTTAGCAATCCTAGGTTGGGCAGACATGGGGCCGAGCAGCAAACCACGTGACCTGCTTTAGGTTCTAGCCAACTGTGTCAGTAACTAATTGCAACAAGGCGCTTAACCCTTCTAGAATTCATCTTCCCTGTCAGTAATTTGGTGTGATGGTCTGGGAGCTCTAACATGCTATACTTGGCCCACTATTCAAATGGCTTCTCTCAGGATTCACTGTGACACTGTAATATCATGTTGCTCCTCTTTAATTTAGCCAGTTAAACTGAATGCACATTTTCTATAAAACTTTGAAGGTAAATAATTTTATAAAGATCTATTTAAAAAGTTTTATAAGATACTTGAGATTAAAATGTATCTTGAGCACAGATATATTAACAGCAGTTCGCGGGAAAAAAACAGGAAAACAATCAATAAAGGAGATAGTTCATAAGTAGTCTCAACAGAAAAAAATTACAATAGGAACATTCAAGAATTTTTTGTAATAGGCAGGTTTTCTGATTTTTATCCATCTTGACTGGAGTAAAACAGAATTTTTCCTTCAATTCCAAGGTCTCTGAACCATTCTTCTGGTCTCTTCTATGTTTGTTTATATATGTAAAACAACTGATGAGCACTATCCTGACTGTGAGAAGGGCATGGCAACCCACTCCAGTAATCACGCCTGGAAAACCCCATGGACAGAGGAGCCTGCTGGGCTACAGTCCATGGCAGTCACAAAGAGTTGGACAGTGAAGCAACTGAGCAAGCAAGCAAGCAACCTGACCTTAACTTATTAATATTTAATGTTTTAATTTATTTCTGTCTGCTCTGAATTTCTTCCCATGTGTCCTTTTCTCTTAGGCAAATGATTCCCAGGAAATGACTGCACATGATGTTTCAGACACTGCTGGACCTCAGCTGTATATACCAGTACTGCTTCCTAACTGCTTCAAACTGACTCTGACCCAGTGTATTTGTAAAACTGTGACTGGGGTGTTACTTTCTGTGATCCTCGGGTTCCCACAGTAAACAAATAGGCAAAGAAGTTTGTTGTAATAGTGGAAAGGTGTTATTCCCATATAGCATAGTAGCATAATTCTAAGAAGACTTTCTTTCAAATTATAACTTACTAGGCAATTAATTTAATTAATATGTAAACAATTAGGTTTAGTAAGTCCTTATCCTTTAGTACGTGAAAGAGGAGAGCGAAAAAGCTGGCTTAAAACTCAACATTCAGAAAAGGAAGATCATGGCATCCGGTCCAATCACTTCATGGGAAATAGATGGGGAAACAGTGGAAACAGTGTCGGACTTTATTTTTTGGGGCTCCAAAATCACTGCAGATGGTGACTGCAGCCATGAAATTAAAAGACGCTTACTCCTTGGAAGGAAAGTTATGACCAACCTAGATAGTATATTCAAAACCAGAGACATTACTTTGCCGACTAAGGTCCATCTAGTCAAGGCTATGGTTTTTCCAGTAGTCATGTAAGGATGTGAGAGTTGGACTGTGAAGAAGGCTGAGCACCAAAGAATTGATGCTTTTGAACTGTGGTGTTGGAGAAGACTCTTGAGAGTCCCTTGGACTGCAAGGAGATCCAACTAGTCCATTCTGAAGGAGATCAGCCCTGGGATTTCTTTGGAAGGAACGATGCTAAAGCTGAAACTCCAGTACTTTGGCCACCTCATACGAAGAGTTGACTCTTTGGAAAAGACTCTGATGCTGGGAGAGATTGGGGGCAGGAGGAGAAGGGGACGACCAAGGATGAGATGGCTGGATGGCATCACTGACTCAATGGACGTGAGTCTGAGTGAACTCCGAAGAGATGGTAATGGACAGGGAGGCCTGGAGTGCTGCGATTCATGGGGTCGCAAAGAGTCAGATACGACTGAGCGACTGAACTGAAACTGAAGTCCTTATCCAGAGGAACAGAGTAATATGAACATGACTGCAACAACTGGACCCAATGCAATTGAGCCAGTAAGCAAAGATGCGCCTTGGGAAAAGGCAGGCCCTGCAGGCAACTTTCCTGTTGGGTAAACAAACTGGGAACAACTGAGGGATCTTCACACACCTGAGGAGTCTGCACATCAGTAAACTGTCTGAGACCAGTTCACTGTACAGGAGAGTGGTCACCTTACAGTCATTAGGGAGGGTCTTGAGTCCTTGCTCTGCACAGCATTGAACTGATTTTTATTTGGCATTTACTTACTGATTGACAATGGCCTGAATCATATACCTACTTTACTGATAGGTGTAATCTTAGGAAAACAATGGTATACCTACCTCACTGTTGTATTCTCAGCACCCAGAATACAGAGGATGTTCAAAAAATGCTTATCGAATTTTTATCAGAATAAACTTAGTAAGGAGGAGTAAGTTAGTGTAATATTCACATCAATCTTAGACTACCAAAACTGTCAATGTATTGTCTTAAAAAAATAGCAACTGTAGTCAATTCATCTATAAAAGCTCAACATATGCTTACATAGTGGCTTCTAATTATAAGACACTTAACCAGCACTGGTTTTAACTAGTTAATGAGTTCATTAAATATATAGCTGTCTTTGGTGAGGGCTATTATTCAGTTTATAAGTGTGTCAATATTTATTTTAATATAAAAATAATTAGGGATGGCGGTATATGATAAAACTTTTTTAAAAGTTCTGAACATATACTGGCAGTTGAAATGGAGAGGAGTTTACATAAATGAAAAAGTCTAAGGGTAAGGATTTGACCGTGGGAAACAGAAAGATAAAAGTATCAACCAGTACAAATTTTCATTATTTTGTAATGACTAAAATAGCAAATGACTAAAAAATATAGGTCACACTAAGAGAGTCAGGTAAGTTGGATAAAACAATTGCTTTTCAAATTTTGAAATTCTCATAAGCCACATCTTGGACTAAGTATCACTACAAACTGTGTGGCTTCTATGATGACTCATTCTATTTCTTTTTAGAAATCAGCATTTCAGTACTCAAAGTGAGGACACATTCATTAAGAAAAACTATTCTTATTTAGGTGCATATAACCTTCTAGGGGTACACAATAATTTTACATTTGTCATACTGTTTTTCTAAGCGCCCATAATATTTTCTCAAAAATTATAAGTAACTTTCTAAATCTATTATAATTTTGGCTTTTTCAATGCAGAAAAATCTTTGATTATATGATCCCTGACAATTCATCACTGTGCCTATTTTTGGCTATTTTTCTTTTAAAAGCATTTGACAGCAAGTCTATCAACTTAGGATTTTACATATTACAAAAGAGGAATATTTTTTAAATGTACACATTTCCACTCTTACTGAACCAAAAATGACATACCAACTTTCAAACTAAGACAGTTTGTATATTTAAGTCCAGCTGGAATTATTTTTGACTTGTGATATGTTGTCAGTGGTGTAAAATAAACATGATGATTTGATATCCTTTCACTTATGTTCCAAGTTTCCTTGTGGCATATGTCAAATTTCCCTCAAAATGTGGCTAGGCCTAAAATCATCGCTTTTTCAGCCTTACTTGGAATATAAAAAGCAGCTTTATGAGTTGCAAATCATTAAAACATACATATTTCTCCAAGAGTCTTCAGTAAGTCAGAGAAATGTTTAAGCAAGGTAAACTCTTTGAAGATGTGTTAGAAAAAGCAATGAGTGGCAGCCTGTGAACACACATGGAGTAGTAAAATATTTATTACCTTGCTGGTATAGCTGCTGTCAAAAAAGCAGGATGACAAATGTAAAAATAAAACACATATAAATGAAAATCTACATTTTTATCATGTTTCCTGTTAGCAAACTCTAATTTTATTGACAAAAAATTTCCCTCTTTTCTATAAAGACAACAGAAACAAAAGTAAAATGAGTTCAGAAATATGTTGTGAGACTAGTTTGACAAACCCTGGGATTACTGCCCTTAAAATATTTCTGGTGACAACTGAGCCAAAAAGCAGTAACAAACTAATTTTAAGCCTTTTGTTTGGTCCTTTTTATGGTGTCTTTATACAGTGTAACAACTATACAGAGATTACAGAGACAGAAGCATTTTCCACAACATCTTGACAACTCTACTTTCTGACTTCAACTATTTGGATGTGGAAGTATGATCAGTTATAATTTTTAAAAATTTTAATGTAATAATTTTAATGACAATGCAAAAACAAGGAAGAGATTGAAGCAATTATTAAATATTGGGCAGGGGTATATTCCAAAGTGGTGTAACTCCATATTGAAGCATTTCCTGCCCTGTACTAAAATTTTTCCCCCCCAAATGAAAACTTTAATAAATGCAATATTATGATTTTTTTAATGAATAGATAATATGCTTTCTAGCATCTCTGAAGTTCAAATTTTCTTTGTTTTCTGTAAAGTGGCAACAGTAGATGATGATATCTTTTTAGAAATTCTTTCTTTTAAAAAAGTTAACCTCAAACCTTTTTTTTCATGTTTTTTTAATATAAATTTATTTAATTGGAGGTTAATTACTTTACAATATTGTATTGGTTTTGCCATACATCAACATGAATCCGCCACAGGTATACATGTGTTCTCCATCCTGAACCCCTCTCCCTCCTCCCTCCCCGTACCATCCCTCAAACATTTTAAGAAATTTTACTCATTGCGGTACCCAATAACCTGAAAGCCACTTTGAGGAGAAAACACCTTTCACAACAATCCCTTTGTTTCTCTTTGTCTCACTTCTCACTTGCACTGTGTAAAATGTGGCCATGGATTCTGTCCCAGTTGAATGGATGGCATTTGGCACCTGTCTCAGGTTAGGTTCCCAGGAAGTAGACTCTGAGACAGAGATTAGCAGGAGGAAGAAATGGCTGGACAGAGGATGACCCTGATCCATGATGCAGTCCCAACAGAGGACTTGGTGTGGAGACTGGCATGGCCTCAGAGTTTTTCTGAGCTGGAGATAAGAGGGCCAGGGTTTAATATCCCCTCGTGGATCAGGCATTGGTTGTGGACTGCCCTGAAAGGCAGCACAACTCTGGGCAAGGCAGTGTTCTTCAGTATCTCCAAACAAAAGTTGAAGCTAAGGCTATCCTTTGCAACCCTCTCAACAACCAGGAAGAAAACTCCTGAGTTTCTGAGAGGGCATCTGGGTGGTGCATCACAATTACACAAGAACTGTGGGGGGTGCGGGGGGGGAAGAATCCCAGGTAAATCTGAAGTCGTTCTCTAGGAATTTAGTATTAAAGACCAGTTCTGTCAATCTAGGTAGCTGTATCAAATATTCTTCCCTATTATTTATTATGGGCTTCTCTGGTGGCTCAGAACATAAAAAATCCACCTGCAATGTGGGAGACCTGGGTTTGATCCCTGGGTTGGGAAGATCCCCTGGAGGAGGGCATAGCAACCCACTTCAGTATTCTGGCTTGGAGAATCCCTATGGACAGAGGAGCCTGGTGGGCTACAGTCCATGGGGTCACAAAGAGTCAGACACAACTGAGTGACTAAATGAAAGTGAAAGTTTCTCAGTTGTGTCCGACTCTCTGTGACCCCATGGACTACTATACAGTCCACGGAATTCTCCAGGACAGAATACTGGAGAGGGTAGCCTTTCCCTTCTTCAGATCTTCCCAAACCAGGGATCAAACCCAGTGTCCTGCATTGCAGGTGGATTCTTTTCCAGCTGAGGCACCAGGGAAGCCCAAGAATACTGGAGTGGGTAGCCTATCCCTTCTCCAGTGGATCTTCCCAACCCAGGAATTGAATCAGGGTCTCCTATACTGCAGGTAGATTCTTTACCAGCTGAGCTACCAGGGAAGCCCAAAACGGGCGTGCTGCCTCCCCATCCAGGAATCAAACCCCAGTCTCCCACGTGACAGGTGGGGATACTCATCACTATACTAATGAGGAGGGTAAGCACACACATTATTTATTATATTCAGTCAATATGAATTTGGAAGGTTCTGGCCAGAAGTATAAATATAGCCATGTGAAGTACATTGAAAAGTTGAATGAGCTTAAATACAAAGGGTCTATATTTTTAAACAAGGAACTGGAAACATCGACCAATACATGCTACATACTCAAACACATACTTGTAGAATGAATATGTAAATAATTAAAAGGATTAAATCTTTAAACTTGTGCCCTGTTTAGGAATATTTTGGTTGAGCCAAATTAAATAATAATTTACATTATTAGTTGTTTTTCATTCATTAAGTCATGTCCGACTCTTTGTGACCCTAGGGACTGTAGCATGCCAGGTTTCCCTGTCCTTCACTATTTCCTGGAGTTTGCTCAGATTCATGTCCATTGAGTCCATACTACCTAACCATCTTATCCTCGGACTCCCCCCATGGCCCCTTCTTTTGCCTTTGATCTTTCCCAACATTATGGCGTTTTCCAACGAGTTGGCTATTACATTATAGCCAATATATATAAAATTTGGGTATGATATAATAACTAGGCTTATTTTTATGAACTACAAATGGCCAAAACATCTGAGTAACTACTAATGTGTGATAATGTACATCAAATCAAATGACTTTTTCTTTGCCCTTCAAAATTGTTAAAGCAAAGATTCCAAGGCCTAACTAAATAGGCTTCCAAAGTAGCTTCTATTTGTTCTATTTTCAAGGGATTCTTCCTTTTGACATTTATGGTTTATATGTCTTTACTCTGATAGACTCCTTCATAAGGTCTATCAGCTGTTATTTGTCACTCTTTTATCCAGAGACTTCCTGGATAATTCTTTGCAGATTTTTTTATACCCTTAATGAGCCCACATGGAGAAGGAAATGGCAACCCACTCCAATGTTCTTGCCTGGAGAATCCCAGGGACGGGGGAGGCTGGTGGGCTGCTGTCTCTGGGGTCGCACAGAGTTAGACACGACTGAAGCGACTTAGCAGCAATGAGCCCACAAGCAGGCTCTGTAAAAAAATTAAAATGTACACATCAGATTTGGTATCTCTATAAAAGGCAACATTGCAAGGTGAGGAATCAAACATTCAGGTGTTAAATAAGTAGAAATAGCTGTACATTAAGTTGTTAACTGCAAGAAGTTTTGCATTTCTAAAGGCCTTAAGAAAAGAACATCTTGTTTTATTACAATAAACTGTCAGTTGATTCTTTCAAAAGCAGCATATACAAATTACCCATTCTAAATACTGTGAAAATCTTTGCTGAATAATCTTATAAATCATGTATACTTGTGTTTGCAGAGGAAATATTTTTTAAAAAAAGGTCCCGGTGTCTGGTGTTCAATAAAAGATTTCAAAGAATACAAATCAAAAGGTTTATTTCTACTGCTGTTATATAAAAACACACATCATGCTGTTTCAGGGAAAACATGATTTTTCCATATTTCTAATAACGATAATTTTATTTAAAGGTGTGACATATTTTGCACAGTCTATGTCATTTTTATAGAAAATGTACATAGTACATTTTATAGAAAGTACTATTAACAGCATGATTTCTAGATTCCATGTTTAATATGTTTTTAAATGGCAGAGTAAAAAAATAATTATTCTAATGTAGTGAAAAAAATTAACAGTATTTCAGAGAAGTATGACTTCTAGAATGGCAATGTAAGAAGCTCTTTTGGCATCCAGCAAATGAAAAAAAAAATTCATTCAAGAAAATTTACTAAATCTTGGTAAGAATAAGAACAGTGAGAGTCTATGGCATGTAAATCATGAGCCACTTCCTCCCCAAATCAGCTTAGCTTTATATAAACCCATGGCAAATATAGTCAACGAATGGGATTTCCTCTTCCTCAGCTTCCCCCTCAAGGATTCATAACTATCTTTTCCCACATCCTTCCAGCAATGGGTTGTTGAGTCTAAACTCTGAGCATGTATAACTTAAAGGAGGCTTGCCAGTGGTAAAGAACCTGCCTGCCAATGCAGGAGAAGCAGGTTCAACCCCCAAGTCAGAAAGGTCTTCTGGTGATCACTCCAGTATTCTTGCTTGGAGAATTCCAGGGACAGAAGAGCCTGGTGGGCTAGAGTCCACGGGGTTATAGAGTGGGACGACACTGAGCAAGCACGCAGAGCTCAAAGGACAAGGGCTCCCTCGCACATCTCGGTCCCCGCACAGAAGGCAGAGGTTCTAAGCCCAGTCACGACACACCTAGAATATCAGATACCTGATTGCCCTTTTCCCACATCTTTTCAGACAAGTTGAAAAGATGATAAGACAGCACTCCTACCCAGCTCCCTGCTTACAAAGCTAGAGTGATACTCCCCGAGAAGCGGGCCATTGTGGCTACCCCAGTTCTGGAACAAGGGGAAAGGCCAGGCCTATCACCAGAGAACTCTGGAGCTCTCCCCAGGAAACTGACTTTGTGTAAAACAGAATGTGGGAAAATTTGAGCCTAAGGGGTGCTTTTAAAAACAATGTCAATTTTGGTGGTAAGAATTTAAGTTGAGAGAGGCTGATAGCTCCATCAGATCAACAAGCTCACAGAAGCCAAGTTTATGAGAGAAAATCAGGGAAAGAGGCAGCTAAGAAGAGTAATCTCAGGATCAGTTCAGTTCAGTTGCTCAGTCGTGTCCAATTCTCTGCGACCCCATGAATCGCAGCACACCAGGCTTCCCTGTCCATCACCAACTCCCGGAGTTCACTCAGAGTCACGTTCATCAAGTCAGTGATGCCATCCAGCCATCTCATCCTCTGTCATCCCCTTCTCCTCCTGCCCCCAATCTCTCCAAGGGGGGAGAGTCTTTTCCAATGAGTCAACTCTTCGCATGAGGTGGCCAAAGTACTGGAGTTTCAGCTTTAGCATCATTCCTTCCAAAGAAATCCCAGGGCTGATCTCTTTCACAATGTACTGGTTGGATCTCCTTGCAGTCCAAGGGACTCTCAAGAGTCTTCTCCAACACCACAGTTCAAAAGCATCAATTCTTCGGCACTCAGCTTTCTTCACAGTCCAACTCTCATATCCATACATGACTACTGGAAAAACCACAACCTTGACTAGACGGACCTTAGTCGGCAAAGTAATGTCTCTGCTTTTGAATACGCTACCTAGGTTGGTCATAACTTTTCTTCCAAGGAGTAAGCGTCTTTTAATTTCATGGCTGCAGTCACCATCTGCAGTGATTTTGGAGCCCACCTCAAAGGCTAGTTTCATAGTCTGCCCATGCAAAGTGGTCTGAATTTAATGGATCAGACCATGAAACAGCTTATCCCCAGCTTACTGTCAAAAACAACAGAGCGGTCAGCAGGCAATTAGTAAAAACTAACATCTGTGTCTAACACCAATAGATTTCAAGAGTTTAACAGAGATAAGAGAAAGACTCAATGGCAGCCCTACTAAAATCACTTCATCTCAGAGTGACTGAGTGAATGTTCAAGACTAAAGTTTACTGCATACATCCTTGTGAACTTGATGAGGATGCTCCTTTGACTGGATGGAACTGCATACTGTATGAGCTCAGAGAGACGGGCAGGTAACTGCCTTATGGCCAGTTTGTTTAACCTTGTGACAGTTCATCCTAATAAAGGTACTTAGTAACCTGCAACAGATACTGGAGGTTCCAATCAGACTTCTGGATCTATTCATCTAATAGTGAGCTCTTCTCGAGCTCCCATGAGCTTTTATCTCACTCTCCTCAATTCAGTAAGACTATTCTGCTTTGAACGAGTTTACTGTTCTTATGCTACAGTACCAAACTTCTTCCAGGCAGAAATTTAAAATGATCAAAAGATTTCCTTTTAACTGTTTCCCTTATCTCAGGGACCACAGTCCCATTCTGTTTATTGTACACTGGGTAAACATATTTGCTTTATAAATTTTTCTAATTGTTTAGGATAGCAAGGACTGTCTCCTGAGAAACCTATATGCCAAAGAATCAACAGTTAGAACTGGACATAGAACAACTGACTGGTCCAAAACCAGGAAAGGAATATGACAAGGCTGTATATTGTCACCTTGTTTATTTAACTTATATGCAGAGTACATCACGTGAGATGCCCGGCTGGATGAAACACAAGCCAGAATCAAGATTGCCAGGAGAAATATCAACAACCTCAGGTATGCAGATAATACCACTCTAGTAGCAGAAATTGAAAAGGAACTAAAGGGCTTCTTGATAAGAACGAAAGAGGAGAACAAAAATGCTGGTTTGAAACTCAATGCTTAAAAAAAAATAACAAAGATTATGGCATCCAGTACCATCACTTCACGGCAAGTAGAAGGGGAAAAAGTGACACAGTGCAGATTTTATTTTCTTATGCTCCAAAATCACTGTGGACAGTGACTGTAGCCATGAAATTAAGATGCTTGCTCCTTGGAAGGAAAGCTATGACAAACCTAGACAGTGTATTAGTAAAGCAGAGATATCACTTTGCCAACAAAGATCTGTCAAAGCAAAGCTATGGTTTTTCAATAGTCATGTACAGATGTGAGAGTTGGACCATAAAGGTTGAGTGCCAAAGAACTGATACTTTCAAACTATGGTATTGGAGAAGACTCTTGAGAGTCCCCTGGACTGTGAGATCAAACCAGTCAATCCTACAGGAAAGCAACTGCGAATATTCATTGGAAGGACTGATGCTGAAGCTGAAACTCCAATACTTTGGCCACCTGATGTGAAGAGCCAACTCACTGGAAAAGACCCTGATGCTGGGGAAGATTGAAGGCAAATGGAGAAGTGGGTAATAGAGAATGAGATGGTTAGACAGCATCATGATTCAATAGACATGAATTTCAGCAAACTCCGGGAGATAGCGGATGACAGAGAAGCCTGGCGTGCTACAGTCCATGAGGATGCAAAGAGTTGCGACACGACTGAGCCACCGAACAACAGCAGGGACTAGTAAGATCCCACTTACTCCGTGATTGAATGTGTATTTTCATAAATAAGCTTCTCAAACAGCAACGTGGATATGATATATTCTGAGAACAGGGTATTGCCCTAACGCCATTAAATGGGTCTGTGTTTCCCAAACAGGTAGAATAGATTTGTCTTGAAACTAAAAAGCAGAATTAGAATGGACCTTTCAATTTCTTTGCTAGTGATTCTCTTGGGAAATCTGTTCTCCCGGTCCCTGAAGTGTGAGACTCTGCTGGAATAGATATCGGGCTCTCACGGATGTGTTGCACTTGTACTAGAACAACACAAAGAGTCCCACTGAACTTCTGTTTCTCTGATTCAGGTTAGACTTTTGTTCACGTGATCTAGAACTTTTCTTCCAATGCAGATCAAGTAAGAATAAAGTAGATTTCCTATGGAGTTCACTTCTAGTAAAACCAAAATCAACCAATCAACACCACTCTACGAATCAGACTATTCTAACTGCTGTGTTGACTCTGCTATACTTTATGATAACTGCACAACCTGATGTATGGCTTGGTAGTGAGGATGGAAAATAAGAATTTTCAGTTATCTGTGCTAGGAAATTTTAACATTTGGGAAGAAACACAGAGAGATCTAGTTCTGTAAAAATCAGTTATAGGCAGATAAGTAATTTAACTGTCAACAGAAAATTTTTTAATTTTTTAAAAGAGACTATAGAACATATACTTTTGCAGGCACAGAGTTGATGTTACTTCATAGACAAGATAAAAATCTTTTTAAAAATCAAGAGTAAAAGAAACACTGGAAGGAGACATTTGCAAAACAAAATTAGTTACCAGAATTCTTTAATAATTCCAATGACTCAGGAATTCGAGAAGAAGAGAATAAATTAGGAAGAAGAGAATAAATCCAAAAGGAAAACAGATTTTATAAAACAGTGCTATCCTGGAAGCTAAGTAAAAAGCACAAATAACATATCTAACCTAAATCCTTTAACAGTTAAATATACAATATTTTAAACTCATTGCTTTAATGTTTTCATTTGCTTTCTTAGGCATTACCTAAAAACTTTAGAAATATATGAGGTTCTGAAGTATGTGGAGAAATTACACCTGTCTCTTATACACATCTGGAGTCTGCACATCAGTAAACTGTCTGAGACCAGTTCACTGTACAGGAGAGTGGTCACCTTACAGTCATTAGGGAGGGTCTTGAGTCCTTGCTCTGCACAGCATTGAACTGATTTTTATTTGGCATTTACTTACTGATTGACAATGGCCTGAATCATATACCTACTTTACTGATAGGTGTAATCTTAGGAAAACAATGGTATACCTACCTCACTGTTGTATTCTCAGCACCCAGAATACAGAGGATGTTCAAAAAATGCTTATCGAATTTTTATCAGAATAAACTTAGTAAGGAGGAGTAAGTTAGTGTAATATTCACATCAATCTTAGACTACCAAAACTGTCAATGTATTGTAAAGTGAAAAAGTTCTCAAAAATGCAATATATTCTGACAGAAAATAAAATGGGGTGATAATATCTGTTACTATAACGGTGAGTGAAACAGAGTATTCAGATTTTCTTTTTACAGATGTTAACAATCCTTCATCCTTAGCATAATATCCCTAGACATATATTTTCATCTTTCATTGTCTTGCATAGTATTTCATATCTTGGCTTTCCTCTGATTGCTAATAAACTACTTTGAGTTGACAGTACACGTTCTGATCTTCCAAATAAAGATTATCTCTTTTTAGCTCAGATAAACTCTATACAGTAATTCAGTAAATAAAGGCAATACCACTATAAAGTTTAAGGAAATTTAATAGCTTTTTAATTCCTGTAAATAAATCCATAAATGCATTTTTGTAAGCACAGTTAATGTTTACAATATGCACTGTAAGATCGTAATTCCCCTCCATCATTTTTGGCAGAAACAGTTCAATACATTTTTGATATTTTATTTATCTTTGTGTGGGCAGCAGAATGGTTATCAGTCCCCAGCCTCATCAGCAGAACAATGTAACTAGAATAAAAGTAGGGCCAGGGTCAGAGAGCAAGCATGCACAGAAGCTAAAATGTGCCCTCTAAACCTACAGCATTTGCCAGAGGTTCCTGTCAAGTAGGTTGTCTTCTTTTGCTTGGAGGTGTTTTTAATCCTGAACTTTGAGAATCCTCATCTTGGGGTTTTTACACTTTACCCCAGTATCTCTAAACAAAATCATATGGTTTCATACTCTAGGCAAGAAATAATTCAATGCCAGATCAAATTGTTCTGTATGGCTGTTAATTCCAGATTCATGATGTTCCTCAGTTAGATCACATAAATCTCCAAGTGACTTCTGAACACTAAAGCCTGGATTTAAGAGGTACCACCTGTCCAGATAGTCTGTGCTGTACTGCTGGGGCCCTAAGACATTCTGCAGTTTGAAGGCAATTATTTTGTTAACCAAGAACCCAACCATAGTTGTGCTTTTATATTTCAAAAGTTTCGGAGGCAGACACTTTAATATATTTGTTTTGTATTTATTATTTGTGATGTATTTAGTAAAATTATACATTAATATCGATATTCACTTTCACATAAAAAATAGAAAATCAATAATTTGACACCTGTAACCTGGATATCAAATAATACATACATGATATATAAAGTTTTTGAGAGATTTTAACCGCTTGAAATTTCTAAAATGTGGTTATTCAAATAAAAAAGAATGTGCTTTCAAGAATACTTTAGATAAGTATTCTTTTTAAGATTGAAAACTTGAACTTCTTGGGATGATAAGCATCCCATATCATTTTGAGTTGTGATAACTACAAAACAGCAGATTCAGTCAGTCCATATGTATGAGCATTTTTAAAAGATGTTATCCTTTGAGAGAATAGACATTATCAAAATTGAGCAAATAAATGTTCATCAGAAGGCACGGAATGTTATGGCAGGAAAGGAACTGAGAAACCAAAGCCCCTGGCGGGACAGACCACTTTCCCACCTCCACATCACTCTCCTTCCTAACATACATTTTCTTTCAAGCTCCGTCCACCTAAGACACATCACATTTTTCAAACATGCAAACCAAAAATATTTACTGAAAAGTATCTGGTCTTGTCCAAGATACTTAAAATACAGAGCAAGTGAAATAAGCAGAGTCACTCTCCCTAAGAGTTTCATAAGGAAAATGGCCATAATTTTTAAGTATTTGCAATTACAGACTGTGTTAGATAATACAACAGAAAAGAATACACTGTGAGATCTCAGTTGAGATCAGAAAGATGTGTGAACAGAAGTCAAACAGGTAAAGAGGTGAAACTAAGTTCTGTGAAGAGCCTGATGTACAGGCAAGCACAGTGCATTGAAGGGGCTAAAAAGGATGAATAACAGCTGGAAAATACCGACTAATGGGAAAACCAGTATGAGATGATAAAAAGCCATGGTCTTTATCAAAAAGCAAAAGGAAGCCAACAAAGAATTTAAAGTGTTGATGTTATATCATCAGAGTTGCATTTTATCGAATATAGGGACCAGACTTCAGACAGGAGAGAGTAGCTCTCCAGTAGATGAGTTAGGAGACTTAGGCCATGTTCTGGGCAAAAGATTTTAGTTGGGTGCAGACCTAATGGAAGGAATGGAGGAGACAGAATAAATTTTAAAAATACTCTATTTGGAAGAAAAGTCATCAGGTGTTAGTGATCACTGACTGGGAATGGGTTAGGGGGAGATGTCACAGAAGGACCCTATGACTTTTTATTCTGCAACCAGATGGATAATGGCTCCATCTACTGAAAATGAGAATCCAGAAATTTATGGGGTAAATTACAAAATCCTGTTAAAAAAGGTTCAATTTGAGGTACATGTGTAGCATCCCAGTAGAAATAGCAAATATGCAGTTAAGCCTACATGTCTACATAACAAAAGAGAAATTTACACAGAAAATAAAAATCAGGGACTCATCACTACGAAATGGGAGATATGAAATGAAGCCCTGAAGATAAATAAAATTACTTGAGTAAGAAACTGAGAAAGAAGAGAATGCAAATTCCCACACTGAATGGCAAGGAAAACAAATATGAATAGGCAATGAGATTCAGCAAAGAGTGGCCAGGCAAACAGAAAGAAATAGAAGCATGTGGTAAAAAAAAAAAATAAGTGAACGTTTGATGTTTTAAACAGGAATAAGAAGTGATTGTGTCAAATTTTGCTGAGAAGAAATAACTGAATTTGAAATTTATCCACAGAACTTAAAGTCACAGAAGTCTACAAAAACTTTTTTTTTTTTTAGTTTTTCTAAAACTGATGGAATTAAATTAAAAAAAAAAACTAAATTGTACTAATTAAAGGATCTAGTATGGAAAAGGAGAAATGGACAGACAGCATATTCAGTGGCTTTCCATTTTCAGAGAAGGTTAGAATGACATGTGGTATAACGAACTGACTGAACAAATATCTGTTTTGTTCTAAATTCTTAACCTGTACAAGACTGAGAATGTATACATGTCAATTCATACAACTAAGGGTCCAAAAATGAAGACACAGAAAAATTAAGTGATAATTAATAGCATCAGGTACCTGACAGATGGGAGAGCTTATCAAAGCATCTCCTGATAGAGAGTCCCAAATTTTCTCCTCCACATAGCTTTTCCTGTCTTTTATAATCTCAAGAAACATATTTGTCTTAAAAGTTATTTTTAGGGCATTTATTTTCTACATTAAAAGTTCTCTTTTTTTTTTTTCAGGATCCCTTTAAACTCTTAAAAAAAAAAAAAATCACTGAGTGTCCCAAAGAGCATCTGTTTATAGGCATAGTATCTATCAATATTAACCATATAGATTAAAAGATTAAGAAATATTAAAGCATTAGTAATGCATTTATTTCTAAATAATAATAAACACATTACATGTTAAGATATTTTCAGTAAAAATGATTACACTTTCAAAAAGTCATTTAGTAAGAAGACTGGCATTGATGTTTATTTTTGCAAAAGTCTAGTTTAATAGAACACAGCTATTTTTCTCATACCTGCTCCTGAATTCAATGTATCAATATGTGGTTTAGGTTGATGTATATGAAGAAAATCAGACCTCACAGGCATTTTCAATGCTTCTTCGAGGCAATAGCATATCTCAACAACAGCTAGATTCTTTAAGGTAAATTTCTATGTAGGATCTGAATGCATTTCAATAAATTTTTTATTCCCTGAACCTTAAAATCCATTGATCTACCTTGCATTTTGTATGGACTTTTTACCCATGCATGATTTCATATCATTATGCATTAGTTGAGAATTACTAGTAATTAAGTTACAAAATAATTGAAAAAGTCTATGTGTTAATAGTACCACCAATCTCATTAGAAAAATCTTTGCATATTGGGAAGCTGTCAAGCTCAAGGTGATACATACAAAACTTCCTAAATTCTAATTTTTACCTGAAAGCTTGAATTTTATCATTGACAATAAATACTGACAGTAGTTTTCCTTGAAGTGACATACTCACTTTGTTCATTCTGAGAAAACATCTCCCAAATGCCCAAATCTAAATAATCAAAGTATGTCAGACATTCTTTAAAGTTAAATGATTCTTCCATTTAAAAAAGTAGCTATTTTAGTTCTGAAAGAACTGTGTAAGTGGTTTTTCCTACTGTACTTTGGTGTGCAAAGGAAGCACTTTATATGTACCTCTTATTTTGTTACACAGAATATTAAAAAGAATCAAGGCTTAATAACACATCATTTGTTCTGCTTCATCAAGGACATTAAGTAAAAATTATATTGCTTTTTTTTCTTATAAGAGCATGACAGTGAAGAATGTAATGACCAGCAGGTCAGACTGGGGCCATTGCCAGGATTCTGCCATGGACTCAGCATTTTTACCCACCACTGCTTTAGTCCCAACAACGTTCATGTTAACACAATAAAAAAGGCAAATATCTTATTTCATTAGAAAAACAGTCTGACCTTTTAAATTCTTCTAAAACTGTCCCAAGATCCCAGGAATCTGTGGATCACAGAAAGAACTACTGGCAAGCAACAGTCACTTTTCAGTTAACCACAAAATGCCTTAAAAATTTATTCTATAAACACATCTATATTTTTTTTTATCTTTTTGACATAAATCTGTTTTTCATAAGACCAACCCATTTTTTTTTTCTTTAAAATATTTGGGGTTTTTTTCTATTATCTTTTCTAGCATACTCTTCTCAAAATATTCAAGAAACCACTGACTAAACATATTTGAATTATTTTAGCAAATTTTTACATTCCAAAGTCAGTCTCCATGACAGCAAATTACTCAAAGCCTGATGTTCTGAATAGATACCATTTATATAAGAAATATTTGCTTCATTTAACTCCTTTCTGTCAATTTGCTTCTTTTTACATAGTCAGTTCATTTTCATTTATCTCTGTGAGAGCTCAATTGTCTTTGATGACTCAACATTAAAAAATTCAAAAAAGAGAAAATACGTGTCATTTATTTTGGCAAATTATAAGAAGTAAGAAGTATGTGATGAAAATGAAGCCTATTTCCTAGTGAGATGTTATTCAAATGCCAAGTGTCAAATATAAATATATTGCTGTTGTATTGGGAAAGCAGAGACCCCAGTTTTCTACCTTGGGGGAAAGTGGAAGTGGCTTTTTCCCCAAAGATGAAAGCAGTAAGGACATGATTCTTAGAGGGATCAAGAGTAGGCCATCAACAGATCTCTTCTCATGCCCACAATTTACATCTGTCACTTTCCTTCAAGTAATGGAAGGCCTGTTACTAAATTACTAAGAAACAATTCATAATAAAGTCTGTAAGGAACAGTATGAACACAACGCCGTAGAGATGGAGTAGAAGGGAGAACGAGGGAGGGAAAGCATGAAGGCAATATTTCTAACTAGATTTTCAACAGTCCATAGGATTTCAACTGATTGCAGAAATTGTGAAGGTATCTCAAGTATAAAGGGCACAAAGGAAAAATAACATACGAGGTGTAAACAACAAAGATCTATGGCATAGCACAGGAAATTATGACCACTATCTTGCTTCTTTTAACCTATAACGAAATATAAACTGCAAAAACACTGAATCACTATGTTGTACACCCAAAACTAATACTGTAAATCAACTATACATCAATAAAATTAATTAAAACAGTTAAGGGTTAAGGTGTGCTTGAGAATTGGCAGCAATCTAGATAAGGTAGAGCCAATCTAAAAAGCTTTCAGATGTTCAAGCTGCATTTAGAAAAGGAAGAGGAATTAGAAATCAAATTGCCAACATCCACTGGATCATAAAAAATGCAAGAGAATTCAAGAAAAATATCGACTTCTGCCTGACTATGCTAAAGACTTTGACTGCCTGGATCACAACAAACTGGAAAATTCAGAGAGATGGGAATACTAGACCACCTTACGGCCTACTAAGAAACCTGTATGCAGGTCAAGAAGCAACAGACCACCTTACTGCCTACTAAGAAACCTGTATGCAGGTCAAGAAGCAACAGTTAGAACTGGACATGGAACAACAGACTGCTTCAAAATTGGGAAAAGAGTACATTAAGACTGTATATTGTCACCTTGCTTATTTAACTTACATACGTCATACATCATGCGAAATGCCGGCTGGATAAAGCACAAGCTGGAATCAAGATTGCCAGGAGAAGCATCAATCAATAACCTCAGATATGCAGATGACACCACCCTTATGGCGGAAAGTGAAAAGGAATTAAAAAGCCTCTTGATGAAGATCAAAGAGGAGAGTGAAAAAGTTGGCTTAAAACTCAACATTCAAAAACTTAAGATCAAGGCATCTGGTCCCTTCACTTCATGGCAAATGGACGGGGAAACAATGGCAACAGTGACAAACTATTTTCTTGGGCTCCAAAATCACTGCAGATGGTGACTGCAGCCATGAAATTAAAAGATGCTTGCTCCTTGGAAGGAAAGCTATGACAAACATAGACAGCATATTAAAAAGTAGAGACATTACTTTGCTGACAAAGGTCCATATAGTCAAGGCTATGGTTTTTCCAGTAGTCATGTAAGGATGTGAGAGCTGGACCAAAAAGAAGGCTGTGCACTGCAGAACTGATGCTTTTGAACTGTGGTGTCGGAGAAGACTCTTGAGAGTCCCTTGAACTGCAAGGAGATCAAACCAGTCGATCCTAAAGGAAATCAGTCCTGAATATTGATTAGAAGGACTGATGCTGAAGCTGAAACTCCAATATTCTGGCCACCTGATGCAAAGAACTGACTCATTGGAAAAGACCCTGATGCTGGCAAAGACTGAAGGAAGGAGGAGAAGGTGGCAACAGAGGATGAGATGATTGGATGGCATCACTGATTCAATGGACATGAGTTTGAGCAAATGGGGAAACTTCGTATGCTGCAGTTCTTGGGGTGCAAAGAGTTGGACATGACTGAGTCACTAAACAACAAATCTATAGAGTGAATAAAACCTCCTTAACCTCAGAGATTTGTGTTTCAATTTAAGTTATTTTCACTCTATTTTTCCATGTATCTGTTTTACATCTATAGAAACAAGATTAGGATCCCCAACTCTGCTACTGTACAAGTTAACTGTCAGAATCAATTTATATATTCACAAGTATTTTAGAGCTATGAACTAATGCATTCTGTATATTTTAATTTATATGTGTTTATGTACATACACATATATATGCACATATTTATACATGTATATGTACATGTAACTTATTACTATATCTGGTTAGAGAGAAGACAGGAAAAATATAGATGCATTAGGAGCTTACTGCATTAAATAAATAAAAAGATGATAGAAACCTTATCCAAAGTGACACCGGAAGTAAACTGAACACAAGGAATGTATTATGATAAAATAAAATTCTTTTCCTAAATACAGTAGTACTTCATTAAAATATGTAGTTTTAAAATTCAGCAAATTATACAGAAATGTAAACCAGAACCTTATATTTAATAATCAAGATTGATACAAGCTTGTGAAAAATAGGGCAAGTTATCTGTAATACCTGTCTCTTATACACATCTGTAGAGATGGAGTAGAAGGGAGAACGAGGGAGGGAAAGCATGAAGGCAATATTTCTAACTAGATTTTCAACAGTCCATAGGATTTCAACTGATTGCAGAAATTGTGAAGGTATCTCAAGTATAAAGGGCACAAAGGAAAAATAACATACGAGGTGTAAACAACAAAGATCTATGGCATAGCACAGGAAATTATGACCACTATCTTGCTTCTTTTAACCTATAACGAAATATAAACTGCAAAAACACTGAATCACTATGTTGTACACCCAAAACTAATACTGTAAATCAACTATACATAACAAAAGTAGAGTATGTAGTCTTTATCTCATGGAAAAAACTATTTAAATTGAAAGGCTTAAGCTTTCACATATTACTGCACCAAGATGCATGTTTTGATTTTAGTTTACAGTATTTTATCAAATCTAAATTAAGCTACTTTGGTGATTTTCAGGCTTAAGGGTTTATAAAATGAATTTTGGATTTGCATGTAACAACATGATTAGAAGTCCTTTTGTAGCTAATTTTAAAATATTAACATAAAAACAATAACAAATTAAGTTGTACTTCTAAAGAGTAATTTCCAGGAAATAATTACTGACAATTGTTCTTCTTCTGGCACCAGTCATGTAACTCCTTAGAAGATAAAATCCTTTCTCACTCTTTAAGGGGTCACAATGACCCACCACTCATCAAGTTGTAGGTACAGACAACTTTGGTGAACTTTATGTACAATTCCAAGATATCATTTCCCTTAAACATAGCAACTGGTGCAGAACAGAATAGGTCAGATGACCTGGGGAGGTACTGGGCCACCCCTAGTGGAAGTTCTTAGATTTTTTCATCCTTGAGTAGCCAAGTCGTGTTCAACTCTTCACAACCCCATGGACTGCAGCACGTCAGTCTTTCCTGTCCCTTACCTCCCAGTGTCTGCCCAAGTTCATGTCCATTCAATCACTGATGCCATCCAACCATCTCATTCCCTGTTGCCCTCTTCCCCTTTTGCCTTCAATCTTTCCCAGCATCAAAGTGTTTTCCAATGAGTCAGCTTAGCTTAGATACTTCCTTAAGATAGTAATCTTACTAGCTAGATTACTTGTATTCTGTCTTACAAAATGTGTGACTGAGCTTCTGATTAAAAAAGTGATGATTAGGCTACTTGAAAGGACTGACCAAATATGTAGTTCTACAAGATCAATGATCTTAACTGTGTAACTCTAGATATGGGAAGAAGTAACAAAAGAGAACCATTTCCTGGACCATAAACTGAAGTCGCTCAGTCATGTCTGACTCTTTGCAACCCCATGGACTGTAGCCTATTAGGCTCCTCCGTCCATGTGATTTTCCAGGCAAGAGTGCTGGAGTGGATTGCCATTTCCTTCTCCAGGGGATCTTCCCAACCCAGGAATCGAACCCGGGTCTCCCGCATTGCAGGCAGACCCGTTACCATCTGAGCCACCTGGACCATAACAGACCAGTAAAACAGGGTGTCCAGATGCTTTGGGCTACTGTTAACAGTAACAGCACACTCCGTGGCCTATTAGTGCAGATGCCGAAACTGAAAAAGAGCATTCCTAGTGCGCCGTTGGACATAGTGGTCTTGTAAAGGCTCCCAAACCCTGGTTAAAATTAGGACCAAAAGAGAAGGAATTGAAAAATAAAAATGTTGCCCAACATCCAGTCCCATAAGAATCAAGTCATTACCTACTGCAGCCACTGACCTACAATACACCAGACAAGGAATTTGTGGTGAGATATGGATGAACTGCTCTGTGCTCTAAGAAAACTGGCAAGAGTGGCCCACAGGAGGTATTTCCAGGAGAAACATTTTATGAACCTGGATTCTTGCATCTTCTCATACTCATAAAAGCACTAAAATCATTAACTAAGGTACTTGTTCCTCAGAACAGAGGTACCTTCTACCAAATGCATGCTTGAATGACACATATGCCTTCATCTAAATCGCATATATACTGGCCCTCCCCTTCAGCTCTTTAAAACCATTCTCAAAGTTCTGAAACTGTCTCCTGGGTTATAATCCTCGAGTTGGCTCAAATATAATTTTCCATTTCTTTCTTAGACTGACTACTGATTCATTTTTTTCTGTTGACAATATTTATATGTAAATTATATACATACTATGTATATATCTGTGTGTATAGAGGCATGAACAACTACTGACACAAGAAATAGTGTCAATAAATTTCAGATGCGTGAAATGAAAAAAAATCCAGATTTAAAAGGGTATGTATATTATGATTTTATTTTTATGGCATTTTGAAAAGGGTAAAACTACAGGGATATAAAACAAATCAGCGTTAGCCAAGGCCTACAGATTCAGGGAGTGGGTATTTACTACAAAGAGGCCCAGGGGGACATTTTGTGGTGATTTAAGTATCCTGAAACTTGATTATGGAGGCTGCTATATGATTCGGAGAAGGCAATAGCAAGCCACTCCAGTACTCTTGCCTAGAAAATCCCATGGATGGAGGAGCCTGGTAGGCTGCAGTCCATGGGGTCGCTAGGAGTCGGTCGCGAGTGAGCGACTTCACTTTCACTTTTCGCTTTCACACAATGGAGAAGGAAATGGCAACCCACTCCAGTGTTCTTGCCTGGAGAATCCCAGGGACGGGGGAGCCTGTTGGGCTGCCGTCTATGGGGTCGCACAGAGTCGGACACGACTGAAGCGACTTAGCAGCAGCAGCAGCTATATGATTATGTACTTGTTAAAAGTCACAGACCTGTACACCAAAAAGGGTTTAGTATGCATATTTGAGTATAACATACTAATATATATATCACATATGATATACATTATAATTATACCTGAAAATTATATTTTTATAAATCAGACTTAGAAAAAAGAAGAGAGTTCCAGAAAAACATCTACTTCTGCTTTACTAACTATGCCAAAGCCTTTGACTGTATGGATCACGCTAACTGTGGAAAATTCTTAAAGAGATGGGAACACCAGACCACCTGACCTGCCTCCTGAGAAATCTGTATGCAGGTCAAGAAGCAACAGTTAGAACTGGACATGGAACAACACACTGCTTCAAAATTGGAAAGCAAGGCTGTATACTGTCACCCTGATTATTAAACTTATATGCAGAATGCTGCTGCTGCTGCTGCTAAGTCGCTTCAGTCGTGTCCGACTCTGTGCGACCCCATAGACAGCAGCCCGCCAGGCTCCCCCATCCCTGGGATTCTCCAGGCAAGAACACTGGAGTGGGTTGCCACTTCCTTCTCCAATGCGTGAAAGTGAAGTCGCTCAGTCGTGTCCGCCCTCAGCGACCCCATGGACTGCAGCCTACCAGGCTCCTCTGTCCATGGGATTTTCCAGGCAAGAGTACTGGAGTGGGGTGCCACTGCCTTCTCCGCAGAATACATCATGCAAAATGCCAGGCTGAATGAAGCACAAGCTGGAATCAAGACTGCCGGGAGAAATAACAATAACCTCAGATATGCAGATGACACCACCCCTATGTCAGAAAGCAAAGAGGAACTAAAAAGCCTCTTGATAGAAGTGAAATAGGAGAGTAAAAAAGCTGGCTAAAAACTCAACATTTAAAAAACTAAGGTCATGGCATCCGGTTCCATCACTTCATGGCAAATAGATGGGGAAACAATGGAAAGAGAGACAGACTTTATTTGGGGGGTGATCCAAAATCACTGCAGATGGTGACTGCAGCCAGGAAATTTTAAAGATGCTTGCTCCTTGGAAGAAAAGCTATGACCAACCTAGACAGCATATTAAAAAGCAGAGACATTACTTTGCCAACAAAGGTTCATCTAGTCAAAGCTATGGTTTCTCCAGTAGTCATGTATGGATGTGAGAGTTAGACCATAAAGAAAGCTGAGTGTCAAAGAATTGATGCTTCTGAATTGTGGTGTTGGAGGAGACTCTTGAGAGTCCCTTGGACTGCAAGGAGATCAAACGCATCAATCCTAAAGGAAATCAACCCTGAATATTCATCAGAAGGACTGATGCTGAAAGCTCCAATATTTTGGCCACCTGGTGCGAAGAACCGACTCATTGGAAAAGACCCTGATGCTGGGAAAGATTGAAGGCAGAAGGAAAAGGAGACAACAGAGGATGAGAATGGCTGGACAGCATCACTGATGCAATGGACTCAAGTCTGAGCAAACCGTGGGAGTTGGTGATGGACAGCAAAGCCTGGTGTACTACAGTCCATGGGATTGCAAAGAGTCGGACATGACTGAGCCACTGATCTGAACTCTGACTAAAAAATTATTCTATGATTCAATACACAAAATCATCACTAAATATCTTCAAAGAAATTTAAAGGTGAGTAATTTCCATATTTTAATCAAAGTAAAGCCTTAACATCAATGGGACTACATATCTTATAAATGAAAAACATCTCTTATGGAAAGGCAATCAGAACATTTACCCACCTATCTGGGTCTTTTAAATAAAATAGATCCTTCCCATTAAAGAGTTAAAAGAATTTCTATAACAGTTCATCCCATCAAGAAGGAACAGAAAAGGCATAGAAAATGTGCCAATATTGTTTAAGAATTCCAAAGAAAATGATATTATTTAATAATTATCAGTAAGTTGTTTCATGCTCACCATTTCAAGCACTCTCAAAGAAATAAAAATATCCACAGATAGATGTATGACTCTCTGATAAATGATGTGACATTTCATCATTGCTCCTGCTGAAAGTCTCAAGATATTATTTTTCTCGTTTTGTTAGTCCTGTGAGTATGTGAATGTTGTCTGTGTTATTGAGAGACTGTATTTTATAACTTAAGAAAAATGGAAGTAACCTGAGATTTTGGTATATCATATGGTAGTTGCATTTCATTCTATTCCTGGATACTAAATTAATCATACTTCTGAACTAGCCCTCCTAGGATAGGTTTATATAACATTGCTGATCTTCTCTTGCTCCTACTCATCAATAATTTGCATTTGTGGGCCCAAAGCTGTTTCAAGATTTTGGCTCCCACAGCTCTACATTTAGCTTCCTTACACAAGTGCTAAGTAAACAAAACATTTTTGTTCAAACATCAAGGATGAGCCAAATAAATACTACATTCACCCCAATGCTTCAGACATTCCATTCAATAAATTTCAAACAGTTTCCTCTTGGATCCTTTAACTAAATTTCATCAGTGTGTACTTAAGTGTTTTCAAACATATCAGTTCAGCTTGTGACAAATTTTACTTCTGCCACACTATTGGCATTGTTCAATAAAAACACATGCACTTGAAAATTAGGACATATTTTCCTCTGGGTAGAATATTCTATTTTCATTTTTAACCACTTTTGAGACTATGCTAGTGTCTATAATTGAGAATTCTCACTTGTATGAAGCAGACATGAGAGCTAGAAACCATCACAAGTTATGGGAAGCCAGCAACTGCAATCAAAGTCTGACGATGTATTTTAGGTTTTATTACAGTAACAGAAAAACTTTAAGGATTTTCCAAGAACAGTTTTAAATTTCTACATCACTGAAATCTATGCCAGATAGGCCCTTGAAAAAATAGGTAAAAAAATTATTAGGAGTATGTACATTCAGGTTATAATTATCCACTGTGGTAGAGAATGCAAGTATCTTAAACCTGCCTCCAGTCAAAAGTAACTAGAGCAAATCCAGGTATCTAAAATTATCTAGAATTCTGCTCACTCCTCATATCACTGTGGTGTAAACTTTTACACTAAAATTCTCACCAGAAGTTAAAATTGCATTCTTTACTCAGGAAAATTATAATATAGGCCTTTCTAGTGGCGGAAGGAAGGAAGGAAAGAAGGGAAGGAGACAGGGGCCTGACCTAGAGCTCACACAATTCTAAGACACCATCACATTTATTCACTACAACTTAAATTTAATATTCATATCTAGAAAGCAGGACTCTCTAAAGAATTGAGGTGAAAAGCAGGTTTTCAATTACTGCAGTTGGATAAATGTTTATTTAAAATTTAAAACATATATATATACACACAAAAATAATTAAGCAATTATCCCTTAAATCCAAGAAACTTACTTAGAACCATTCAGACTGTTAGGCAAACAGTTTTTTTCAGAGAAGGCTATGTGGATCACAGTGCATTCCTTTGAAAATTAAATAAAATGTGATTATGTTTTGGAAAAACACCCTATCTTTCCATTCCATTGAGAAGGCAATGGCACCCCACTCCAGTACTCTTGCCTGGAAAATCCCATGGACGGAGGACCCTGGAGGGCTGCAGTCCATGGGGTCGCTGAGGGTCGAACACGACTGAGCAACTTCACTTTCACTTTTCACTTTCATGCACTGGAGAAGGAAATGGCAACCCACTCCAGTGTTCTTGCCTGGAGAATCCCAGGGACGGGGAGCCTGGTGGGCTGCCATCTGTGGGGTCGCACAGAGTCGGACACGACTGAAGTGACTTAGCAGTTCCATTCCATGCCTTTTCCATTTCTGTAAGCTATCCCTACCTTTCCCATTATGGATCAGGGGAAAATAGTTTTATATTTCTCATATGGAGTCATGGCATTTGGTTAGATTTTAATTTGTGTTTAACCAAATGTGTAGCGAGAGATCTCTTCAAGAAAATTAAGATACCAAGGGAAATTTTCATGCCAAAGATGGGCATAATAAAGGACAGAAATTGTATAGACCTAACAGAAGCAGAAGATATTAACAAGAGGTGGCAAGAATACAAAGAAGAACTATACAAAAAAAGATCTTCATTACTCAGATAACCATGGTATCATCACTCACCTAGAGCCAGACATCTTGGAATGCAAAGTCAAGTGGGCCTTAGGAAGCATCACTATGAACAAAGCTAATGGAGGTGATGGAATTCCAGTTGAGCTATTTCAAATCCTAAAAGATGCTGTGAAAGTGCTGCATTCAATATGCCAGCAAATTTGGAAAACCCAGCAGTGGACACAGGACTGCAAAAAGTCAGTTTTCATTTCAATCCCAAAGAAAGGCAACACCAAAGAATGTTCAAACTACTACACAATTGCATTCATCTCACATGCTAGCACAGTAAAGCTCAAAATTCTCCAAGTCAGGCTTCAACAGTATATGAACCATGAACTTCCAGCTGTTCAAGCTGGTTTTAGAAAAGGCAGAGGAATAAGAGATCAAATTGCCAACATCCGTTGGATCATTGAAAAAGCAAGAGTGTTCCAGAAAAAACATCTATGTCTGCGTTATTGACTACACCAAAGTCTTTGAATGCTTGGATCACAACAAACTGCAGAAAATTTTACAAGAGATAGGAATACCAGACCACCTGACCTGCCTCTTAAGAGGCAGGTCAAGAAGCAATAGCTAGAACTGAGATGTGGAACAATAGACTGGTTACAAAGAGGAAAAGGTGTATGTAAAGGCTGTATATTGCCACCCTGCTTATTTAACTTACATGCAGAGTATATCATGTGAAATGCCAGACTGGATGAAGAACAAGCTAGAATCAAGATTGCCGGGAGAAATATCAATAACCTCAGATGTCAGATGACAACACCCTTACAGCAGAAAGTGAAGAAGAACTAAAGAGCCTCTTGATGAAAGTGAAAGAGGAGAGTGAAAAAGTTGGCTTAAAACTCAACATTCAGAAAACTAAGATCACGGCATCTGGTCCCATCACTTCACGGCAAACAGATGGGGAAACAATGAAAACAGTGAGAGACTTTACTTTGGGGGGCTCCAAAATCACTGCAGATGGTGACTGCAGCCAGGAAATTAAAAGATGCTTGCTCCTTGGAAGAAAAGCTATGACCATCCTAGACAACATATTAAAAAGCAGAGACATTATTTTGCCAAGAATGGTCTTCTAGTCAAAGCTATGGTTTTTCCAGTAGTCATGTATGGATGTGACAGTTGGACTAAAAAGAAAGCTGAGTGCCAAAGAATTGATGCTTTTGAACTGTGAAGTTGGAGAACACCCTTGAGAGTCTCGTGGACTGCAAGGAGACCAAACCAGTCCGTCCTAAAGGAAATCAGTCCTGAATATTGATTGGAAGGACTGATGCTGAAGGCGAAACTCCAATACTTTAGCTACCTGGTGTGAAGAACTGATTCACTGGAAAAGATCCTGATGCTGGGAAAGACTGAAGGTGGAGGAAAAGGGACGACACAGGATGAGATGGTTGGATGGCATCACCGAGTCGATGGACATAAGTTTGAGTAAGCTCTGGGAGTTGGTGATGGACAGGGAGGCCTGGCGTGCTGCAGTCCATGGGGTCATAAAGAGTTCGACACGAATGAGTGACTGAACTGAAATGTGGGGTTCACTGTCCCCTCCCTTCCAAAGCTCACCACAGTCGTTTCTGTTCCATCAGCCTATGACAGATGGCCAGGAAACCTGAAAAGTCCATCTGTCCTTCTCCTGTTCTCTCCATTCTACGTTGATCCTCACTGTTGCCAGAGCATCACTTAAGAAATAACAGGGGAAGCGTTATATATGCAATACAGAGAAGAAAAGGAACACATTGCCTAACAGGTATGCAGAGGAGGGTGTCCTGGATAGGACTCTTGGTCACTGAAACAAAATACACAAGGTCATAAGCTGGTGCAACAGCCTCCCAGGATTTCCAAGCCAGATCCTTCTCACGTCTCATACCGGAGACTCCCCATCTCCCTCCTGCCCAGGCAGCCAAGTTTCTATCCTGAAATCCAAGGGCTCTGGGAAACCTAATTTAATCCTGGTCATCTAGGGATCAAGGAAGTGTTTTCTGTCAAGAAATGAAGATAGGACATAGTTTACTTAGCAGCTTATTATTAACTCTGTGTATAACTTAGAAGATTTAGATGTAGGCACATAGACATCTGGGTCTCCATTTGTATTCAGTTTCCAATTCACAAATATTAAAGCTAGCTCTTAGTTCAAATATGCATATGCATGCATTCGTGGACACATACACAGTCACCACAGTATGGTCTAGATCAGAGCTTTCCACAGCACATTAATATATTTTAAATGGGGATACTGGCATGCCTACATATTAATCTCATAGCTCCCAGGGAAGCCAGGCAGGAAAACACTCTGACCAGTTCCCTGAAGCAGCAAGCAGCCTCATTCCTTTCTGGCATCATCACCACAACAATGCCCTTTTGTAAATGTGCTGGAACATAAACTTCATAAAGAAAAGGATTTGTGTATGTTTTATACACAGACGTACCCCTAAAGTCTTAGAACAAGGACCACCACAGATTAGATGCTCGGGGATTATCTGTTAACAAATAAAAAATTGGTAAGCACTGGTCTATAGGAAGATATGCAGGAGGGGAGAACAGAAATAAGTAAATACAGGGAATACTCTGAAGTAAATCTAACCAGTCTGGCAGATTCTCCCAGCATGCCCCAAAGATGAAAGAAAATGATAACAACGTCAGGAAACACCCACTTGCAGTTTTGGCCAAAGCACTGATGTTACTGCCTAAGCTTCAAAGAGAAATGCTCCCATGTGGCTGATTTCATAATGGGAATTAGGCTACTCCAAATAAGAAACGTGTTCTAAGGATTTGGTAGTGATGTCATCTATCTTTTCTGGCAGCAAACTTAACCATCGCTTAGCAGCCAAAAATTTCCTTTAGAATCAAAAGGTACACAAAGATCCAGAAGCACATTTTTTAATAATAGTATTCTTTTTCTTCTTCTGTAAATAGAAAAAGAATACTATTATAAAAATACTACAGTTCCTAACAAGTTCTGTCTGAAAACCAGCAGGTCCTATGCTGATAGAGGTCATTTGTGTCTACTCAACAACAAGGTTTCTTTTCCCCCTTAACAAATGGTCTAGGAAAGAGACACTGAACTGCTACTGCAACATTTAAAACTCTCATGGTTGTTCAATTGTATTAAACTACAACATTTACAAGCTTATTTTTGTTTTGCCTCTATGATGACAGCAAATATATGACTCGAATAACTTAGTACTTCAAGGATTCACATTTCCATCGGTCAGAAGATACTGGATATTGGTGAAAAATAGTGCTGCAGTTGGTAACTTGGATATTTATTATCATTGATGAAATTCAGTCCTGATCTTTTAAAAGCAACTTTCTATTAATACGTTCTGCTACATTCCAGTAACAGGAATGTTATAGGACTACTAAAGTATTTTATTATTACTAGTAGAAAAACCTCTGTATTTCTCCTTCCAATTTATTTCCACTTTTACTTACACAAGGGTGTGGGGATGAGTCACAGCACTATTTCCCCTGCTTTTTCTTCTGACCTTTGGAACTATCCGTAGGATGCTAACTGAACTATCAGCAAGATGCCAGCAGACAGGTGAACTGAGCACTTGTGTGTCCTTTCTTCCTTCCAGCAGTCAAGTGCAGTCCTTTCTGAAATTGCAGGAGTCTCTCATGCATATAATTTGTGGCTTCCAATGAGTTTGAACTTCATGCTTGAAGTGAAGCACAAGTAAGTGATTTAATTCATGCACCTGTATCTGGATTTTTTCCAGACATAATGAAATGGGTAACTACTTCAGGATTTACCTGATACACACAGCAGTCAGGCATCAGAAAGGCGCTGACTGCTGTATCTGGGCAGGAAAGAAACAACCAGCTTTCAGTAGAGATGTGATAGGCATCTGGGTTTAGCCCTTGAGACAAAAACTGAGCATTTTTCAGTTCCCCAGGCCAAGCCCTTTGACTTCAATGATGTACAATTTTCTCGTTACAAACACGATTGTACCCAAAGGAATTCCTGTCAGTTTTCTAATTATCTTCTCAGTTTGAAATAAGACCTTGTCTTTAATAAAAAAAAATTTAAAAAAAAGGTTTTTGTCGTGTGATTGTTTTCAGCATCAACATATAGCACAGAGAAGGAGAACACAGGGGAAGCTACAGCAAGGCCTCAGAAGAGAAGAAAGGCATTTTGAAAACAAATGCAAATTGTCTCCCCTTAGTAATTATAAAAATACAAGTAAGTGTGATGCAGTCAAGTACTGGAGTCTCTGACTAGAGTGACTTAAAAAGTAAGAGAAAATATTGCTTTGGCTCTCTGTCTTAGGTGCTAAGATTTCCATAGTTACTAGTGATGGGGTCACACAAACCCTAATCGAGATGACTCCTTGGCATACTCACATAGCCCAGTTTCCAGAGTCTACAGTTTCCACATATCCTAGTCCACATGGAAACTCAACAAAGGCACAGCAGATAACTTCTCCATCTTCACAAAGATTAGAAGTGTTTCACATTCAGTATTTTGTTATGATCAGCATTTTAATAATGACCCAGGGTTGTTTTGAAAACTATTTTGCCATTCGTGCACTATGTTATACTAAAGATTAAATGTGGAATGATTCCTCTCCTTTCAAACAAATACTCCCAATTTTTGTTAAGTGTAGTAACGCTTGAAATGGACCCAAACTGAACATAATATGCCAACAAACAAAAGTGAGGCATGCATGGTAACATGACAAAACCATTTAATTTAATATAAGGATTCATGGGTAAGTGAATCCAAAGGACTAGAAATTCTGGCAGTGGAATAATAAGTCCTACTAGCGTCTTATGTTCCTTTCATCATGTCCATTCAGAAAACACAGGACTCCAAGACTTCAATTCCCTCCTCAGGAGCAGAGGGAAAGGCATGGCTCTGTCATGTAACAGCATATGACCACAGGGAAATCAGTTGACTAATCTGTGAAATAAAAGTAAGGTCCGCTTCACTTATGTTTTCATTCACCAAAATACATTTGATATTTACCATCATAGACAAATGTTGAGCAAACTGTAAGTTATAAGAAAGACGAATAGAAAATGTAGGAGAGCACTGAACAGGATGATCTCAGCTAACCAGGGATATGGTGAGAAAAGGTCTCTTTAAGAAAGTATGTAAGTTGAGACCAGAAAGATGAGTGGAAAAATAAATGGATGGCAGAGAGCTGGTAATATTTCAGGTACGGTTACAGCATGTCTGCAGGTCCTGAGTTGGGAAGTGTACGGTACTTGAGAGGAGCCAAAGAAGATGAGATGAGTTTAAGTGTGGACTTTCCTCTGACCACTGCTGAGGTTTTGTGTTTTTATTTAAGAGAAATGACAATTCATTGAAATCTTTCCAGTGAAATGAATAATATTATCAGTTTGATTTTTTTGAAAAATAGCTTTGGATAAGTGTGAAGAAAGATTGAAAGAGATCAAATGTAGAAGCTGAAAATTAATTATGGGTTACTGCAATAATTTTAAGATTGACTTGAGCATAATGACAGGGTAAACACTGATTTTTTGTTGTAAAACCTAATGGAGGATGGTGGTGAATGACTGACTTATGGGAGACTAGGTAAGAAGACCGTATGTTTGGGGAGTGGAGAGGAAAAGCATCCATGTTCAGCTTTAGAAATGTTTGTTTGAACCATGAAAATCTAGTCAAAAAAATGAATTTAAGACATCTCAGCATGTAAGTGGAAATTTAATCCAAAGGAATAGAATCCAAGGGAATACTAAGTGAGTATAGAGAAGGAAAAACACCAAAGGCGACTAAGAAGTCACTAAGCGATTTTTTAAATTTTCCATAAGACTGGAGGCAAGAAAGTTAAGGAAGGGATGTGTTTTAAAAGCCACGAATGGTCAATATGTTGAACTCTGTTAATAGATCAAGTTGGATAAGTGGAAAATTGATTACCAGCATAAAGGAATTATGATGACTATAACCAGAATATTTTCTTTGAAAAGCAATACTGCCCAATACAATGTTTTGAGATTAAATGTTTTTGTATCTGTACCATCCAATAGCCACATGGGTCTCCTGAGCACTTAAATGTGGGCAGTGAAGCGGAGGGAGTGTATAGTTAATTTTTTGAAATTTAAGTAGTATAAATAGTCACAAGTGACAAGTGGCTACATACTGGACAGCACAAATGGACTGCAGGAAAAATGTCAGATTTTAGTAGACTGATGAATGAAACTGGCCAGTAAATGCAATTTATCCAAGAAGTTTGCCTCCAAAGTAGAAGAGTGAAAAAGAACAGAATGGAAGGGAGTATGACATTAGGAAAGGGCTGCTTTTAAGCTGAACCACCTTTAAAATATTCAAAGGAGAAGCAGAGCGTGCAGGGGAATAAGTTGAAAGTACAGCAGGGAGAAGAGGACCTGATCATAGAAAAACATCATAACCAAAGAAGAAAGCCAGATATGTAGGCATGAACAGTGGTCAACTTGCATATTTGGTGGTAAAAATAATTAGGGCAATGTCCTTTGGAGTCTTCTATATACGCTTCACAGTAGGAGAAGTTCTCTGGCTGACAGTGTACAGGAGCGTAATAGGACTGGGGGATCTGTCACTCACTTCTGGATGGTTTTTTACCTCTTCCTAACTAGTCCACATCTGAGTTTCACCAGTCTGGCTTACACAATTGTTGTGGACATATTAGATTCCAAGGTACGATGTGACAAGCAGAGGAAGAGCTGCCTGCCTAAAAATATCTCACGAAAGGAGCTGAAACTCACCCTGTATTTCCTACTAATTGAGTCTATCCATGTGATATTTGGGGGGAAAGATGCATCTTTCAATTAGGATAAAACATCAAGTAAACTACACTCACTGACCTCACATTAAGATCAATTAATTAATCTGATTAAATCTTTAACAGATATTACCAAAAATGCAAATCTGGAAAGAAGTATAAAAGTTTCTGGTCACAGAGGCTCCTGGAAACTACTATGTCCTAGGCTTCTGGGTGGCTGGAGTCAGTTCTGACCTTGAGAGACTGAGGCTGAGATGGTGCCAACAAAGGACAAAACACTGAAGCTAAAACTTGGCTTATAGTTATTATATTTGTTTTTTTTTTGGTTTATAATTATCTTTAAAGACCATCTTCCAAATTGCACAGCACAATCTATATATCCAGTATCTAATCCCCATAAAGCACCCTCCAAGGTGAATAGTTAGTTTGGAACTAAATTCACAGAGAATAGATGTGGCAGGCTGAGAAGGAAATGCATAGATCTTCTTGCAATGGCTTCTAACAGCTGCTATGGAAAAATGTCAAAGTGATGCAGTAACTTTTACTAAGGTTAAACGCAAGGGTAAAGACCAATGGCCATAATAGGACGACCATAAAATGTGAGTCCAATAAACAAGTCAGAGTGGGAAAAGTGAGGGTAAAACAGTGACTTAGATGACAGGGTCTGAAAGTTGTGTAAATAGGAGTAAGAATTAAAGTTGAAATGTAACAAGCAGGGAAAAGGAGGGGTAAACCCAGAGCCCCAGTATGATACTACCTTATAACTCAGTTCTGTCCAGGTGTCATTTATCAGCACTCAGTCTCACTGAACCTTAATTCTTCTCCACTTCTTAAGGGAATCACAGAAGCTACTGACGCCAAAAGGAAAACCAGAAGCCAATACCCACGCTGTTCAAGTGTAACAAACTGTGAAAGACCAGTGTTAGTCTTTCAGTCGTGTCTGACTCTATGCAACCTCATGGACTGCAGCCCACCAGGCTCCTCTGTCCATGGAATTCTCCAGGCCAGAATACTGGAGTGGGTTGCCATTCCTTTCTCCAGGGCATCTTCCAGACCCAGAGATGGCACCCAGGTCTCCTACATTGCAGGCGGATTCTTTACCACCTGAGCCATGTGCTATTCTTCTTAAAGTAATACTGGGTAGCACGTGGCTATGTTCAACAGTTAAGGAAAAAAAGTGACCTTTGATACTGGAATAATTTTAACAATCAAAAGCCTGAGTGTGAACACATAGCACCACAAACTAATCCCATAAACACAGTACTCTTAAAACAGTTTACATTCTAATTATTTAACATATAATGAAATACAGTTAGGATTCTACTCATTAAATTATCACAGCTCAAAAATACAGTCTAAAATTATTCAACAGAAGTTACCATAGTGTAACATATGCTTCTTGTCCACTTACAACTGCTCTGACCCTAATTTAATCCTTCTCTTACTTTTTTTAATAAACTAACACTTTTTATTTCAGACATGTAATACAACTGCACCTAAAACTTTGTTTAAAAATATAATTAGACATTAACTAGCCCATGTGCTAAATATTCTCCAAGTTGATAAGGAAGAATATAATAAACTTTTCTTGCTTTTTCACTGAGTACCAAAATATTCATGTGCAAAACCAATAGCCATGATGAAGGCTTTCAAGCGTACACTTGAGTTAACAAGTCATAAAATTCTTTATTGGTCTCTGTATTTTTAACTTCTTCCATATTTTCAACCTGATTAATGACAATGAGTAAGCTAATAAAATCACTAGCTTGTAGAAATCTAGTAATAATTTTCTAATATTCACCATCAATATATATGTATTACTAATTCAACAGTCTCAGCATAGCTTCTATAGGTCACAAACCCAGTGGTCCATGACAGAAGGTTTTCTTCTCTATAAATATTCTGCGGAATATCCTACTTTGAGCTCAGACCAAAATGTAAGTGCTCATATCATCTTAATCTATGTCTTACTTCAGTTCAGTTCAGTTGCTCAGTCGTGTCCGACTCTTTGCGACCCCATGAATCGCAGCACGCCAGGCCTCCCTGTCCATCACCAACTCCCGGAGTTCACTCAGACTCATGTCCATCGAGTCCGTGATGCCATCCAGCCATCTCATCCTCGGTCGTACCCTTCTCCTCCTGCCCCCAATCCCTCCCAGCATCAGGGTCTTTTCCAATGAGTCAACTCTTTGCATGAGGTGCCCAAAGTACTGGAGTTTCAGCTTTAGCATCATTCCTTCCAAAGAAATCCCAGGGCTGATCTCCTTCAGAATGGACTGGTTGGATCTCCTTGCAGTCCAAGGGACTCTCAAGAGTCTTCTCCAACACCACAGGCATCAATTCTTCGGCACTCAGCCTTCTTCACAGTCCAACTCTTACATCCGTACATGACCACAGGAATGTATGACATTTATTCATTGGGAAGAAATGCATTTATTAACAATTATGGAACCACATCCACATATAATTTTTCTAGTCAGTTATAAACTGGTTATTACTATTTGTGAATTTCTTTATAACTACCACATCCACAGTTTCCTTGTTCCATATTTCTCAGTTGACTATTTTAGCCAACTGTATCAAAGGAGTCCCACGAAAATGTTCACTTTATGGGGTTAGTAGTTTTTAATTTGCAAATCTTTCTTTCAGGGAAATCCAGCCTGTTCATAATGGTTTGCCTCTGGAATATAATGGTCTAAAAATGTATTACTTGCTTATTTGTAGGAGTTCCAAATTGAGCAAATAAAAATACTGCATGGGACTCAATTATATGAAAAAATGTGTTCATTGTTTACTTGAAATTTGAGTATAAATGAGCATTCTATAACTTATCTGTCAACTACAGGAAATGGCAACCCACTCCAGTATCCTTGCCTGGAAAATTTCATGGACAGAGGAGCCTAATGGGCCAACACGTCACAAAGAGTCATCAGACACAACTGAAGTGACTTAGAACTATGAGTCTGATCATTTTTATGAACAAAGGGTACAGACTTCTGTTTCCAAGTTTCCAGCAATTTCATCCAAGGAATTGCTGAATTATAAACCCCTATATTTTCAAGTTCTTGCAATTGTCTCTGAAAGAGTTATGCCAAAGAGAGCTTACATACAAAAGCCATCAATTCTTCGGCACTCAGCCTTCTTCACAGTCCAACTCTTACATCCGTACATGACCACAGGAATGTATGACATTTATTCATTGGGAAGAAATGCATTTATTAACAATTATGGAACCACATCCACATATAATTTTTCTAGTCAGTTATAAACTGGTTATTACTATTTGTGAATTTCTTTATAACTACCACATCCACAGTTTCCTTGTTCCATATTTCTCAGTTGACTATTTTAGCCAACTGTATCAAAGGAGTCCCACGAAAATGTTCACTTTATGGGGTTAGTAGTTTTTAATTTGCAAATCTTTCTTTCAGGGAAATCCAGCCTGTTCATAATGGTTTGCCTCTGGAATATAATGGTCTAAAAATGTATTACTTGCTTATTTGTAGGAGTTCCAAATTGAGCAAATAAAAATACTGCATGGGACTCAATTATATGAAAAAATGTGTTCATTGTTTACTTGAAATTTGAGTATAAATGAGCATTCTATAACTTATCTGTCAACTACAGGAAATGGCAACCCACTCCAGTATCCTTGCCTGGAAAATTTCATGGACAGAGGAGCCTAATGGGCCAACACGTCACAAAGAGTCATCAGACACAACTGAAGTGACTTAGAACTATGAGTCTGATCATTTTTATGAACAAAGGGTACAGACTTCTGTTTCCAAGTTTCCAGCAATTTCATCCAAGGAATTGCTGAATTATAAACCCCTATATTTTCAAGTTCTTGCAATTGTCTCTGAAAGAGTTATGCCAAAGAGAGCTTACATACAAAAGCCTGAATAGGAGAACTCTTCCATTCTTCAAAATGGGACAAGTTACATTGTTCCCTGTAGCTTTTCTCTTGATCAGATCTTTGTTTCTCATAGATTTGGGATGTTAAATAAAAGTAAATGACAGATGTTAAATAAAAGTAAAAGACACTTGTTCCTTGGAAGAAAAGCTATGACAAAACCTAGAGCCTGTATTAAAGCAGAGATATTGCTTTGCTGACAAAGGTTCAGTTCAGTTACTCAGTCATGTTCGACTCTTAGTGACCCCATGGACTACAGCATGCCAGGCTTCCCTGTCCATCACCAACTCCTGGAGCTTGCTCAAACTCATGTCCATGGAGTTGGTGATGCCATCCAACCATCTCATCCTCTGTCACCCGCTTCTCCTCCTGTCCTGAATCTTTCCCAGCATCAGGGTCTTTTCCAGTGAGTCAGTTCTTCGTACCAGGTGGCCAAAGTATTATAGCTTCAGCTTCAGCATCAATCCTTGTATTGAATATTCAGGACTCATTTCCTTTAGGACTGACTGGTTGGATCTCCTTGCAGTCCAAGGGATTCTCAAGAGTCTTCTCCAACACCACAGTTCAAAAGCATCAATTATTTGGTGCTCAGCCTTTTTTATGGCCCCAACTCTCAAATCCGTACATGACTACTGGAAAAACACAAAGGTCCATCTAGTTAAAGCTAAGCTTTTTCCAGTAGTCATTCTATGGATTTGAGAGTTGGGACCACAAAAATGGCTGATCACCAAATAACTGATGTTTTTAAACTGTGGTACTAGAGAAGACTCTTGAGAATCCCTTGGACTGCAAGGAGATCCAACCAGTTAAACCTAAAGGAAATCAGTCCTGAATATTCATTGCAAGGACTGATGCTGAAGCGCCCATACTTTGGCCATCTAATGCGAAGAACTGACTCACTGGAAAAGACCCTGATGCTGGGGAAGACTGAGGACAGAAGGAGAAGCGGGTGACAGAGGATGAGATGGGTGGATGGCATCATTGTCTCAGTGGACATGAGTCTGAGCAAACTCTGGGAGATAGTAAAGGACAGGGAAGCCTGGCGTGCTGCAGTCCATGGGGTCACAGAGTCGGACACGACTGAGCGACTGAACAACAACCACCCCAGGTGTTAGGGACTAAACGCTGATGATGCCTCTTCAAAATGCATATGTTAACACCTGTACTTCCATTGCAATGGTATTTGGAGCCTGGGTTTTTGAGAGATAATTAGGGTTAGATAAGGTCATGAAGGACCCTCAGGATGAGATTAGTGCCCTTAAGAGAGATGAGAAGACAAGGGATCTCTCTCTGCTCCCCACCATGTAAGGATACAAAGAATAGATAGATGGCTGAACATAAACCAGAAAGAAGCCCTTTCAAGAACCCAGCCAAGCTGGTACCGTGATCTCAGAATTCCAGTCTTTGGATCTGTGAGAAAACAATGTTGTTCAAGCCACTCAGCCTACAGTATTCTGTTACTGCAGCTCAAACTAAGACACCAGACATAAAAGAAAATTCACTTCTTTACCCAAATATGTCATAATATCCTTTAAGGATTCTTGTTATCAAGTTCTCACTGAAATATCCTAAGGACATCATATTTAAACAATTCTACCACATGCTTACTTTTTACAGATCTCTTTTCAGCACACTTAAGCATTTCTCATTCTCCTGGGGGAGGGAAGTAGGGCAGAATAAACTATTAATGTCACTGACAAAGACAAAAATTAAAGAAATGAGAAATGTAAAATAAATTTCAATAACCTCATTTTCTAGAAGCATATTTGAAAATGTACCTTTTTAGAGTAAAAGAAGAAGCAGGGAATAAATGTGGCTAACCAAGTACCATTTTATTTAACTACGAACATATATCCACTGCTATGTAATATATGTGCCCATTTATGTCAAATAGATCCTAAGCTGTGTATGTGCATGTATGCCCAGCCAGCAAGGGGTTGGACACCAAAAGAGACTAGGCAAGGCAGGAAAATCAACTCCAGAGGCAGGTGTAGAGCTGGGCATGTGACAGCCAGATACAAGAATAACAGAAAGGCAGATGCCAAACGCAAATTCTGCAAGTAGGAGACTGAAAGTTCATGGAAAAATTGGACATCAACACCAGCCAGGACTACAAAATGCTAATGCAGGACCCAGTGCAGGCTTGTAAGTGATGGACACTAACCCACATGAATGGTCCCCAGTCATCACGGAGAACACTGGAAGGCTTCATGTCCACATTTCCATCAGCTTTAAACACACGCTCTTCAGCAGTCATTTATGCTTCTTTAGATTCCACTGAACTCTGCACAATGCTTGTGCATTAAATAAACATTGACTATCAATGTACTAATGTTAATATCTGACCTTTCACTATATGCCATGTTTACACATTACTTTCAATAATGTCTGTGATTTATATTGCAATAACAATTCACATAAAATCTTTAATGCATTATCTCTGTGCTTTGTCTCAAATACAAAGGCTAGTTGAAAGTAAAAAATCATGTGGATTAAACACATAGCCATAACTAGCATTACATTTTAAAGAATGTATCTGCTTATCTAGTTTGGCTCATCTCTATGTATTACTCTGATGACTGTTGACAAAGAATGAAAGAAAAATGACAATCTTATACAACATACCAAGGAATCTGATGCAAACATCTGACTTCTCTAGGCAAAATGTAACAGGAATTGGCCATCTCAGAATATAACAGGAATTGGCCTCTTTCACAGGGACTGGGAAATGTGCATAAATGTTCAAAAATAAAACTGAAATCAACAGTGATCTGATGCTGTCTAGCCCAGAATATATTTGAGACTGACAATGTTATTACTGACCTCAATTTGATGCAGGCTTTTAATTATTGGTTGAATTTCGAAACATAAGAAATATGAAATTAGAAGAACTTTGAGGTACTAAGAACTGATTATCTGACATCCACACGAAACCTGGCTTTAATGTGGCACCAGAATGTCATCAACCACACATTAAATGGTGATGGCCCTCACAAGCCCCATATAGCACTTCCTGATATAAGAGGAAGCATTTGCTCACTTGAGGAGGAAGGAAAGTTTTGGAGCTTTTCCACAGACCTATCTATATCTATTTTGATATGTTTCTAAATATATTTATACTCCTCATAGAGGACAGTTTGGTTTCACAGTCATCTGAGACACAAAGAAAGCCTAGGATAATGGCCAAGGTTTCCTTCCAGATAAGATATACATCACTCTTATCAGTCACAGATCGAGTGAGTCTAGATTTGAACCCGTGATGATCAAGTCACAGTATGACCTGTCATTTAAAAACAGTGTAGTTTCATAAAACTTTGTCCAAAATCAAAGTTGAAGGTCAGGATGGAGATGGATATAATATCGTAATACAAGGAAAAAATATTGAAATGGCTCATACAAATAATGCTAGTGAACATCATTTAGGGATCATCAAGTGTCAGGTACTGAGTTCAGAACTTTGTAGAAGAGTTTATTTAAACCTAAATTGGTACTGATAGATCCACTGTGTGTGTGGGAAAGCATGGCTAAAAGATATTAGCTAACTTACTTGTCACGTACCAGTAAGTGGTGAAGCTAGATGAAACCTAGATGAGAGTCTCTATAAGCCTGAATCCTTGAGCATTAAATGGTTGTATTATCATCACACTGGCTACTGATCATGTATGTGTATTTTATCCTGCTTCAAGTCATTTCTTCTTCCCACCTAAATACTACAGTCCTCCAGTGTGCCCATTTCCTTAAGCAATTTAAAAGATGTTTAAAGACTGAGTCATTTCACCCTCTTCTGGATGAGATGAGAAAACTAGCAAGGCCCATCTGTCATTCACACCATTTTTCTCTAAAACCACTTGTGATTCACAGTAATAATCCCCAGATGGAAGTCATTAAAGTTTAATTTGTATGCATATGTGACATCTTGCTTTTCAAAATCTTTTTGACTTTACTCTTTCCACTACTGAAACTAATTGATATATATATATATGAGAAATAACCAATTAAAATGAGTGTAAAACAGTTCTCTCAAATATAAAACATGCTATAAAATGCTAATAAAACCATAAGAATATATGAAAAAAATCTGTCAATTACAAAATTAACTTCAGAGGGGAAAGTAAATATCATTTATCCTTTACAATGTCCAAATAAATGACTTGTTTGGCAGCTCAATGCCTTATTGCTTAATATTAATAAAATTTTGAGAAAAATAGTCTTTCTTTCATAAGGCCCACAGAATAAAACTTTGAAGACGATAATTATAAATTAAATTGGAAAGAAAACCTCTAAGTAGCTATTTGCCGAGGCCATATTGTGATTATGATTAAATAAACATAAATCACTAGTTGGCAAATTGTATGAGAATAGAAGAGCTTCCTTCTCATCTATGAGCGACTCCTGGCTGAGCGATAGGGAAGGGAGAGGATGTGAGTTAGAGGCACGACCTGTTCATCAGGGGAGGCAGACACAGTGAGTAAATGGGCAGAACCGAGGTGGCCAGACAGTTCTGGTTGTAAAGAATCAGAGGAGACACAGGGAAGCCATGCCTCTTAACTGGAAAGACTCACAGGTAACATTTACTTGGAGACCCAAATGAATAAAGAAACTGCCTGGGTTGGATTTTGTACATCCCTTGCAAGGAAAGATTAGAAAACAAAGCCCTTGAACATTATCAGCATTTTTAAACAGAATTAAGTCAAACTATTTTCTGCGTTTCTGAACTTTTTATACTTTAAGTCAGGGTTTTTCTGGGAGGGATGACCATTTATGTACATTTCTTCATTCATTTCTTTACTCGGTCATTTAATTCCTTTTTCTAACAAATATCTACGAAATGTACATTATATGCCAAATAATCTTTATTACCCTCTGAAGATAAACCTGCTCTCATGGAGCTCATCATCAAATGTAGAACATAAATAATAATTTGAGTACAATTTTCATAAGTTAAAGAATAGGGTGCTACACAACTATAAACTGGAAACTCTGGGCCAGCCTGAAAATCACCTTCAGTAAATACAAGACACAGACATCAGGAAGCCATTTGTGCCCCACAGGATGCGGACGGACATAGGGGAGTTTCTTTCTGGGTCGTGAAGAATGCAACTCAGGAGAATCTCCAAGTGATTCTAAGGACATGTCTATAATCCCAAGGACTTAAGTGTGACCACAATTTCTTCTTGCTTCCTCGTTCTCTAAATAAGATTCCTAACTAGAAGAAAGTAATATTTTATTTTGAAACGTGAACACCATTCATCCCACAATTAGGAAAACTGGATAAAACATTGCTGAGAGAAGGATAACATTCTTGTATTATTCTTTTTTTTTTTCCTTTTTTCTTTTTTAAATATAAATTTATCTATTTTAATTGGAGGTTAATTACTTTACAATATTGTATTGGTTTTGTCATACATCAACATGAATCCGCCAGAGGTATACACGTGTTCCCCATCCTGAACCCCCTTCCCTCCTCCCTCCCTGTACCATCCCTCTGGGTCGTCCCAGTGCACCAGCCCCAAGCATTCAGTATCATGCATCGAATCTGGACTGGCAATTCATTTCATATATGACATTATACATGTTTCAATGCATTTCTCCCAAATCATCCCACTCTCTCCCTCTCCCAGAGAGTCCAAAAGACTGTTCTATACATCTGTGTCTCTTTTGCTGTCTCACATACAGGGTTATCATTACCATCTTTCTAAATTCCATATATATGCATTCAGTTCAGTTGCTCAGTCATGTCCGACTCTCTGCGACCCCATGAATCGCAGCACGCCAGGCCTCCCTGTCCATCACCATCTCCCGGAGTTCACTCAGACTCACGTCCATCGAGTCCGTGATACCATCCAGCCATCTCATCCTCGGTCGTCCCCTTCTCCTCCTGCCCCCAATCCCTCCCAGCATCAGAGTCTTTTCCAATGAGTCAACTCTTCGCATGAGGTGGCCAAATGACTGGAGTTTCAGCAGGTATTCCCATCTCTTTCAGAATTTTCCACAGTTTATTGTGATCCACACAGTCAAAGGCTTTGGCATAGTCAATAAAGCAGAAATAGATGTTTATCTGGAACTCTCTTGCTTTTTCCATTAGTATACTGTATTGGTGTTTTTCTTTCTGGCTTACTTCACTCTGTATAATAGGCTCCAGTTTCATCCACCTCATTAGAACTGATTCAAATGTATTCTTTTTAATGGCTGAGTAATACTCCATTGTGTATATGTACCACAGCTTTCTTATCCATTCATCTGCTGATGGACATCTAGGTTGCTTCCATGTCCTGGCTATTATAAACAGTGCTGCGATGAACATTGGGGTACATGTGTCTCTTTCAATTCTGGTTTCCTCAGTGTGTATGCCCAGCAGTGGGACTGTATTATTCTTGAGAGAGATTTTGTGTGTTTTTTTTTTTTTTGACTACACATTTTCCTATTGCTTATCACCACTCTAAAGTAGAATCTGCTGACAATAACACCAAAGGGACAATGATACAGACTAGGGCACAAGAGGAAAGTAAAACTCCGGAGGAGAACTGGCCAAGAACCTAACAGTCACTTAGATTGTCCTCCTCCCTGGAAGGCCAGGACACCAGAAGAAGGATGTGGCTGAAACAGAGGAATGTTGCAGTAAATGTCACAAAACTTTAAACACCATCTTAGGAGAACCCTAACAGTACTGAGAATGATGAATGATAGCAAAGTTTTTAAAAGATAAATGTTATTTTATAATGTTTTGCAAATCCACTATACTCATGTGTTTTTCAGGTCCCGACCAAATCTGGGCTTATGGCATAATACTTTCATTATCTTATCTCATCTCTCTGGCTGACAAACTCTGGATCTGAGGAAATGGACTTTCATAAACAAACTTTTTCTCTGTGGTTATAGGTTGCCATCATTGAAGTAACAGTAATATGCAATAATTTCTCCCTCGAAATCCAAATTCCTCATCACAAAAATATTTATTATTTACTTCCTATATATGAGGCTTTGTACAAGCAAAAAATTTTTTACATTAAATAATGATAACAGCAATATTTCCTGAGTGTATATAATGTGCCAAGACCCGTGTCAAGCAATAGTTTACCTATTTAATCCTCAGCACATTACAGGGCATGTACTTTTATTTTCTTAATTCTGGAAAAGCAGCTAGGGAGGCAAGGAGGGGTATCCTATTTCAACTTAAGTTTTAAGTTGAACTTTCTATAAATTTTAAATTGAAATGTTAATTTACATCAATAAATAAAATGTCAGTAAACCATGAAATATCATCTATTTTATGCATCCAAATTAATAATGTGGTAAAATGTGGAAAATGTTTATCTTATCATCAGTGAAATAAAGTAGCTTGCTCAAGGTTAAATATCAAGGGTGACTATGACTGCAGAAGTCACGAAGGGAAGGTGATGTAGGGCCATACAATACAAAGGACCATAGCTGGAGAAGGTGGGCTGCCTTTCAAAACAGATGCCCAGATGAGGCACTCATCTTTCAGATCTACCACAATTGTGCCCCAGCATCTGCCATAATAATTCAAAAATTTTATTGATGTTCCTGAGTTGATTGGCAAGCAAATGCCGATTTATGTAACTTAAGCTCACACGAGACTTTCCAGAAGGTCAATTTATTAATTTGTCATGAGAAATCTCTCTGCCAAGACAGTCTAATTGAGTGAGCCTGACCGATTTATTGATAAATAAGTCATACAGGAAGAAAAGTTTTCAAGCAGTGGCTTTTAAGCAAGTTATGGGCTAAACTGTGTCACCTTTCTCCAATTCATGTGCTGAAATCCTAACTTCCAGCACCTATGAACTTGGCTGTATTGGGCCTTTAAAGATGCAATTCACATAAAATGACATCTTACGGTGGGTCCTAATCCACTATTACTGGGTCCTTATATGAAGAGGGATGGACACCCTGAGACACACAGAGGAAAGAATATATGTAAAGACACAGCAAGAAGCTACCATCTGCAGGCCAAGAGGAGGAGTTCAGAAGTCACCAAACCCGCTACCACCCTGGTCTTGGACTTCTGGCCTCAAGAACTGTAAGAAAATAAATCTCTGTTGTTTAAGTCACCTATCTGTGGTATTTTCTTATAGCAGCCCTAGCAAACTAAAACACAAAGAAAAAAAATGTAATTAGATATATAAATCAAAATTTTAGTGAACTCAAGTTCTAAGAGTTCGAGACATTTTTCTAGTGAGAATATACCTGGCCCTCAAACCGAATGTGGGACCCATCTCATTGCAAAGGCAGAGAACTTATCTTGTCAGAAAGTGTCTGAACTGGCCTTCAAATAGAATTCTTAAAAAGAAAAAAATGTTGGTGCTTGCTGAAGGTAAAGCACATACTCTGTAGCTACATTCATCCCACTTTGTTAAAAAAATTTTAAGAAATTCTAGTTAAAGGGATTTTGTATATTTTTGTGTATTCCTGATGATCCACTATATCTTGATTTCCAATATTTAAACTCAGATACCACTCTAACATTTATGATTCATCTCTTACATCTATATACAATCTCTAAGATAAGCATGGCTATAAATCAACATAAGATTAGTCTCATAAAATCAAAGTACTATCTAAAGTTTTCAGAGAGGCAAACTCTATTCAGAAGTTTCAAAAGAAGATTTTCCTAGAAAATGGTCTTGAAGAATGGGTAAGAATTTAATAGAAAGGAGATTTAAGGACAAGTTATTTTAAACTAAAAGAAACTATAAAACTAAAAGTTTTGACTTTAATGATGTAACTGAGCACAACCCCCCCTCAATGAAATTGTAGAAGGAAAAAACAAGGGAACCAGACTTGAAGTGGAAGACCTATCATAAGGGTCCCTGAACAGAAGAGTAAGAAAATTTGACGTTTTGGAAAATAATAAACCAAATGGTAATACAACCATTCCATGAAACACTGTTCAGCATGAAAAATAAATTACTGATGTCTTCAATGGTACATTAACCGGGAACTTCCAGATGTACAAGCTAGATTTAGAAAAGGAAGAGGAACCAGGGATCATATTGCCAATGTCCCTTGGATCATAGGAAATGAAAGGGAATTCCAGGAAAAAAAAAAAATCTACTTCCACTTCACTGACTACATTAAAGCCTTTGACTGTGTGGATCACAGCAAACTGGAAAATTCTCAGAGCCAGGAATACCAGACCACCTTATCTGTCGCCTGAGAAACCTGTAGGAAGGTCAAGAAGCAACAGTTAGTGCTAGACATGGAACAACAGAGTGGTTCAAAACTGGGAAGGGAGTAGGACAAAGCTGTATGTTGTCTCTCGGCTTATTTAACTTATATTCAGAGTACATAATGAGAAATTACAGGCCAGATCAATCACAAGCTAGAATCAAGACTGCCAGGAGAAATATCAACAACCTCAGATATGCAGATGATACCACTCTAATGGCAGAAAGTGAAGAGCAACTGAAGACCCTCTTGATAAAGGTGAAAGAGAAGAGTGAAAAGGCTGGCTTGAAATCCAACATTCAAAAAACTAAAATCATGGCATCCTGTCCCATCACTTCATGGTGAATAGATGGGGAAGAAATGGAAACAGTGACAGATTTTCTCTTCTTGAGCTCTAAAAACACTGTTGACACTAACTGCAGCTATGAAATTAAAAGACACTTGCTCTTTGGAAGGAAAGCTATGACAAACCTAGACAGTGTATTAAAAAGCACAGACATCACTTTGCCAACAGAGGCCCATAGAGTCAAAGCTATAGTTTTTCCAGTAGTCATGTATGGATGTGAAAGTTAGACCATAAAGAAGGCTGAGCACCAAAGAATGGATACTTTTGAATTGTGGTGCTGGAATAGACTCTTCAGAGTCCCTTGGACTGCAAGCAGATCACATCAGTCAATCCTAAAGAAAATTAGTCCTGAAAATTCACTGGAAGGGCTGATGCTGAAACCAATACTTTGGCCACCTAATGCAAAGAGCCGACTCACTAGAAAAGACCCTGATGCTGGGAAAGATTGAGGACAGGAGGAGAACGGAGTGACAGAGGATGAGATGGTTGGATGGCATTGTTGACTCAATGGACATGAGTTTGAGCAAACTCTGGGAGATAGTGAAGGACTGGGAAGCCTGGCATGCTGCAGTCCATGGGGTCACAAAAGAGTCGGACACTACTGAGTAACTCAAGAGCAACAACCACAACTTGGATGAATGTTAGACATTATGATGAGTGGAAGAAGCCAATCTACACCATTGCATACTGTAGGATTCCTTTACAGAACATTCTAAAGAAGACAACTTTAGACAGACTATCAGCCTTTCAGGTAGAAATGGGAGAAGCATATGACTACAAAGGGATCACATACAGGATTTGGCTGGGGCGGGGCGGGAGGGGCTGGTGATAGGACTGTTCTGAATTCTCATTATGATGGTTTTTACATAAATCAACACGTGTCAAATTTTGTAGAACCATACATTAAAGAGAAAAAAAAAAAGTCTACAGGATGCTTTTTAAAATAAAATTACTAAAAACTGTGAATTAAGACACCAACTTCCATAAAGGAAAGAAAAATGGATGTGAATACAGTATTTTAAAATAATTTACTGAAGTAAGCTCATAGTTTTGCCTAAAGGAGAAAGCAATGGCAACCCACTCCAGTACTCTTGCCTGGAAAATCCCAGGGACGGAGGAGCCTGGTAGGCTGCAGTCCATGGGGTCGCTAAGAGTCGGACACAACTGAGCCACTTCACTTTCACTTTTCACTTTCATGCATTGGAGAAGGAAATGGCAACCCACTCCAGTGTTCTTGCCTGGAGAATCCCAGGGACAGGGGAGCCTGGTGGGCTGCCATTTATGGGGTCGTACAGAGTCGGACAAGACTGAAGCAATTTAGCAGTAGCAGAAAAGGAAAAGGGAGAAAGAAAGAAATCAAGATTATTCAGAGTTTTAAACATAAGCAGAAGGATAAGTATTTCTGGTGATGTTAAAAAAAAAAAAGTGAACTGAGAGACATGGTTTCATTGAATATTAGGAAAAGGATAATTCTGGACTTAACATACCTGCCTACTAGAAAATGCTCTGGAGATCATCACCAATCGGTTGAAAATATGGATCTGGAAGAGAGAGTTTTCAAAGAAAAGTCAAGTTGAAAGACAGATATTTAAAGTCCACCTGCTTAGAAGTGGTAATTGCAACGACAATCATAGCAAAGTTCACACTCAGCAGGAAACACAAATCACCATGATGAAGAAATCTTGGGGGTGTCAATTCTATGAAGGAGAAGAAGTTCTAATGAATCCCACTCTGAAAGCAGCAGCCTCGCAAATGCTCTTCTCACGTTATCTTAGGATATTCATTTGGCATTAGTTGAATTTTTTTAAACTAGTATGTGGTCACTCTAACCAACTGTACATGAATTTGAGCATTTACCACAATATGTGTACTGAGCACACCTACAATGGACAAGACAGTGCTAGAAGATATCATGCTACTATTTATTCTTTGGAGACAGGTCTAGGTTTTTATTAAATTCTAGGTGTCTAAACAGAATAAATGAGCCAGGTCTTGGAGCTGCTAGCTCATTTTTGTCATGAACTGAGGTGATAAATACAGGCACTGAGCGTGGAGTGGAGACGCAGGGTCCAACATCTCACTGAGTGGATTTCAGGAAGAGGGAACTGGTAGATTTCTTACTACAGTACTACATTTCTCTCAGAAAATATGCCCTGAACTTCACTAACATTTCATTACTTTTGTTATAAATAATCTCTAAAAGCTCCTCTCCTTTCACGATATGAATCTTGACCAGAAGCCTGCATCTTACTCCCTCATTTCTCCCCTGCTGCTGTGCACTGTAAGGATTCATGCTCATTGAGTTAACAGAGCAACCCTCTACAGAGTCAGGCTGAATCACCTGGTCAGAACCATGGAATTGTCAAGAAATTTACTTTTCACGCTGATGTCCTTTTGTGTAGGAATCCTTAAAAACAATTGAGGAAAGCCCTTATCCTGAGGTGTGATGAAATCTTCAGAAAATGTATGTTGGAGACAGCTTTAAGACACAATAAATAACAGAAAACTATTTTAGAGATACACCATCATGCTTACAAAAGATGATAAATTTTATAAAACAGAGTCTTGGTTAACTACAAGTGCTCCAAAATAGAAGATGGCACATATGAACATGTGTGTAGGATGAGAGAAATGCAATGGATAGATTCCCAGAGCAACTGCCCTCCCCCTTTTTTATAAGAACTACTGGATACTATAGATTAGCTTATCTGTATTATGCCTTCCTTCTAAGTGAGGAGTTAAGAAATCAAAGCAAAACAAAGAGAACATAAGTTCCCAATTCCTTTGAATCAAGGGTTCAGGAAGGCAAATTAGATTCTCCAATCACATGCATGAACTTTGGAAGCCAACACTAAGGCAGAAGCTATCTTCCCATCACGTTTTGTCTGTTTCAGATCAAAAACACGTGAGGGAAACAAAGATTTCTCAGCAGCAGTGAAGTAGTACCCTTTCCTGTCCCTGTACCACCTGACATACAGTCTCTAACCCTGTGTGGTCATTGAGTACCTGAAACATATCTTGTGCAAGTGGAGATGTTTAGTAAGTATAAAATAGTACATTTGAAGTCTCTGTACCCAAAAAAAAAAAAAAAAAATTATTCCATTAATTTTTATATGGATTATTATTCTTTGAAGTGCTTCTATTTTCTATTTTGGCTAAATAAATAAATATTTGCCTGTTTCATTTTACTTCTTAAAAATGAGGCTACTGGGAAATTTGAAATTACAAATGAAATTTGAAATTACAAATGAACCTCTCAGTGTGTGTCTGTGACACAGCACTGCTGCAGCTAGGAAGCAGCGCATGGAAAGGAAGTTATGGGGTGAGTCAGTTATGGGGCTTCTCTACCCACCCACCCAGTCCCTGGTGGGCAGCTCTGGCTATTGGTTCTCTAGCTGTGGGGATGTTCAGAGGCCGTGGGAGCGGGTTCCCGATTCTGGTGTGGTTCCGGTAACACCCTCAGAAGTGGGGCTCTCCTCAGGAGTCACTCCTGTACTATTTCAGCAGTCACTGCCACAGGTCCTGCTTAGAATCCTTCCCTTCCGCCCTGCTGCCATTCTGTAAACACCCAATTCTCTTTATTATTTTCCTTATCCCTTCTTACTTAAAATTCTTAGCATGTTTGCTTTTCCTTGCACTGAACCTTGACTTACTAAACAAGCCAGAATAGCATAAATAGTAGGAATAATTTCAGGAACGAAACACCAATTTTAAGTTTCTGAGGAAAAAAAATCAATTCTGATGACAAACCTTGTAAAGTTAGGAGAATACCCCTAGTCTATGATGTTGAGGGCAGTGTGTCCATTCTTCTTGTCTGAATATAACACTTATAAAACTTGTGTTTGCATATTCCAAACCAAACATCAACCCTGAGAATCCTCCAAACAATTTTAAAAGATATTTCTGTACAACCATAACACATTTTAAAAAATAAATAAGAGTTTAAAAAAAAAAAAAAAAAGAGTCCAATAAAGGAAGAAGAAATGAGGTGAGCTCCATCTGGGACATGCACCATTCCTTGGCCAAATCTGATTTCCATGATAAGGGCCTATAAAATTGCTTGCCGTTTTTCTCATTTTCAGCCTATCTTGATGGTATCAAAGTGGTGACCTCCCTTCCTGTGTTTCTGTTGTAAAAGTGATTTATTAATCTGTCTGGTTATCACTGGTATCATTCTATTTTGTATAGAGGTGGTTGCCTATTTCACATGCAAGCTGCTCCATGCAGTGAAAGTGGGCATTCGGTGATGGTATCACAGCCTCAGAAAATGGCCGCCCTCACTGGTGTATCTCACCAGGTCTGCTTTTTCAGTCACAGCAAATGCATATGTTATCCCCAGCCATACAAGGCTTGAGAAGGAAATTAACAAAGCACCAGTCTCTACTTGCCACAGTGAGGAACTACAGGAGTTGTGTGAAGCCAGAGGCAGAACAATAATCATTGGGACACACACACATACACACAGTACATCCTTTAAGATAAGTTCATTTTTCACCTATCCTATCACACATTTGACAGTATGCTGAGAGATTTTTTAAAAATAGTATTTTGGAGAAAAAGACTAGGAATTGCTTATTAAGATTTCTAGATTTTTTCATGCTACTTTTCAATCTCTCATTTTAGACTGAATTAACCTAGTCTTTAGGTAGTTACATTTCTTGGCATGGCTTCAAGTGCAGAAATGTCAGGATAACAGCTCACAGATTACATAAGCACAGGCAAGAGTAGGAAGCAGGGATCCAGTGGAAGGGAAAGGACTACAGGTTCTTCTGCAACTTTCAGGGCTGGGTTCAGCCCAGTTTTAGGCAGAGAAACTCTCACGTCATCTGACAGATCTAGAAATAACTGATTTTTGTATTTGCTATTTTACAGAAAGACACAGATTTGCTTATGATAAAGAAGAAAAGGAAAAAGAGGAAAGATATAGGAAGAGAGGGAGAAAAGATGAAATGCAGAAAATGATGCGAAGATAAGGAGAAAGAAAAGAAAATCAGTTCAGTTCAGTTGCTCAGTCATGTCCAACTCTTTGTGACCCCATGAATTGCAGCACGCCAGGCCTCCCTGTCCATCACCAACTTCCAGAGTTCACTCAGACTCACATTCATCGAGTCCGTGATGCCATCCAGCCATCTCATCCTCGGTCGTCCCCTTCTCCTTCTGCCCCCAATCCCTCCCAGCATCAGAGTCTTTTCCAATGAGTCAAGTCTTCGCATGAGGTGGCCAAAGTACTGGAGTTTCAGCTTTAGCATCATTCCCTCCAAAGAAATCCCAGGGTTGATCTCCTTCAGAATGGACTGGTTGGATCTCCTTGTAGTCCAAGGGACTCTCAAGAGTCTTCTCCAACACCACAGTTCAAAAGCATCAATTCTTCGGCGCTCAGCTTTCTTCACAGTCCAACTCTCACATCCATACATGACCACAGGAAAAACCATAGCCTTGACTAGATGGACCTTTGTTGGCAAAGTAATGAGCTGGACATGGAACAACAGACTGGTTCCAAATAGGAAAAGGAGTACGTCAAGGCTATATATTGTCACCCTGCTTATTTAACTTATATGCAGAGTACATCATGAGAAATGCTGGGCTGGAAGAAGTACAAGCTGGAATCAAGATTGCCGGGAGAAATATCAATAACCTCAGATATGCAGATGACACCACCCTTATGGCAGAAAGTGAAGAGGAACTCAAAAGCCTCTTGATGAAGGTGAAAGTGGAGAGTGAAAAAGTTGGCTTAAAGCTCAACATTCAGAAAACGAAGATCATGGCATCTGGTCCCATCATTTCATGGGAAATAGATGGGGAAACAGTGGAAACAGTGTCAGACTTTATTTTGGGGGGCTCCAAAATCACTGCAGATGGTGACTGTAGCCATGAAATTAAAAGACGCTTACTCCTTGGAAGAAAAGTTATGACCAACCTAGATAGCATATTGAAAGACATAACAGAGGAAATAAATTTAAAAAGCAGGGAAGGAAGAAGGGAAAATAGAGAATGGAGGCTAAAGAGAGAGTATAGGCAGGAAATTTGGGAAGAATTAACTTTTGTTAAATAATTCAAGTGTTGTGTTCTCTTCCTCTGTGACCACCTGTGTGAACAAGTACTCCTGTCATTCCATCAGACATAGAATATGTACAAGGAAGAATGACACAATGGATTCCATTCTCCTTATGTCCCTCACACTGCAACCAGGACTATGAGAAGATCTTGGGTGGAGGAGGGCAAACAAAAAAAAAAATCAACGAGTAAGAAGCTGAAAACTAAAATACTGCCTGCCATATCTGTAAACAAAGGGTGTTGCAGCCATCAAGCCAGCACATTATAGCCACCGTGGGAGCCCTGTAGAAACTCAGGATGGAGACAAAGGAGCTTCCCACTACCAAGCCCCTCCAGCAGTCAGCCGCTGCAGCCACCGCTGACAGAGTACCTTGGAACCTCACTATGGGAAAACACGTGGTATTAGCCCCAGAGAGCTGAGGTACACATGAAAGGAATGACTTCAGTGAGCCCAGACTCTTCCCATGGACAGAGGAGCCTGGTAAGCTGCAGTTCATGGGGTCACTAAGAGTCGGACACAACTGAGCGACTTCACTTTCACTTTTCACTTTAATGCACTGGAGAAGGAAACAGCAACCCACTCTAGTGTTCTTGCCTGGAGAATCCCAGGGACGGGGGAGCCTGGTGGGCTGCCGTCTATGGGATCACACAGAGTCAGACACAACTGAAGTGACTTAGCAGCTGCAGTAGCAGCAGACTCTTCCCTTACATATAAACAGAAAGCTGCTAAATCCCTTAACCTGCGATGATGTCTGGTTTTCTTTAAACAAGAGTACTTCTTTAACAATCTAACCACCTGGTTTTGTTGCAGAAACTCCCACATTTCCTGGCTCTCCTCCTTTCTCTTGGAAGCAGCCTCTCAGTGTTATCTGACAGACTCTCTCCCAGGCTAGAAGTTCTAAGAATGTCCACCGAGTAAAATGTTTAACTCTCAACTTTTAGGTTGTGCATGTTTTTTTCAGTCAATAAAACTGTACTACAATGCCCATTACAATCTAACCTCTGCAGAGGAGGGAATTAACAGATTTAACAGTAAGTTCAATTTCATTCCATGTCCTAGAGCAAAGTTCTTGGAAAGCTGCAGCTCAACTAAAACTGGGCAGGGAGAGTGACTAAAATAAAGCAAAACAGTTTTTTAGAAAAAGCAATTTTGTGCATGAAGACCCCAAAGAACCTCAAGTCTTCTTTTCCAAGCAGATGCTTATCATAGCAAACCTGTGGCCTAGAAGACATCCGTGAGTTAGGAGAGCCCCAAGCTGTAAATTAACAGAATTAAAGAGAGAGGGAGAATATGTACCTTGCAGACTGATGTGAACAGATGCAACAAGGAGAAATCTGCATCAGAGGGAACTTTTGAATGATTCACAGAAGATGAAGCTGCCTCATAGTTCTTCACCAAACTCAAGACGGAAGGAAGGAAAAATGCAATGTGCTTTTTGAACATGTATTATGTACCTTCACATGTAATTCTGACATCAGTCTTGCAATTTTGAGTACCATTACCCCAAATTTCTGTTGAACAAACATAAATTTATTCAAGATAACTCAGTTGGTATATATTAGTCCTGGAATTTAAGTGGAGGTTTACCATATTTTATGTTGTATGTATGATAATCCACACTGACCTGGGTTTCATTACTATTTGCTAAATGTTCATTCAGAAGTATTTACTGAGTTCCTCTTATGTGTCAATGTTGTGCTAGATACATGCCATACATTATTTTAAAATCACAGAGCCTATGATCTAACGAGGAAGACACAGCATTAATACTGCATGTCATGAGAATGTATAAGAAGTGAAATCTAAATTAGTCTGAGAAAATCAGAGAGGCGGCAACATTTAAGATGAAATCTGAAAGGTAAGGAATCGGGGGAACTAAGGAATAGGGTAGCCAGGTAAAACAAGCCACCCAAATACTGCAAGGGACATACTTGGGCTAAAACGTTATTTGTTGTTTATTTGAAAAGCAAATTCAACTGGACATCCTATATATTTTTCCTAAATCTAGCAATATCACTGAAAAAACAAATATCTTCCAAGAACAGGAAAGAACATGTCTGAATATACTGAGTGCAATACACATGGCAATTCTGAGAAAGCACAAGGCCAGAGAAGCTGGAACAGAGATTGGGAAGGGAAGAGGAAGTTTAGACAGTGATTTTGTAGAATGATCTCAAGAACTGCTTTCTAAGCCACCTTAAGAGTTTGGATTTTATCCGAAGAGCACTGGGAATGGGAAGCTATTGTGTGGTTTTAATCACGAGAACAAAATGGTCACATTTTAATTTTTTAAATGTCACAATGGCTAAAATGTCAGTCATAATAGATTTGTACAGAGCAAAAGCTTAATTGAGTTTGATATGGTAAGAGAATACAATAGCTTAAATTAGGCTGCTAGCAACTGAGAATTAAATGGATATTAGAGATATTTTGGAAGTGGAATGGGCAGGACTTGATATATGTATATGTACATATGTATGTATACATAAGTCTACTTTATCACCCTAACACAGGTGGCTTATCCTGTTTCCCAGAACTCTTTCCCTCCGGCCCCACTGGAAATCCCACCTTCTTTGGGCATCTACAACCCCCTGGACTCTCAATGCCACATGCTGTCTCTAATTCTGTTCCCAATACTTCTTGTCTCTAGAAACATCTCTGATTAGCAAACTTTACTCCAAGCTCCATCTTTTCTCAGAAGTGCCCTTTCATTTCTTGCCTTGAGTGATATTTAAACATTCCTTCAGGCAATTTCAAGTGGATTTTTTCCTTAAATTCTGCACCTTTTTTTTTAGCCATTCCTCCTACTCTCTTACTAAACTACACTGGCCCTTGGACATGAACTCCTTTTAGACATAACATCAATTCTAGTGACTTTAAACTCCTTACTGGATAAACCTTTCCAAAGGGATTTTAAACTGCTAACTTCAGCCACAAACAAAAACTCTACACCTTTACTTTTACCTCCTCACTTAAGCTATCAATGTCACAATTATACATACATATTTTTATGTTTGTACCCAACCAGTATAGTTTTATGTTAAGAGAGTTTTGCTTTTTTTTTTTTTTTTAATCTTATTTCAGTGCAGTTGCCCTTGGCTTTGGATTTGCCCGTCAGACTAATTCTTGGCATTCTGGGGAAGGTTTTCTGCACTGCATAGTACTGTTGAATTAGTGTCTTTGTAGTGGAATGAGGTCCAGGGCTTCCTATTCCACCATCTCTCTGAAGTCATTCCTACAAATCTACTTCTACACACACCTTCTTTCTTGTTGAAAATTAGAGGGTAAACATTTTGTATATTTTTCAATATAAAATACATGGCACTGTTGTATCAAATTAACCACACTACTACTCACCTATTGTAACAGAGAAAATCCATAACACTGACAACGCCTTCTGCTGGCAGGAACGTGGAGCAAGAGGAACTCTGAGTCATTGCTGGCAGGAATGCAGTACATACAGTCCAGCCACTCTGGAAGACTGATTCTTACAAAACTAAACATACTCTTACCTTGGGATCCAGAAACTGCACTCCTTGATATTTATCCAAGGGAACGGAACACTTATGTCACACAAACATATTTTACAGCAGCTCTATTCAGTTTTCATTCCGATCCCCAAGAAGGGCAATGCCGAAGCATGTTCAAACTACCACACAATCGCACTCATTCTACACTTATACACTGCTGTGAGAGAAGTCAATCTGAAAAGGCTACCTGTTACATGAATCAACTATATGACATTCTGGAAAAAGCAAAATTGTTGGGACACTAAAAGATCAGTGGCTGTCAGGACTTGGGGGCAGAGGGACATCGGATGAAATGACAGAGCACAGACAAAACTTTCAGGGCAGCAGAACTACTGTAATGGTGGACACATGGCTCATAGGTTTGTCCAAGTCCTTAGAAAATACACCAGAAGCGAATGGTAATATAAGCTTCAGACTTGGGTGATAACAATGCATCAACATTAACAAATACTCCACTCTGTGGGGGACACTGGTGAGGGAAACCAGGCGGGTGTGGAGGCAGCGATCCATAGGAATCTCTCTGCCTTGCTCTCAGCTTTGCTGTGGATCAAAAACTGCTCTCAAAAACAGACTATTTTTAAGAGTCCATATGATTAAAAATTAGGGAGTAATTAAAATGATTTAATTATAGCCACTCTGTTTATCAGATCTAACCCCTTGAATCTATTTGTCACTTCCACTGTATAATCGTAAGGGATTTGAAATGCTAAAAGGCAAACTGGTTGTCTAAGGAGGCCTTACAAATAGCTGTGAAAAGAAGAGAAGTGAAAGGCAAAGGAGAAAAGGAAAGATACACTCATTTGAATGCAGAGTTCCAAAGAATAGCAAGGAGAGATAAGAAAGTCTTCCTCGGTGATCAATGCAAAGAAATAGAGGAAAACAATAGAATAGGGAAGACTAGAGATCTCTTCAAGAAAATCAGAGATACCAAGGGAACATTTCTTGCAAAGATGGGCACAATAAAGGACAGAAATGGTATGGACCTAACAGAAGCAGAAGATATTAAGAAGAGGTGGCAAGAATACACAGAAGAACTATACAAAAAGATCTTCATGACACAGATAATTACAATGGTGTGATCACTCACCTAGAGCCAGACATTTTGGAATGTGAAGCCAAGTGGGCCTTACTTAGAAAACGTCACTACGAACAAAGTTAGTAGGTGATGGAATTCCAGCTGAGCTATTTCAATTCCTAAGAGATGATGCTGTGAAAGTGCTACACTCAATATGCCAGCAAATTTGGAAAACTCAGCAGTGGCCACAGGACTGGAAAAGGTCAGTTTTCATTCCAATCCCAAAGAAAGGCAATGCCAAAGAATGCTCAAACTACTGCAAAATTGCACTCATTTCACACACCTGCAAAGTAATGCTCAAAATTCTCCAAGCCAGGCCTCAGCAATACATGAACCGTGAACTTCAGATGTTCAAGCTGGGTTTTAAAAAGGCAGATGAAAACCAGAGATCAAATTGCCAACATCTGTTGGATCATCGAAAAAGCGAGAAAGTTCCAGAAAAACATCTACTTCTGCTTTATTGGCTATGCCAAAGCCTTTGACTGTGTGGATCAAAACCAATTGTGGAAAATTCTGAAAGAGATGGGAATACAAGACCACCTGACCTGGCTCCTGAGAAATCTGTATGCAGGTCAAGAAGCAACAGTTAGAAATGGACATAGAACAAGAGACTGGTTTCAAATTGGGAAAGGAGTATGTAAAGGCTGTATATTGTCACCATGCTTATTTAACTTATATGCAGACTACATTATGAGAAATGCTGGACTGGATGAAGCACAGGTTGGAATCAAGATTGCTGGGAGAAGTATCAATTACTTCAGATATGCAGATGACAACACCATTATGGCAGAAAGCAAAAAGCACTAATGAGCCTCTAGATCAAAGTGAAAGAGGAGAGTGAAAAATCTGGCTTAAAACTTAACAATTAAAAAAAGCTAAGATCATGGCATCACGCCCTACCACTTCATGGCAAATAAAGGGGGAAAAGTAGAAACAGTAACAGATTTTCTTTTCTTGGGCTCCAAAATCACTGCAGATGGTGACTGCAGCCATGACATTAAAAGATGCTTGTTCCTTGGAAGAAAAGTTATGATCAATCTAGACAGCATATCAAAAAGCAGAGACATTACTTTGCCAACAATGGTCCATCTAGTCAAAGCTATGATTTTTCCAGTAGTCATGTATGGATGTGAGAGTTAGACTATAAAGAGAGCTGAGCAATGAAGAATTGATGCTTTTGAACTGTGGTGTTAGAGAAGACTCTTGAGAGTCCCTTGGACAGCAAGAAGATCCAACCAGTCCATCCTAAAGGAAATCAGTCTTAAATACTGATTGGAATGACTGATGCTGAAACTGAAACTCCAATACTTTGGCCACCTGATGGGAAGAACTGACTCACTGGAAAAGACCCTGATGCTGGGAAAGATTATAGGTGGAGAAGGGGACAACAGAGGATGAGATGGTTGGATGGCACCACCAACTCAGTGGACATGAGTTTGAGTAAACTCCAGGAGTTTGTGATGGACAGGGAAGCCTGCTGTGCTGAAGTCCATGGAGTCGCAAAGAGTCAGACTCGACTGAGTGCCTGAACTGAACTGAATTATTGCCCCACAGGGAAACATTGTTGAGTCTTAGAACATAATGTCAGATGATGAATGAAAAACAATTGCAGAAGAATAGAGTATAACACCTTTTCTATAAAGCAAACTCATAAAATACATGATGTTTTATTTAAGGATATATCCATTTGAGGAAAACCATAATGTAAAGCAAAATGATGAAGAACACAAAATTTACCTTAGGCATTGCCTCTCAGGAGGAGAAGCTTGGCTCTGTCGGGGGCTACACAGAACATCAATTGTATAGATAAGGCTCAAGGCAGTTTCTCAGTCACTTGTTTTGCTTCGTATGTAGATACCAATGTGTATAAATGAACGTGTTATATCTATTAAATACGTAAAATTGTTCAATTTTTATTATGCAAGTATACTTCAGAAAGCCAAAGGTGGCGGGGGTGGGGGACAGATTAAACTGTAAACACTTGGGACAGCCTTCCTAAATCAAATGCATCTTCTGTTTCTTTCCTCATGACAATCTCAAATTGTGTAATAATGTATTACTAAGATTATAAACTCAATCTTAGTTGGGAACTTATTTCAAATTGATTAAGCAAACTCCTTTAACTATAGATTTCTTAATAGATCTTAGTGACACCTTTCAGAGTATACCAGTTGTCAAGTAGTTAGGTTCTCAGAAAATTTCTTTTTTTTTTTTATGCAAGGCTTTTGTCTACTCTTTGTGTTAATCACAGTTGAGGAGATTTTAGGGGAAATGTGGTATTTAATTTTTATTTTACGCTTGTTCTAACAAAAGGAAAGCAAACTCTTATTCCACAACCCTCCTTGGATGATTTTTCAATATCACCCTTCGTCAGAATTAAATCTATGGGAGGTATATAATTTCTTTCTACTTTGACCCTCTTTTCAACTCTTTATAAGTTATGTGGTACTTGTCCAGACTCTTAGTGAGATAAGCCTCTTTGTACTTTATTATTAATGACAATGTAGCTTAAGCAGCATCTTACCATCTTCACAGCAATTTGTATGCTAGTGTGTCCTTGCTCGAACTATAGGTCAAACATGATCACAGGCATGCTAGGATTCTTATTTCTAATGACTAATCAAACCACAGGCTTTGCAGGTGGCACAGTGGTAAAGAATCTGCCTGCTAATGCAAGAGACGCAGGAGATGGGAATTCAATCCCTGGGTCGGGAATCCTCTAGAGAAGGAAATGGCAACCCACTCCAGCATTCTTGCCTGGAAAATCCCATGGAGAGAGGAGACTGGTAGGCTGTATTAGATGGTGTCACAAAGAGTTCTACACGATGGAGTGTTAAACACAATCAATCAATCAGTTCAGTTGCTCAGTCGTGTCCAACCCTTTGTGACCCCCATGGAGAGCAGCACACCAGGCCTCCCCATCCATCACCAACTCCTGGAGTTTACCCAAACTCATGTCTATTGAGTTGGTGATGCCATCCAACCATTTTATTCTCTGTCATCCCCTTCTCCTCCTGCCCTCAATCTTTCCCAGCATCAGGGTCTTTTCAAATGAGTCAGCTCTTTGCATCAGGTGGCCAAAGTACTGGAGTTTCAGCTTCAACATCAGTCCTTTCAATGAACACTCAGGACCGATGTCCTTTGGGATGGACTGGTTGGATCTCCTAGCTGTCCAAGGGACTCTCAAGAGTCTTCTCCAACAGCATAGTTCAAAAGCATCAATTCTTTGGTGCTCAGCTTTCTTTATAGTCCAACTCTCACATCCATACATGACTACTGGAAAAACCACAGCCTTGACTAGATGGACCATTGTTGGCAAAGTAATGTCTCTGCTTTTTTAATATGCTGTCTAGGTTGGTCATAGCTTTCCTTCCAAGGAGTAAGGAAATCAATCATAGCCAAATTTAAAATTATCTGGAATATACAGTAGTATTTTTTTTTTTCCAGTGCACATGAAGCATTTATTTCCAGTGAGACCCCACATCTGTTTTTTCCTGATCAGAGTAAAATCAAGAGTCCATTAGTTGTGTAAAACTATTGTTCTGTTGGGCAAATCTACCTTGCAATTTCTAATAAAGGACAGATTGTGCTAATCTTAACTGGCTCCAAAGCACTTGCCAAATATCTAATTTCAGAAATTATTGAGTCACTTTACAAACTGAGAAAGTTACAGACACAAACTGACCAAACACAGTGTTGCCATGCTGGTTGGGTTCCATTTTGCCATGAACAACTAAGGGAAAATTCTGGGATCCCAAAGATATCAAATTTAGCACTATGAAGTATATGAGTACAAGCACCATTTGCAAACATTTAAGTGTCTAGACTCTCTTGAGGACACAGAGATTTCCTACAGCAACTTCACTGAAGAGTGCCTCAAGAATAGCTATAAGGCAGTAAGGAAAACAGACTGAAGAGAGGGTGAAGTCAGGCTCTTTGTGACCCAGCAAGAGATACACTGAAGTGGCAGGCACCCAAATTTTCATAGGGCTTATTTTCCAACCTGTGGAATGCGTGTACCATCACAAGGCCTCCAACACACTTTGCACTTCTCGCTGACCCAGGATTAACAGCAGACCACTGATAAACTGCACTGATACATGGTTGCACAGCACATCTCACTGCACCAGATCCTTCCAAACTGTTATTATGAAAGAGAGTAGGAAAATCAGCACAGTTCTGAGCGATGCCCTAGCTGCATAATGTCATCGTAGAACAAAAACTCTAAATCCTCCCTTCTGATGGGAACGGAATAAACTGTCAGAGTCTTGACTGCAGACCATATATTCAAGGCCTTGTTATCCAATCAAACAGATATCACGTCTGTCACCACAGCTACAAATGGGGCTCCTAACCTGGTTGAGTTTGCACCCATCTCTTGTCATCACACAGCATCCAGGGGTCAGACTGGTAAATTAAATGGACATATAATGAACACCATCATCTCTGTATCATTTAGATCCTTAACAAGAAAAGCATTGCCTTTCTGCCCAGGATGCAATACTGATTTACCAGTTTACTAGGTCAGACTTACTACGCAACTATAATAGCTCTTATTCTACAGGACAAAGAAAATTATGTGATGCATATGAAACTTGTGATGCTCCACCAAGTATATATCTGTTCTACTCATTCATCTGGACCAAAGAAATGCCCAACTCATGGGTGTTTGGACTGAACAGACGCCCTGTGAACCAGACTTTATCAGGTTTCTATTTACTGTCTGGTCCCCATAATTTCCCTCTGTAACAAGGAGGCTATGTTAATGCTGTGATTCCCGCAGATAACATCTCAGACCCTGTGTCCAGAAGTCTTTAAAATGTTTGGCAGTTCCCCTTTCCCAGCATAAAGTTACCCCAGCTGGTGCTGTATCTCCTTGTGTACTGGGAGAATCACTGCAGCATGCATTTGCTGTGCGGTCACCAGGTCTCTCCTCAGTGACGGCTCTCGGTCTGACAACTGGTTTAGGTCCAGAAACCAACAAATGGCTGCTGACTTCCTAGTGGAGCAGGGGCCTTAAGACCCCTGATGATTTATTTTGTGTCCTACATTTAGCTTTGATTGTGTAGTTTCAGGAACTCTCACATTTCCACCCATCTCTCTCCTCCTAGGAACACCATGATCTGAAACGTATCTGCAGGTTAAGCTTCCTGGGCTGTGACTTTCACAGTCATTTGACATTTGTGTCTGTCTCAGTATTTATGGTGAAGTATCCCTGCCAAGACTTTATTATTTTGAGACTGCATCATCCACAGTTCTATAATAACATCTCTTATCATCAACTCTAGTCTAAAAAGGAAAGTCACCACTGAGCTGCTTTAACAATCTTTGTACCACTCTCACCAGCATGTATCTTAAAACTTTAGTTTTAAGGCCCAAAGGACATTCTTTGGTAGGCTTTTCAGGGCCTTCTTTTATATGGAATTTAACTGACTGACTGATTTACTAGTCTGCCTATTTCTCAGAGATAGCAATGTCATAGTCTACCATCTACCATGGTAAGCCTCACATTTCTGCTTCATTAAGTACATGCCACTGGTTTTTGGTGTTTTGTTTTTTTCCATGCTTCTAAGAGCCTCCTGTGTGTGCTAAGTCACTTCATGTCTGACTCTTTGTTACCCCATGGACTACAGTCTGACAGGCTTCTCTGTCCATGGGATTCTCCAGGCAAGAATACTGGAGTTGGTTGCCATGCCCTCACCCAGGGGATCTTCCCAACCCAGGAGACAAATCCACATCTCTTACATCTCCTGCATCGGCAGGAGGGTTCTTTACCACTAGCACCAAGAGCCTCCGTACATGTCGTCGTTGTTGTTCATTCACTAAGTCATGCCCGACTCTGTGACCACATAAAATGCAGCTCGTCAGGTTTCCCTGTCCTTCACTATCTCCTGGAGTTTGCTCAAATTCATGTCTGTTGAATCAGCAATGCCATCCAACCATCTTATCCTCTGTCACCCGGTTCTCCTCTTGCCCTCAATCTTTCCCAACATCAGGGTCTTTTCCAACGAGCTGTCTCTTCACATCAGGTGGCCAAAGTACCAGTCCTTCCAATGAATATTCCTTTAGGATTGACTGGTTTGATCTCCTTGTCCAAGGGACTCTCAAGAGTCTTCTCCAGCACCACATTTCAAAAGCATCAATTATCACATCCATAATTGACTACTGGAAAAACCATAGCTTTGACTATAGGCACTTTTGTCAGCAAAGTGATGTCTCTGCTTTTTGATACACTATCTAGGTTTGCCAACATGTTATCTATCACTTTGTCTAAAGGCCCTTCCCAAAGTACTAAATGTTCTAGTTTATTTAAAAAAAAAAGCCCTCTTTAAAAAAAAAAAATAGAGTATGACAGCAAACATATGGATACCAAGGAGGAAAGCCAGAGGGGATGGGATGAACTGGGAAACTGGGATCAACATATATGCACTACTATGTATAACATAGCTAGCTAGCGAGAACCTCCTGCAGAGCACAAGGAACTCTATTCAGTACTCCATAATGGCCTCTATGGTAAGAGAATCTTAAGGAGACAGGATATATGTACATGTGTAACTGATTCACTTTGCTATACAGCAGACACTGACACAGCAGTGTAACAATTCCACTCCTGGTCATATACCCAGATAAAACCATAATTCAAAAAGACACATACACCTCAATGTTCACTGCAGCACTATTTACAATGACCAGGACATGGAAGCAACCTAGATGTCCATCAGCAGAAAGCAATCATCTTATTTTCAATAAACTCTTTCTTCAGTTCAGTTCAGTCACTCAGTCATGTCCGACTCTTTGCAACCCCATGAATCGCGGCACGCCAGGCCTCCCTGTTCATCACCATCTCTCGGAGATCACTCAGACTCACGTCCGTCAAGTCCGTGATGCCATCCAGCCATCTCATCCTCGGTTGTCCCCTTCTCCTCCTGCCCCCAATCCCTCCCAGCAAAAATTCTGAAAAACTCTTTCTTACCCAACTATATATTGAATCCTCCATTCCGTTATCTTACACAGTCTCCCATTCCTGCTGATACATACTGGTGACCTTCTACAACTCCTCCCAGCCAACAGTATTTCCTCAGCCAGGTTAAGCTGTGACTTGACTCTAATTATCATTCTAGTAACTAGGAGCAAAGTTAGGGGTGGGATCCTGGTGTAAGCACATGATGGTTTACAAGGCAGAGGCTTCTACACTGCTTTCAAGCAATGTGGTGTTAATTTTTCATATGAAGAAGGTGCCACTTCTGCAGGTCCAGTGTTTTGTTTCAAGTGCGCTGATCTAGATATTCCAATCCAAAGCTTAGTTTCCTACTCCATCCAAATTAAGGCGATGACCCTGGTATAACAGCCTTGGTGGGGCTGAGAATTAATTCTTTTCTAGAGATCAGTTAGCTTTAAAATCAAGCCCTGAGCCTTATCCTCAGTTGTTTTCTGCCGTTTGACTGGAAAAAGTCAGATTTTCTTTATATACAGCCAAAAGACCCTCACTTTCACACTCTGCCTTAAATTGGTGATTACCCATTCTTTTCCTTGACTTTGTCCAATGCTTTGATTTTATCCAGCAGCAACCATCTGGTTCCTTAGTCCTGAGAATTGTTTCTTCCCTCAGACTTCTCAAAAAACAGTAAGTACAGTCCGTCCAGTTAGTTAACACCAATGAAAATTTTACCAACTGCACACTAAAGCAAGCCAGACAAAGACCATAAGTCAGACCTTTATTGCCATCTAACCAGTGGTGGATCCATTTTCCCAAATCTTACTTTATCCCTGCTTCTTAGGATAATTTCTAATACCAACTATCTTATATCAAAGTTTTTGTTTTGTTTTTTTCTGAGAAGAGATTCTATTATGGAATCTGTCTATAAGAAGTTAATTGGGAAGTGCATTCAGGAGCCACACAGATATGAAAGCAATGACAGCAGGATTGGTCAAGGGGAGAATGTGAAATATGTTCATGTCGGGAGCCGAGTTAGCCATTACTGATAAAACGGAGGCACGGCCCCAAGCCTCTCTCCTCATCTTGCAGGCACAGTCCCGGGATGAAGGAGTTAGGCCGTGTAATTCTGACTTGTTCTTTCCTTTCTTCAGTTGAGTTGGCTGGAAAGAATGTTAAGGTGCTTGAGAGAAGCATGAGAAAGCACAAAGCCTTCTACAGTTATGCCCAGAAAATAATCTATAAAGTAACCATTGACATTTGTTCAAGGATCTTTACAAAGAATGTCCCAGGATGAGCACCTAGGCCGCAACTTTAGGCCATGGGAAGGATTATTATCTGAGGGGAATGTTTATGGCAAAAGAAGTTTGATGAGTTTAGGGTTTAGGATTAATTAAGAATAGCTAGAAGCCTTTTTAGGAGATAATGATCTTAAGATGCTAGGGGCAAACAGGATTTAGAAAGGTAAGAAATAAACTGAGGAATGTAGCATGAGTTACAGTGTAATCACAAGTACAGTACAGTAAATCTGGGTGGGGGAAACTGAAAATGTCAAACCGCTGACCTAATGCTTTTCTCAAAGTATAAAAAAGAACCTGAAGCTTGAAATAAACATGCAGTCCCATACTACAAGTCAGAGGCTACATCATTGTCCACCGGATGTAGTCCCATACTATGAGTCAGAGACTACATCATCATCGCCAACACTGTCCATCTCTTCAGGTTGAATCCCTGGCTGCTGGAGCTGGACTCGGGCACGTTCACATTCTCTTGTTGCACAAGATGCAACAACTACATTGTTCCAAGATGCCATGGGGAAATTTGGCTCCAGTGTGGCCCTTGTAAGATTATGGCAAGTTTTTTTGTACCTGCTGCATCAACCAGTCACTGGATATGGACTGTCCTGGGGAAAAGGGCATGAACTTGGGTAAAGGCAGTGTTCTTTGGCTAAGGGAAATTCCTAATGGCAGAAGGTATCTTCCAGCCTTCAGACTCCACTAGGGCAATGAATCAAGCTGGAATCAAGACTGCTGGGAGAAATATCAACAACCTCAGATATGCATATGATACTACTCTTAACGGTAGAAAGTGAAGAGGAATTAAAGAGCCTCTTGATGAGGGTGAAAGAGAGTGAAAAGCTGACTTGAAACTCAGCATTCAAAAAACTAAGACCATGGCATCTGAGCCCACCACTTCATGGCAAATAGAAGGGAGAAAAGTGGAAGTAGTGACAGGTTTTCTTTTCCTGGGCTCTAAAATCACTGTGGACAGTGACTGTAACCATGAAAGCAAAAGCCATTTTCTCCTTGAAAGGGAAGTTATGACAAACCTAGACAGCAGATTAAAAAGCAGAGATGGGACAACAAGATGGCAGAGGAGTATGTGGACACAGAGTACTTCTCCCTCCACAGATGCCTCAGGAATACATCTTCAGATGCAGAGGATCTGACAGAGCACAGGAGTCCATGACCACTGGAAAGGAATATACAGGTTCAGGCAAAACTCACTAGGATGGAGGAAAGAAGGGGAAAAGGAGGGTGAGTGGGACTGGACCCACAACCCCGAGGGCAGAGGAACTGAAGCAGGGGTGAGATCCCCACATCAGACCGAAGTCTGGGACAGAGGGGCAGCATTTCAGGTTGTTGGAGAGTGAAGCAGTTGATCTATAATAGTCTGAATGGAATGTCAATCACAGAGTTCGTACCACAGCCCTACATAACCCAGACAGGAACACGGGTCTTGGAGAGGAATACCAAGGTGAGGACTGCTGTTGATTGCAGGGAGACAGCCTGAAGGGGAACGGAGGAGATCACTGCAGGGAATGCCCTGGGAGGAAAAGCAGGCAGCCATGGATGCAGGGAGATACTGCAGGGTCACACACAAGACATAGAGCCATCACTGCAGCCTCTCTCTTCCCCACACACCAGCACCAGCAGCTGGTCAATACAGAAAGACTCCAGAGAGGGTGGCCCTAGGCGTGCCTGATGTGCAGAGCAATAGAGAAGGACTTCGGGCAGGGGGACCCTTTGAGCACCTGCCGCACCCTGCAACAAAGAAGGACCAGCCAAGGAAGCCCTGTGAATGCTAGCTGCCAGAGGCTAGAAAAAGGTTCTAATAATAGCACCTTGTCTTCCACACCCATGGCCACCATCTTCCCTGCATACCTAGCACTGCTGGTTCCTTGTGATCCAAGCAGTCTCACCACTTCCACACTTGGTCCTCCTAGGGCAGAGCTGCCAGAGGCTGGGAAAAAACCCAAACAGCACCAAATCTCCTATGCCTGTGGGTTCCCACTCCCCTGAGCACTTGTGCTGCCAGGGTCCCAGTGGATGAAGCAGCTGTGCCAACACCACACCCAGTCCTCACTGCGGCAGACCCACGAACTCCAGGACAGCCTCAGGAGCAAACTCCTGAGAACAATCCACATGCACAATTGTGGATAAAACCAAAATTGAACTCCAGGGGCTGAGGGGCTAAGGAAAAGGATCAAAACCTTTCTAGCAGATGTTCAGCTTCAGATGAAATCCACACAACTAGTTATACTCTTGGTTCACAGAATATATAAAAGGACAATGAGTGTTCACATGAAAGAAAGAGTACTAGCTCTGGCAACCAAGGACACACATCTGGAGTACTCCTAGAGCACACACAGGAGAAGGGTCAGATCAGAGTCCGAGCTGTCTCCACAGCAGGTCCAGAAATGAAACATGTAATCAGAAATCTTCCAACAAACAAAAGCCCAGGACAAGATGGCTTCACGGGGAAATCCTACCAAAAGTTTAGAGAAGAGTTAACACCTATCCTGCTCAAACTCTTCCAGAAAATTGCAAAGGAAGGAAAACCCCTAAACTCATTCTATGAGGCCACCATGACCCTGATACCAAAACCAGACAAAGATGCCACCAAAATAAGGAAAATTACAGGACAATATAACTGATGAAAATAAATGAAAAATTCCTCAACAAAATTCTAGCAAACAAAATCCAACAACATATTAGAAGGATCATACATCACGATCAACTGGGCTTTATTCCAGGGATGCAAGGATTCCTCAATATACACAAATTAATGTGATACACCACATTAACAAACTGAAAGATAAAAGCCATATGATCAACTCAACAGATTCAGAGAAAGGTTTTGACAAAATTCAACACCTATTTATGATAAAAATCTCTTCAGAAAGTAGGCACAGAAAGAACATACCTCAACATAATAAAGGCCATATATGACAAGCTCACAGCAATCATTATTCTCAACAGTTAAAAACTGCAAGCATTTCCTCCAGATCAGCAAAAAGACAAGGGCACCCAGTCTCACCACTATTACTCAATGTAGTTTTGTAAGCCCTAGCTAGAGCAATCAGAGAACATTAAAAAAAAAAAAAAAAAGAATCCAGATTGGAAAGGAAGAAGTAAAACTCTGTTTGCAGATGACATGATTCTCTACACAGAAAACTCCAAGGATGCCAATTACGAGGAAATTACTAGAGTCAATAAATGAATATAGCAAAGTCCTAGGATATAAAATTTGTACACAGAAATCCCTTGCATTCTAATATACTAACAATGAAAAATCAGAAAGAGAAATTAAGGAAACAATTCCATTGACCACTGTAATAAGAAGAATAAAATACCTAGGAATAAACCTACCTAAAGAGACAAAAGACTTATATGCAGAAAACTGTAAAACACTAACGAAGGAAATTAAAGACAGCATAAACAGATGAAGAGATATGCCATGTTCCTGGACTGGAGAAATCAATATTGTGAAAATGACTATACTACCCAAAGCAATTTACAGATGTAATGCAATCCCTATCAAAATACAATGGTATTTTTCACAGAACTAGAACAAATAATTTCACAATTTGTATGGAACCACAAATGACTCCGAATAGCCAAAGTAACCTTGAGAAAGAAGAATGGAGTTGGAGAAGTCACCCTTTTTGATTTCAGACTATACTACAAACCTACAGTCATCAAGACAGTATGGTAGTACTGGCACAAAAACAGAAATATAGACCAATGGAACAAGACAGAAAGCCCAGAGATAAAGCCATACCCCTATGGTAACCTTATCTTTGACAAAGAAGGCAAGAATATACAATGGAGGAAAAAACAGTCTCTTCAATAAATGGTGCTGAGAAAAATGGACAGTTACATGCAAAAGAATGAAATCAGAATGATTCCTAAACACTGAACATAAAAATAAACTAACAATCGGTTATAGACCTAAATGCAATACCAAAAACTATAAAACTATTAGCAGAAAACATAGGCAGGACACTCTTTTAGGAAATTACAGAAAGATCTAGAACCCACCTCCTAGAGTAATGGAAATAAAAGCAAAAATTAAAAAATGGGATCTAATTAAACTGAAAAGCTTTTGCATAGTGAAGGAAACAATAAACACAGTGAAAAAACTCTTAGAATGGGAGAAAATAACAGAAAATGAAGCAAGTGACAAATGATTAACCTTCAAAATATATAACCAGCTCATTCAGCTTATCTTTGCATTAAATGTTCCCCTGGTATCTCCAATTTTCTTGAAGAGATCTCTCGTCATTACCGTTCTGTTGTTTGCCTCTTTTTTTTTTTTTTTTTGTATTATTCACTTAAAAAGGCTTTCTTATCTTTCCTTCCCATTCACGGGAACTCTACAGTCAGTGCGTATATATTTCCCTTTCTCTTTTACCTTTTGCTTTCTCTTCTTTTCTCAGCTATTTGCAGGGCCTCCTCAGACAACCATTTTACCTTCTTGAATTTCTTTTTCTTTGGGATGGTTTTGGTCACCACCTCCTGTACAACGTTACAAACCTCCATCCATAATTCTTCAGGCATTCTGTCTATCAGACCTAATCTTTTGAATCTATTCATCTCATCTAATGTATATTCATATGGGACTTGATTTAGGTCATACCTGACTGGCCCTGCGTCCGAGGCCAGGGTCAGAGGCCGGGAGAAGCCACCCTGGGCCCCAAGGCCAGGGGCATTGGCCGAGAGGAGCCACCCCACACCCGAGGCCGGGGGGGGGCGGCCAGGAGGAGCAACCCCATGTCCAAGGAGCGGTGGCTACGCTGGCACACGAGGGGCTAGAGGAGCCATCCCAAGTTGAAGGTCAGGAAGGGCGATGGTGAGGAGATATCCCTCATTCAAGGTAAGGAGCAGCGGCTGCACTTTGCTGGAGCAGCCGTGAAGAGATACCCCACACCCAAGGTAAGAGAAACCCAAGTAAGATGGTAGGTGTTGCAAGAGGGCATCAGAGGGCAGACACACTGTAACCACACTCACAGAAAACTAGTCAATCTAATCACACTAGCTCCACAGACTTGTCTAACTCAATGAAACTAAGCCATGCCCCCAGGGAAACCCAAGACAGGCGGATCATGGTGGAGAGGTCTGACAGAATGTGGTCCATTGGAGAAGGGAATGGCAGACCACTTCAGTATTTTTGCTTTGAGAACCCCATGAACAGTATGAAAAGGCAAAATGATAGGATACTGAATGAGGAACTCCCCAGGTCGGTAGGTGCCCAATATGCTACTGGAGATCAGTGGAGAAATAACTCCAGAGAGAATGAAGGGATGAAGCCAAAGCAAAAACAATACCCAGCTGTGGATGTGACTGGTGATAGAAGCAAGGTCTGATGCTGTAAAGAGCAATGTTGCATAGGAACCTGGAATGTCAGGTCCATGAATCAAGGCAAATTGGAAGTGGTCAAATAAGAGATGACAAGAGTGAACGTCGACATTCTAGGAATCAGCAAACTAAAATGGACTGGAATGGGTGAATTTAACTCAGATGACCATTATATCTACTACTGTGGGCAGGAATCCCTCAGAAGAAATGCAGTAGCCATCACGGTCAACAAGAGTCCGAAATGCAGTACTTGGATGCAATCTCAAAAATGACAGAATGATCTCTGTTCGTCTCCAAGGCAAACCATTCAATATCACGTAATCCAAGTCTATGCCCCAACCAGTAATGCTGAAGAAGCTGAATGGTTCTATGAAGACCTACAAGACCTTTTAGAACTAACACCCAAAAAAAAATGTCCTTTTCATTATAGAGGACTGGAATGCTAAAGTAGGAAGTCAAGAAACACCTGGAGTAACAGGCAAATTTGGCCTTGGAATGCGGAATGAAGCAGGGCAAAGACTAATAGAGGTTTGCCAAGAAAATGCACTGGTCATAGAAAACACCCTCTTCCAACAACACAAGAGAAGACTCTACACGTGGACATCACCAGATGGTCAACACCGAAATCAGATTGATTATATTCTATGCAGCCAAAGATGGAGAAGCTCTATACAGTCAACAAAAACAAGACCAGGAGCTGACTGTGGCTCAGATCATGAACTCCTTATTGCCAAATTCAGACTCAAATTGAAGAAAGTAGGGAAAACCACTAGACCATTCAGGTATGACCTAAATCAAATCCCTTATGATTATACAGTGGAAGTGAGGAATAGATTTAAGGGCCTAGATCTGATAGATAGAGTGCCTGAAGAACTATGGAATGAGGTTCGTGACATTGTACGGGAGACAGGGATCAAGACCATCCCCATGGAAAAGAAATGCAAAAAAGCAAAATGGCTGTCTGGGGAGGCCTTACAAATAGCTGTGAAAAGAAGAGAGGCGAAAAGCAAAGGAGAAAAGGAAAGATATAAGCACCTGAATGCAGAGTTCCAAAGAATAGCAAGAAGAGATAAGAAAGCCTTCTTCAGTGATCAATGCAAAGAAATAGAGGAAAACAACAGAATGGGAAAGACTAGAGATCTCTTCAAGAAAATTAGAGATACCAAGGGAACATTTCATGCAAGGATGGGCTCGATAAAGGACAGAAATGGTATGGACCTAATAGAAGCAGAAGATATTAAGAAGAGATAGCAAGAATACACAGAACTGTACAAAAAGGATCTTCACGACCTGGATAATCACAATGGTGTGATCACTCACCTACAGCCAGACATCCTGAAATGTGAAGTCAAGTGGGCCTTAGAAAGCATCACTACGAACAAAGCTAGTGGAGGTGATGGAATTCCAGTGGAGCTGTTTCAAATCCTGAAAGATGATGCTGTAAAAGTGCTACACTCAATATGCCAGCAAATTTGGAAACTCAGCAGTGGCCATAGGACTGGAAAAGGTCAGTTTTCACTCCAGTCCCAAAGAAGGGCAATGCCAAAGAATGTTCAAACTACTGCACAATTGCACTCATTTCTCATGCTAGCAAGGTAATGCTCAAAATTATTCAAGCTAGGTTTCAACAGTCATCAACCGAGAACTTCCAAATGTACAAGCTGAATTTAGAAAAGACTGAGGAGAGCAAATTGCCAACATTAATTGGATCACAGAAAATCCAAGGGAATTCAGAAAAAAATCTACTTCAGTTTCATTGACTACACTAAAGCCTTTGACTGTGTAGATCACAACACACTGTGGAAAGTTCTTACAAAGAGATGGGAATACTAGATCACCTTACCAGGAAATTAAAAGATGCTTGCTCCTTGGAAGAAAAGCTATGACACACCTAGACAGCTATTAAAAACCAGAGACATCTCTTTGTCAACAAAGATCTGTAGAGTCAAAGCTATGTTTTTTCCAGTAGTTACACACAGATGTGAGAGTTGGACCATAAAGAAGACTGAGCACCAAATAATTGATGCTTTTGAACTATGGTACAGTACAAGACTCTTTAGAATCCCCTGGACTGCAAGGAGACCAAACCAGTCAACCCTCAAGGAAATCAACCCTCATATTCACTGAAAGGACTGATGCGGAAGCTGAAGCTCCAATACTTTGGCCAGCTGATGCAAAGAGCCAATTCACTGGAAAAAAAACCCTGATTCTGGGAAAGATTGAGGCCAGGAGGAGAAAGGGGCAGCAGAAGATGAGATGGTTAGATAGCATCACTGACTTAATGGACAGAAATCTGAACAAATTCTGAAAGATAATGAAGGTCAAAGTATCCTGCATGCTGCAGTCCATAGGGGTAACAGAGTCACACATGACTTAGCGACTGAACAGCAATGATAGGAACAAGGGCAATAAATGTCTCACATCTACCTGACATACCAATATGAAAATGAGAGAAACATTTTTTCAAACAAAATATATTAATAGAAACTGGATATTAGGATTCATTCCCTAAGATCAATCTTAATCAGTTTATGTTGTCAAATGCTTGCTTTCTTGTGGTAGCCACTGGATGGCACACAAAAGCAAAGGGGCAATGATAGATATGTGATTAACATGCTTCTGCACTCTATAGTCTAAACCAAATGCTTATGCCAGGGAGTTCAGCCACTAATGCTGGTCATTTTTTTCCATAGACTGAAGACATCAGTTTTATTATTCGATAGACTGTTTTTTTGACAGAGCTGATTCCTAACATGATCATCCTATCTTTATGCTAGAAGGCGACCCCATGGACTGCAGCCTACCAGGCTCCTCCATCCATGGGATTTTCCAGGCAAGAATACTGGAGTGGGTTGCCATTGCCTTCTCCAATATGATGGAAAATGGTCAATAAATCATTTCCTAATATAGTGATTACCAGTACAACCACAATATTTTCAAGACCAGTGTATCTAGACCAGAGGAAAAACAAAGGGAAAGTAGTGAAAAGTGAATCATAAGTAACAGATATGTCAATCATGAAAACCAAAGTCTGAACTTGCCTGAATCAGCAAATGCCCTTTGGGAAAAGTAGCTTGTTTACCATATCTCATATAATTCAATTCAACCTTGTTGGGTCTTGCTTCTTCCAAAAGGGCATTTAAATTTTATTTTAACTGAAGAGTTCAGTTATTTTCAGGAGGATGTTGGGTCTGAATAACCTATGTAGCCATTCTTGAAAATGCAAGTCACAATGGTCTATTTTTCAAAATCGTAACTTCTTGTCCCACTGTTAAAGCTAATTCTGAGTGATGCATGTAGGCAACATGTCATGTGCTAAGGAGTCATGCCCTTCTTTTGGAAACTGACCTTTAAACTGACTGAATTTAACTGGTGAGCTAAACATTTTTAACAATGACCATGTTAGCTTTTGCTCCTGGATAAACACTGTTCCTTTTGAAAATATTCATGTAGCTATGAAAATAGATACATAAGAACAGCCTTTCCTCCTCTGGATGAAATCAAGTTATAGAATTACAGTGAGCAACTACAGTTGAAGTTGATTTGCTTTTCTTTTCTTTTCTTTACAAAACCACCTGCATCATGGGCTTGGTAAATTGGACTGAATTAAATTATATTAAGGCAGGTTGGAAAATTGGAAGCATCCAATTACATTTCTCTATTTCCACCACCTCTTCTTTGCTCTTGTATGCCATCTGATGGCTTTCAGAACTAAGGAAAAGCAGTATATCCTTAGGTGACCTCACACAGTCTTCAGGGGATCATATAAGAGTGATCTGGTGGAAAGAGGTTCTTTTCAGTCTCTAGAAACTCTGAGCATGAGGCCTGATCTTTCAAGGAAACAAAAAAAGAGACAGTTTCTTCTTTTTTTTTTTTTTAAAGGAACATGATATTTGCTCTAGGAGTGCAGTCTTAATTCAGGTAAAAGAAGCTTAACAAATGATGTATGTCTGAAGATCTGTCAATGACAAGAGCTACCCATGCCTCAAATGGTGTGCATTTTTGAACTGGCAAGTTGGCTTGTAACGTTACTTCGGAAGACAAAGAAGCAAACTCATGATTTTTTTTTTAAAGTGAAGCTTTACGTTAGCATCTTTATGATCATTTTGGGATAGAGAAAAAAAAGTGAAATAAAGGCTTGTTGATAAGCCTCTTTTGAAAGACAGCTAATGGAAAAATAATATACAGAACGGAACAGCTAGGAAACACGGTATCATCCACGTCTCTGTGAGGATTTGACAGAATAAAGGACCTTCCATCTGGCTTTGTAATGCAAGTATCTTGGAAGCTTTTGATATGAAAAAATAAAACAAAAATTTGCCAGCAGGATGAGATGGGACAGAATAAAAGGTAGAGCATAAACCTACAATTGTGAAATAGCAGCATGTGGAGTACATAAAAAATATAATAGCCAGATCAGGGACAAATGGAAATGAAGACACTGCTAGTACATTTGGTGTCCAAAGGAGCTGTACAAATAGAAACGTGCTTTCTAATTTCTGATAGGAGTATTGCAATGGCTCTTTACCAGAACTATATCTTTTTTACAAGAAAAAAACAGATTTACTAGTTCAATGTTTTCTTGTTCGTCTCACCACAAAGGACACTGAAGTAACTTTCTAAATGAGCCTGTCCCATTTAGTCTGATGGTCACTGAATGATCAGCCTCATAGTCCAACCATATAAGCACAATGAAACAAACTAATAGGAGATACAAGAGTAAGAGTCACTGGGGCAACAAACTGTTGGTAATTACTCAGTTAAGGCAGCAAACCTTGAGAGCTTTTGTTCAATACTTGTTTCCATCTCACAACTACTAAACGGCACTCAAAGTTTTAAAAATGACTTGAACACTTTTGTAATGGATAGAGAGTAATAAGGGAAGGGACTATTTAGTAATGGCCTGTTGATCTAAACAAGACCCCAAAACACTTGGAAACTGAAGAACAAAGTGTATATGGCATTACATTAGTTTGTAACATTATATAAGTTTCATGTCTACAACAGTACATTTCTATTTCTTAAATTTCTACTGCTACCAACTGTATGGTGACAGATGGAAACTTTTTAGTGGTGAGCACACTGTAGGGTATACAGAAGTAGAAATATAATGTTGTACACAGCAACCTTATATAATATTATAACCAGTGTTACCTCAATGAAAAATAAATTTGAGCTTTAAAGAACACCCTAGGAAACAAGGAAAGGCTAGGGAATCTTGATTTCTGAGAGTGCAAACTAGACTGCTGTAACAACACTGTTAGAGCAGAGATAAAACTGCAATTCTCCAGGATGTGCTAATCAAGAATCGAAAGGAGGAGTCCACAGGGGCATTCAGAGTCTGAGCTGGTGGGTAATTCTGAATACAAGGTCAATACGAGCGCTGTTTCCGGTGACCTTCCTCAGTGTTAGGGTCTCAGCATTAAGCTTTTAGGGAAATCTGCATCTAGCCTTACTGGACCCTGGCTTCTTTCCCTCCTTCTGGGTCTGTCCTCACAACCTTTCTGTGGCCTCAAGTATTTGGCTAATAAAGCTACGAATTTAGTTATTACTTTATTTTTCTTATCATGGAAATCCATGCAATTTAGGGTCAGTTATGGTATTAACTTCAGTTAATGGGGTTTTTCTGCCAAATGATGTATGTAGAGGGATAACTATTCTTGAGTCTTAAATTGTGAACATATTCCAAAGATGCTACTGCTTCAAAAATACTTTCAAAAGCATCACCCAAACCAAATTATTTTGATCATAATCATGCTTTATCCTTGCTTTGTGGTAAACTGTCTTTCATTCTTATTTTGCTCATTATTAATCATTTTAGTTGAATCGGCCCTTTCAGGGCACTTTCATTTTACATGGCATCTCATAAGCAGCTTTAGCCTAACTGGTTCTGTGATCAGGTCACTGGAGAGTGGGACCTCTCTCTCCAGATCTCCTTTGTGAGGATTATTTTTGTTGTTATTATTCAGTCAGTCATATCCAAGTCTTTGTAACCCCAGGGACTGCAGCACACCAGGCTTCCCTGTCCTTCACAAACTCCCAGAACTTGCTCAAACTTACATCCATCGAGTCGGTGATGCCATGCAACCATCTCATCCTCTGTCGTCCCCTTCTCCTCCTGCCCTCAATCTTTCCAAGCATCAGGGTCCTTTCTAAAGAGTTGGCTCTTTGCGTCAGGTGGCCAAAATATTAGAGCTTCAGCATCAGTCCTTCCAATGAATATTCAGGATTGATTTCCTTTAGAACTGACTGATTCAATCTCCTTGCAATCTAAGGGACTCTCAAGAGTCTTCTCCAACACCACAGTTCAAAAACGTCAGTTCTTCAGTGCTCAGTCTTCTTTATGATACAACTCTCACATTCATACATGAGTACTGGAAAAACCATAGATTTGACTATACGAACCTTTGCTGATACAGTAATGTTTCTGGGTTTTAATACACTGTCTAGGTGTGTCATAGCTTTTCTTCCAAGAAGCAAGCATCTTTTAATTTCATGGTCGCAGTCACCATCTGCAGTGATTTTGGAGTCCAAGAAAATATAGTAAGCTAAAATGGTCTTTAGTTCGTCACAGACTATCTTATAACATTTAAAGGTGTTAGGAAATACATTTATAAATATCTTCTTTCTCCAGATGAGCACAGAGCATGAAAGAAGCACATTCTGACCCAGACCAAGGAGACCTCTTAAAGAGGCAAGCACACAGGTTGTATCTACAGTGTTCGCGAATGGTTTAAACTGCACTTGACCCTTGGAATCACAATTACCCAGGATGGATGGTGAGACTAAGAAAGTGGAGTCACACGGTTTCTCCACCTAGGGATTCGAGAGCCAACTCAAGGGTGGCAGTGCCTAGAGCAGAAGGCAACAGAGCACAGCAAACATGGCATGCAGCCACATCATTACTGCAAGGCAGATGATTCTGAAATGATAAAATCGAAAAACAGCCACTTCACCCTTCTGTCTCCTGTTCCGATTAATGAAATGTCACTTTGAGATACATATCAGTTGGGGTAGCTATCGCTGAGGAAAAAAAATGTTCTGTCTTGATACTGTTATTTAAGGATTCTGACTTTATAATTTTTTCCTGTGAGTCTTTAAGATGGCTCAATCTCTACTTGTATATATATTACAAAGCTTCTCCTCTGTAAGCTGAAGCATATCATTGAGCCAGAAACACTTTATTGCCAATGGAATCTATTACGCTTCAGAGGTTCTCAATTTTATCTGTTACTACCTACTGTTTAGCCACATATCTTTGAGTTATCAACTTATTTTTCAAGAAATTTTAAAATATAGTATCAATAATGTATTTGTGTAAAATAAGCAGGGATTCACACAGATGACCCATGTACTTGCTAGGAGATAGTCTCCATTTCTCAATTCAAACTAACACACAAAGAGAACAGCATCTATCAATATACACTTTTTCTATCAAAGTTAACTTAGAAACAATTATTTTCACCTAACTGATGCCTGACATTTCAAGCACACTAAATTCATACCACATTTCTTATTAACAGTTATTTTTTTTTAACAAATTTAAATAGGAAAAGGAGTACATCAAGGCTGTATACTGTCACTCTGCTTATTTAACTTATATGCAAAGTACATCATGAGAAACGCTGAGCTGGAGGAAGCACAAGCTGGAATCAAGACTGCCAGGAGAAATATCAATAACCTCAGATATGCAGATGACACCACCCTTATGGCAGAAAGTGAAGAGGAACTAAAAAGCCTCTTGGTGACAGTGAAAGAGGAGAGTGAAAAAGTTGGCTTAAAACTCAACATTCAGTAAACAAAGATCATGGCATGCAGTCCCATCACTTCATGGGAAATAGATGGGGAAACAGTGGAAACAGTGTCAGACTTTGTTTTTGGGGGCTCCAAAATCACTGCAGATGGTGACTGCAGCCACGAAATTGAAAGATGCTAACTTCTTGGAAGGAAAGTTGTGACCAACCTGGATAGCATATTAAAAAGCAGAGATGTTACTTTGCCAACAAAGGTCCATCTAGTCAAGCCTATGGTTTTGCCAGTGGTTATGTATGGATGTGAGAGTTGGACTATAAAGAAAGCTGAGCGCCAAAGAACTGATGCTTTTGAACTGTGGTGTTGGAGAAGACTCTTGAGAGAGTCCCTTGGACTGCAAGGAGATCCAACCAGTCCATCCTTAAGGAGATCAGTCCTGGGTGTTCATTGGAAGGACTGATGTTGAAGCTGAAACTCCAATACTTTGGCCACCTGATGCAAAGAACTGACTCATTTGAAAAGACCCTGATACTGGGAAAGATTTAGGGCAGGAGGAGAAGGGGACGACAGAGGATGAGATGATTGGATGGCATCACCAACTCGATGGACAGGGAGGTCTGGCATGCTGCGGTTCATGGGGTCGCAAAGAGTCAGACATGACTGAGCGACTGAACTGAACTAATAAGAAAATAACCATACATATTATTATGGGTTAAACTGTGTCCCTGAAATGGTATGCTGAATTCTTAAACTCTAGAATATGACCTTATTTAGAAATACAGTCTCTGCGATGTAATTTGCTAGGATGAGGTCCTACTGGAGTAGACTGAGCCCCTAATCCAGTATGACTAGTGTTCTTATTAGAGATGAGAAAACATAAACATATACAGAGATGTAGGGACTCAGACATGTTAGGGAAAAGACCATGCAAAAACAAACTGTGGAGTGATCCATCCCTAAACCAAGGAAGGCCAAGGACTGCCAGGAATCACCAAAGGTAGGAAGTGACAAGGAAGTATTTTCTCTGCGGGTTTCAGAGACAGTGCAATGTTGATTCATCTCAATTTTGAACATTTAGCCTCCAGAACTATGAGACAATAAATCTGTGTTATTTTAAGCCATCAGTTTGTGGTACGTGACTGTGGCAGACCTAGCAAAGCAACATGTGCATTTACTCACTAACTGCCATTTCCTGTGACCATCCTACTTTAACCTAGATCTAAATTTCAACATGGTATCATTTTCCTTCTACTAGAAGGATTTCCTTTAACATTTATCAGTGTGGGTCTCCTGATGATGAATCATTTCAGCTTTTGGATATCTGAAAAACATCTTTATTTTGCTTTCATTCTGTAAGGTATTTAGCTAAAGACAGAATTCTATGATGATAAGGTTTCGTTTTTAGTATCCTATTACTCAGCTTTTTTCTCACTTGCATCGCTCCTGATGAAAACAGAGCCACATTCGCAGTTCTGTCCTTCAGTACCTAATGTGTTATTTTCTGCTGCTTGCTTCTAAGACTTCTCTTGATCACAGATTTTGAGCAATCTGATTATTGCATGGATTGGTGTCATCTTCCTCATGGTTCTTGTGCTTTGGACTTCAAGGAGCCTCATGTATCACGGGTGTATACTTTCCAAGAAATTCAGAAACATTTTGGTCATTATTTCTTTAAATGTATTTTCCGTACACTTTTCCACTTCTCTGGTGGACTCAAATTATGCGTGTATTATGCTGCTCTCATCATTTATCTAATTATTCGTTTCATTTGGGATAGCTTCCATAGCTGTGTCTTCATCCATCTGAATATTCATCTCACTATTACTGGAGTCACATTTAGTTGACTTTTTCCCTCCTCTTTATGGTCTGGATTTTCCTGTCTGTGAGTGTACCTGGTCATTTTTTTTTTTTTTTAATTGGATGACAAAAAATATTTTTAACTTTAACTTGTTGGATGGGAGCTATTTTGTATCTTTGTAAGTATTCTTAAATTTTACTCCTTGCAATTAGTTACTTGGAATTTTTTTTGAAAAATCAGGGATTTGTTTTTTAGATCCCAAAATAGGAGAAAAATTAATGATGCAGAAATCAAAGTGAAAGGATGGGCAGTTCTAGGAGCTAAATTCTAAAGTATGGAGCCAATGTGTAGGAGAATGAGGCTTTCACAAAAAAAATTTTTTTTTTTTTTTTTACTTAGTGTATATAAAACCTTTAAATTAGAACAGAACTTTAAATTGAAACTGCAAAAACGAATGTTCAGGTAGGAACCACTGTTCTGGTTGAATAGGAAGATTCATTGAAAATAGAGATGATACTATAAATATTAGATGGTTTATGGAAAGAAATTATTATTAGATATAGGTATTTGGGTTTCAAAAAAATAGTATTAAGAAGACACTGTAGATTACTGTCACTCTAACAGCAGTGCTCTTAAATATTCTCCTAGGTTATATTCTCTCAATTAAAAATTATGCAGACTCAGGTTTATGAAAATACCTGAGGCAAAGCTTTCACAACCAACCAATTTAAGACTAAATTTTGCTTCCTTTTCTGCACTGATCTAAATTTATATGATTTAAAATGCAGAAAAATCAAAATTACTAGCTAACAGTTTTGGCTTTATGAAATATGTGTCATTAAATTAGGATAATCAGTCTACTAGTACATTTAGATCTGCAACCATCAATATGTGATTAACTAAGAAAGTCTCACCCTCAACTAGCTCTTGGCTGCAACTTGATGCAGAAGCAGAAACACTGTATAAGTGACTATAAAATTCAGATATACTTCTGGTCCTCTAGTAGTATACAAAGAAATCTGGGCACATAGACAAGAACTATAGATGTATTTACTCAAAGATGATAAAATGAAAATCATTTTAGATATTTAACAGGTCAATGATCCACCCATATTAGTGTTTTCTTTACATAAGGCCTATTTTACATTCTTCCTTTAGAGTCTACAGAATGTTTAACATAGTAAATCTCTAAGGTTTGGAGGAGGCAGATTAATTGCTAAATATTACAACGTATTTTTAATTTGTTTCAAAACATATTAAACTATATATTTACATATCAAGTTCTAATGCTGCTGAGGAAACAATATGCTACAGAATTGGACCACTGCTGCTAAGTCGCTTCAGTCATGTCCAACTCTGCGCGACCCCATAGACGGCAGCCCACCAGGCTCCCCGTCCCTGGGATTCTCCAGGCAAGAGTCCTGGAGTGGGGTGCCATTCCCTTCTCCCACAGATTTGGACTAGTATCACTCTTTTCAAGGAATTCCATAATAATTATTTGTGAGAAGGAAACAGCTTTCTGATCTGTAATACAAGGACCCCTTCGGATCTTAGAAGGAACCTATGAATCCATGTGAGTACAAGCGCTGTCCTCAACCTGATTCGTTTGTACCTTACACAATATTTTCAATTATTTATGGTAACATAAAATATATTAGACATTTTAAATACTGAGTCAGTTCAGTTCAGTCGCTCAGTCGTCTCTGACTCTTTGTGACCCCATGAATTACAGCATGCCAGGCCTCCCTGTCCATCACCAATTCCCAGAGTCTATCCAAACTCATGTCCATCAAGTTGCTGATGCCATCCAGCATCTCATCCTCTGTCGTTCCCTTCTTCTCCTGCCCCCAATCCCTCCCAGCATCAAAGTCTTTTCCAATGAGTCAACTCTTCGCATGAGATGGCCAAAGTACTGGAGTTTCAGCTTTAGCATCAGTCCTTCCAATGAACACCCAGGACTGATCTCCTTCAGAATGGACTGGTTGGATCTCCTTGCAGTCCAAGGGACTCTCAAGAGTCTTCTCCAACACCACATTTCAAAAGCATCAATTCTTCAGCGCTCAGCTTTCTTCACAGTCCAATTCTCACATCCATACAAGACTACTGGAAAAACCATAGCCTTGACTAGACGGACCGTTGTGGAAAAGTAATGTCTCTGCTTTTGAATATGCTATCTAGGTTGGTCATAAATTTTCTTCCAAGAAGTAAGCATCTTTTAATTTCATGGCTGCAGTCACCATCTGCAGTGATTTTGGAGCCCAAAAAAATAAAGTCTGACACTGTTTCCACTGTTTCCCCATCTATTTCCCATGGAGTGATGGGACCAGATGCCATGATCTTCATTTTCTGAATGTTGAGCTTTAAGCCAACTTTTTCACTTTCCTCTTTCACTTTCATCAAGAGGCTTTTGAGTTCCTCTTCACTTTCTGCCATAAGGGTGGTGTCATCTGCATATCTGAGGTTATTGATATTTCTCCCGGCAATCTTGATTCCAGCTTGTGTTTCTTCCAGTCCAGCCTTTCTCATGATGTACTCTGCATATAAGTTAAATAAGCAGGGTGACAATATACAGCCTTGACGCACTCCTTTTCCTATTTGGAACCAGTCTGTTGTTCCATGTCCAGTCCTAACTGTTGCTTCCTGACCTGCATACAGATTTCTCAAGAGGCAGGTTAGGTGGTCTGGTATTCCCATCTCTTTCAGAATTTTCCACAGTTTATTGTGATCCACACAGTCAAAGGCTTTGGCATAGTCGATAAAGCAGAAGTAGATGTTTTTCTGGAACTCTCTTGCTTTTTCCATGATCCAGCGGATGTTGGCAATTTGATCTCTGGTTCCTCTGCCTTTTCTAAAGCCAGCTTGAACATCAGGGAGTTCACGGTTCACGTATTGCTGAAGCCTGGCTTGGAGGATTTTGAGCATTACTTTACTAGCATGTGAGATGAGTGCAATTGTGCGGTAATTGGAGCATATAAATTGATTATCTGAAAAAAATCTTTTAAAAACTTTTTGAAGACCTGAATTATAAATGAAAAATAGGGTTTGACAGAAGTGGCATATATTTATTCAGCACCTAAAACATGCCATGCTACGTGCCATGCACTTTGCACCTACTTAAGATTCTGAATAGCTCTACTGCTGAATATGATACCAAGGAATAGAGAAGCTGAATGATGCACCCAAGATCACACAGTGAGGAGACTGTAACATATGGGCTCTGAGCTAATGCTCTCAGACCACTACTGGCCTCTGCCTCACAGGCATTGCTGTCATTTGTATATTAGTCAACCTATCTCCGAGTAAATGCTAGTTTTCATTTTTTCCAATCCTTTCCACCTTTGCTACATGTATGTATTAGTACAACTGCTCTCCTGCACAATGAATTTTCAGAATTTATTCTCAGTCTTAAAATACAATTTCCACCAAGTGGAGGATTAACAAAACTTAAAAAAAAATTTTTTAAGGGAGTTGCATCCACTCTAAATCAACCATTCTGAATCACACAATCTCAAATAAGGGTGCATCTAGTAAGACTCCTAGGATTATCTTCTTCCATAGGGGCACGGCCATGTTAATAAACTTATTTACTCTTTTCCATGATCATTTAGGACCAGTTCCAATTGTCTCTCAAATCCATGTCCCATGTTCCATTCCTACTGGCTCTCCTCTAACACAGACCCTCTGTGTATTTCACATAGGAATTCTACTTGTCTCATATAACAATTTTACTTGTCTCACATAACAAACTCATAACATCAATTTGACCTGGCAGCCTCAAACATCACTGAATGAATCTAATATCAGTTCAGTTCAGTCGCTCGTTCGTGTCCAACTCTGCTACTCCATGAATCGCAGCACGCCAGGCCTCCCTTTCCATCACCAACTCCCAGAGTTCACTCAAACTCATGTCCATTGAGTCAGTTTCTTCAGCATTACTGGTTGGGGCATAGGCTTGGATTACCGTGATATTGAATGGTTTGCCTTGGAAACGAACAGAGATCATTTTGTCGTTTTTGAGATTGTATCCAAGTACTACATTTTGGACTCTTTTGTTGACCATGATGGCTACTCCATTTCTTCTAAGGGATTCCTGCCCACAGTAGTAAATATAATGGTCATCTGAGTTAAATTCACCCATTCCAGTCCATTTTAGTTTGCTGATTCCTAGAACATCGATGTTCACTCTTGCCATCTCCTATTTGACCACTTCCAATTTGCCTTGATCATGGACCTAACATTTCAGGTTCCTATGCAATATTGCTCTTTACAGCATCGGACCTAGCTTCTATCACCAGTCATATCCACAGCTGGGTATTGTTTTTGCTTTGGCTCCATCCCTTCGTTCTTTCTGGAGTTATTTCTCCACTGATCTCCAGTAGCATATTGGGCACCTACTGACCTGGCGAGTTCCTCTTTCAGAATCCTATCATTTTGCCTTTTCATACTGTTCATGGGGTTCTCAAGGCAAGAATACTGAAGTGGTTTGCCATTCCCTTCTCCAGTGGACCACATTCTGTCAGACCTCTCCACCNCTCCAGTAGCATATTGGGCACCTACTGACCTGGCGAGTTCCTCTTTCAGAATCCTATCATTTTGCCTTTTCATACTGTTCATGCGGTTCTCAAGGCAAGAATACTGAAATGGTTTGCCATTCCTTTCTCCAGTGGACCACACTCTGTCAGACCTCTCCACCATGACCCGCCCATCTTGGGTGGCCCCACATGGCATGGCTTAGTTTCACTGAGTTAGACAAGGCTGTGGTCCATGTGATCAGATTTACTAGTTTTCTATGAATATGGTCACACCCGAGGTCAGGGGCGGCAGCGAAGAGGAGCTACCCCACACGCCCAAGGTCAGGGGCGGCGGCCGAGAGGAGCAACCCCATGTCCAAGGAGCCGTGGCTGCACGAGCACAGGAGGGCCAAGAGGAGCTACTCCACATTCAAGACCAGGAGCAGTGGCTGCGCTTTGCTGGAGTAGCTGTGAAGAGATACCCCACTGCCGGGAGCCAGTGTGAGGAATCCCGCCCGTGACAAGGTCATGCGGTAGGAAGCCTGGCAAACGCAAGGCGTGTTCAGGTTTCAGGGGTTCCCCTGGAATTTCCCGAGCATCCACCCCTCAAAGAATAAGAATCTGCCGGCCTTTGTACTCTGCTTTTCCACTCTTCTGATATTCTCTGGAAAAGTCAATTCAAACATGTAAATCACCTAAGACTTGTGTATACAATTAGGTATGCAGAGAAAAAAGCCTGGTTTTGATAAGAGTCAGGGCTGCTGATGCCACATAATTTTGTATTGCCCATTGATCTCTATGTACAATCAAAGGTATATAAGGAGACTCTAGACAATAGAGGAATGGGATCAGTCGCTGGACTGGTTTCCACCTTGTCTCCTCTTCTTACTTTAATTTCAGGCTGAATTCCCATCTGGAGCGGGCGACTCATCATGTCTACTTACCTGCCCTGGCTTTTAAGTACTGTGAGAGAGAGCGCCCAAGGTGGGGCACTTTCCGAGATTCAAATGGACGCCGGTGGCCGAACGTAGATGATGCAAACTTCTTGTCTGAAGTTTTATTAGTTCAGCTCGTAAACCAAGTTATTCAGCCTCTTTTCTCCACTTAATTTTCCTACTATACTATCTCTTTCTAATCTACTCTTATATTAATAAATAAATAAGTTTTCCTCGCCGACACCGTCCACCCTTTGAATTCCCTGGACCCCCCGGGGCTGGACCCCGGCACCCCACGTCCAAAGTAAGAGAAACCCAAGTAAGACGGTAGGTGTTGCGAGAGGGCATCAGAGGGCAGACACACTGAATCTAACATAGTAAACCTCTATAGTCAGGTAAAACATCAAACACAAGGATATTTAATATTTAGTATGATAATCTTCTGTCCCATGGGTTAGTACCAATCATATTTTATTCTGGATATGGAGGATGTTTTGCAGAAAGTTTTACCAGCTTTACAAATATCTAATCGAGTTTTTAGCATGTCTCCTGGTGGGTGAATGAATGGTCTGTGCTAGTTAAAGGCCTACATTTATTCATGCATCAAATACACATCTATTCCTTAAATGGTTAATGTATTCCAAGACTGCTCTGGGTACTACAATATGGGTACTTAAGTCCTTATCCTCTTGGACAATGAAACGCAAAGTTTAAATATAGAATAATAACTTACAGATGGGAAAAAATACAACAGGGTATTTAAAGCATAAAGACAAGACAGGTTATAGCATAAGTAAATCTTACAGAGAAGTGGGGAGAAAACATTCCAGTAGAATATGCAAAAGCAAAGAGACCGAAGAGCAAATTACAAGGCTTTTGGTATAGCTGGAATGGGGCTGGGACAGCTCCAGTCAGTAAAGCTGGAAAAAATGGCAAAGATAAGACACAGAAACTCTTGCATGCCATGGTTAAAACTGGATGGCAATTTTGCTGGCAAGACAGGACCATTGAATAATTTTAAGTTAATAATTGGCATCATTAGATTTATTTTGTTTAGCTTCCTAAGAATATTACTGGGGAATTTTATTTGGAAATGTGGACTTTAGAAAGAAAAACTGAAGGCAGAGAGGCATATAAGAAAGCAACCACGGGAAACATGTGAATAATAAATAATTACAATGAGGTAGAGGCAGAGAGGATGGTGTTCACAAAACCGGGCTCTCAAATGGAGAGAGGAGCAGTTACTAATGTAGGAAATATAAATGGGGCGGGGCGGGGGAGGGAGGTGTGTAGATTTCACAGCATCAGATCAGTAAAGGAAACATGGGGTTTTGTGGCAGACATGCTAATTTGAAGTGCCAGTGATAACCTATAAGAAAAGGCATGACAACTGAATATGTAGGTCTATAACCTGAACAGGGAATATTCATCAATTCAAGTCAATTGTATGCTGTATGCTGGCCCATGTTTAATGTAATGTCACTAGGCTGGCTGTGGGAACAGATGTAATAAGGATGCCGTTTCTGGCCACATCTCCGCTTCAAGAGGGAGGCTTACTGCTGCTGCCAGAGGGGTCAGCATTCCAGTGACTTCTCAAATGTTTCCCCTTCTTTAGCACTGCAAAATTTATCTGTCTGAAATCATCAAACAAAGCAATCTCTAAGGCTTCTTCCGCCATTGCAGCATTATTCTTTCAATTTTGGCAACCCTCGGAGCTTTATTTTTCTGATAAAGCCAACTAAAGGGCAAGTATTTTAATAATGTTAACATGCCCTGTTTTTCAAATGAAGAAGCATGTTCACAGTTGAAGATTTGTTTAGACAGGATTAAAAAAAATCAGAATGAAGGCAGTGGAATTTCAAAGTTTGAAATGTGTCATAGCCTCAATAAAAGATTGAGCTGGAATCTCTCTGGTGATGATTCAGAAAACTGATAACCATCTGATGGAGCCAGAGGATGGGTTAATGCATCGCTAATGCATTTAGCCCTGGTGAAACTGATCCTACCTCTTGAATACAACTCTTCCATCCCCCAGTACCCATTAGAAAACCTTTAGCAAAGGCGGTACATTTTTCTCTGAAAAGCTTTGATGGTATAATAAATTTGATGAGTACTTTGTCAATAATCTTAGCATATGAAGACCACTTACCCATCTCACATATCTTTAACTCACTCCGAATTTCTAAGCTATCTGGTCATAATAGTGTCCTTTGCATACATGAGATGCAGACTGTGTTAAGCCCAGCTTCCTACACCATTTTCAAATCTTTCCATGATCTGGTCCCACTGAGAGGCAGATTTACCATGAAGCTTAACAGTCAAGACTCCTCAACTTGATGGGTCTCTTCCAAGGCCCTGGGACGGCTCCATCAACACTCTGTTCACAGCATCATATGTGAAATTAATAAAATTAAACTTTAAAAAAAATCAGAACTGTCACCTGATGCTTCCCATTGTCAGACTTGCCCTCATGTCAAGTGATACTGGAATGACTGCAGAGATGTGGAGGATCCAGCTGAAGAAGCAGACAGAACATTCCGTCTGTGCCTGGTGGGGCACGTTTGTGCTGTTCCCAGTCACTACCATGTATACTTATTCCCAGCCATCTTGGATAGGAATGATTTTCAGGAGTACTTCTGTCACCCGCTGTACCAACTCACTCAGTGTTCTGACAAGAACTACAAGACTAGGTGATATGTAGATGTTCCAAAATATGAGTGTAGTGCAGGATAAACAAGGTCTGAAATGTGCAGGAGAACACTGTATGAAGGATTTTCCATCCTCAGTCATTTAAAACTCTAAGCAGGTGATTTATTTCTCCTGGGACCCTAGTCTAACTCATCAATAATGAAAAACTAAGTATCATGTTAGATGAAAGACAGAACTATCTTTCTACTCCTCCTATATAAAATGATACTTCAAGATGATTATCATAGGAAGAAGTGATTATAAAGGATGCAGCCAAATCATGTAGAGAAAAAAAGGGTCTTGCAGAGGTGTCTGGTACTAAGTAATAAAAAATGTCATATTTCTGGACATTCACTCATTTTTCAGATTTGTGATTTGTTGTGACTACTTTTATTCACCCAAGTAAATATTTCCTTCCATAAATGAGATAACATCCAATCCTCATGTCAAACCAGACTCCTACAGTTGGGTAGCTTTTTTCACCAATAATTTCATAGATATAAGGCAGTGATGAGGCAGAGGCAAAGTGGGAAAGAGCCAGGGCCTAAAATGCAGCTGCTGCCCAAGTTAATCCAAGACATCTCTATGCAGAGTGTGCAGTCACCGCACAGTGGGAGCCACATGGATTCTGATACATCTCCATTTTATACATAGATATACAGTTCATGTGATGTCTTCCAATAAATTAGTAGGTTCCAGGTTTAGTTATAAAAGTTTCGTAAGGTCTATCCCGTGTATGTGGTGAAACCCCCCTCAATCCCGCCCTGAGGTTGCTTTTGAACAGGGCACTACTACTCTATGACTAAATTTGGCTGGTTTCCCCAACCCTTTTCAAAATGCTTTCGTATCACCCAAGATGGGATTGGTTTTTCTCAGCCAAGATGTTTCTGCTCTGGGTCATTTTCACCAATCCCTAGTAACAAACTGAAAAATGCTCTATAATGGTCTATATTGAGGCAGCTGCTTCAGATAGTTTACAAATCCAAGATGTCTTCACCTCATTTCATTTCTGCCAAACGTTTGGTCCATGTACAGTCAAATATTGTTCATGGTGACCAAGGGGGGCTGCCTGTACCACCAGCTTCTCTAATTCTGTTCATCATTATTTCTCTGCTCATGAACTAACATTCCAATTTATCTAGTGACTTTGTGAACCGGGGCCATGAGAGGTTCTAGAAGAGGAATGCAGTTTCTCCAGCACACGAACAATCCTGAAGGCTTCCAGTGTCTTTCTACTTGGCAGGGTTTCTGAGAATGTATTTCTCAGGGGAATGCCCTATATTGTTCCAATCCACATAATCCCCAGGAATTTCACAGACTGAGCCAAGCCTTGAGTTTTAGCTGGACATGTCAGCCAGCCTTGTTTTGTCCTCCAGGGCTTCTTCCTCTGAGGACTCATGTCATCAGTGCAGTATACTAATCATTATCTAATCCTTATCACATTCAAGCCCTCCCTCATTACATTGCGGCCGTGTGCCTGAGAATTCAAATTCCTCTGTATCAGAACAACGAATGCATACTGACTCCTGTTCCTCAAGACTGCAAACTGTACCTGACTGGCTCGCGAATTTGCTACTGAGAAGAAAGTGGTACATCATACCAGTCCCCACTGGCCTTCTGCACTTCCTGTGTGACTCTACTGTGTCAAACACAGCTGGAGCAACCAAGTAAGTGACCCTGGCCACAGTATGATATTAACCTGTAAACACTGTCTTCCATAAGTCCTGTCCAGGCAGAACTATTACCAAGAGAGACAGATGAGTCAAAAATGTCCGCTCCAACCATTTCTTAATGAGAGTAGTAATTTCATTTCCCTCTTTGAATTCTCTATAGCTAAATGTTTATTACTAAGAAAGACATGGTTCCAAAGGTTCCCATTTATCACAGCCAGTTAAAAAAAATTGCACGGGTGGTAGATTTAGCAGAAATCTAAAGGGTAATATACCCTATTTTCATATAATACCCATCCCAAGCATTTCATGAAGAAAAAAGAAGGGGACTATCCTTTGTAGTCCCACTTTCCAAATCCTAATTCCACTCCTACCCCGGTCAACTTAGAAGTACCTCTACCCCTCCTGGGTTTACCTCCATGCCATTCTGAGCACACTCCCTACACACAGGATTTATTTCACACTGAGCGCCTACAGCTAACATTCCTAAGAACATCCTGCTTATCTAGGCCACTAATCACTGAGTACAGTCTAAACCAGCCGGCAGAGATGAAGCAAGCAGATCTTAGTCTTTTGGTTATCATTTTTGGGTTTTATGGCTTAGCCTTTTGCTGAGGTGGTCAATTTTCTCAAAACAGACAGTTAAGAGGGAATTCAGCATGACCCTTTAAGAGGTAAGCACGAGGCTGAGACTCTCTCTCTCACCCTTGTCAACTGCAGCTTGTTCACTGCAGACCATCCAGATGCCTTTGCTCATCAAAGTTCTCAGCAACCTGGGGATCAGCCATCAACCCAAATAATCACTTCCATTAAGCAATAACAAACTGTACACCTCCTCAATAGCTATTTCTAAGAGATTATACCAATAATATTTCTCCATGCTTTCTAATGTTTTAAGAATCTCTTAGGATTCCATAGTTACCTGAACTGGGTCTCCAGCTGCAAGTATGAACTTTTGAGTAACCAACAGTTACAGCTGAGTTACTTTACTAATGAAAACAACATCTCTCCCCATTATCAGAGAGACATGAAAGGCTTTTCAGAACTGGAATAACCTTATCTTACTGACTTTATCTTTCCCCACTGCCATCTACTAAAAGTTAAAAGCTAAAAGTCTAGCTTTTATCAAGGATAACAATAACCAGTGAATAGAATTTTTAATTAATCTGCCCCCCTTTCAACCACTCTATCCATTTAGCCATTTCCCCTATATATAGAGGGATTTTCCTATAAATTCCATTGATTAAGACTTATTCCAGTAATATGCAATGGGTTTTTTACCATTTCAAAGACTGACAGGCCACTAACTTGGCATCAAGTCTTCATCGTATTTCCCCATCTTATTTTTTGCCAAAATAATAAAAAAAAACAATAAACACCTTAGCTATTGAGACTTTTAGGTATGAAATACAACCCTGCACATAATGCGTGAAAAATCATATTGTTAAATTAGACTCACACGGATCAGCGATCTTAGTTGCAAACATTACTAGCAATTTAAAGAATTCAAGTAATCATGAGGCTCAGGGAAACAAGGGAAAGATCCAGGGCCTCCAATGAAGGCCCCCAGATGTGTTCTGGGACTATGAAATTAATATATGAAATCTCTAAATGATATGTATAGCCACACCCTTTACACAGGAAGAGGCATTCCTGTCATTAAAACATCTTCATTTTATACTAGTTGCTGTGCTAAGTTGCTTCAGTTGTGTCTGACTCTTTGCAACCCTATGGACCACAGCCCACCAGGCTTCTCTGTTCATAGGATTCTCCAGGCAAGATACTGGAGTGGGTTGCCATGCCCTTCTCCAGAGGATGTTCCTAACCCAGGGATTGAACACGCATCACTTACGTCTCCTGCATTGGCAGACAGCTTCTTTCCCAGGGTGCCACCTGGGAAGCCCACTTAAATAGCTACACATAGTTAACATGACATTTTCCCCAGAGCCATCCCACAAAAGTCTATCTTCCACAAGCAATCCTAGAGAACTAAAATATTCCAACGATAGTAAATTTTATGATAGCAAATACCATTGATTCACTTGCTAAGAGGTCTGTTATTAAGAAGTTTACACTGAAATTTGATGAGCTCACCTTCTTTTCCTAGAAGCATCCCCTTTTCCTAGAAAGGGAGAAGAATGGATCCACAGACCTGCTGCAGTACCTAAATTTGTAATCTTAGATTCTTTTTCCCAACAAAGAGGGTCCCAAAATGATATCTTTCATGTCTTCCCAAATGAATCTATCCTTGACTCTGCTATGTATTAGCAGTGAGAGAATTAACTTCTCAATCCTCTCTTCTCTAATATATCTTTTCTGCTGTACTTTATCCCATCTCCCCCATGCCCCATGTGTACATTTCACCCTGGCCTCCTACACACCAGTTTAAACTCTGCCTCAACTCACTCACCTGCTCTCCTAAGGCAAAACCTTTACAGCTTTTTTTATTTTACTTTACAATACTGTATTGGTTTTGCTGTACATCAACATGAATCCACCACGGGTGTACACATGTTCCCAATCCTGAACCTCCCTCCCACCTCACTCTCCATACCATCTCTCTGGGTCATCCCAGTGCACCAGCCCCAAGCATCCTGTATCCTGCATTGAAAAGTCTACAAGCAATAAATGCTGGAGAGGGTGTGGAGAAAAGGGAACCCTCTTACACTGTCGGTGGGAATGTAAACTAGTACAGCTACTATGGAGAACAGTGTGGAGATTCCTTAAAAAACTGCAAATAGAACTGCCTTATGAACCAGCAATCCCACTGCTGAGCATACACACCAAGGAAACCAGAACTGAAAGAGACAAGTGTACCCCAATGTTCATCGCAGCACTGTTTATAATAGCCAGGACATGGAAGCAACCTAGATGTCCATCAGCAGATGAATGGATAAAGAAAGCTGTGGTCCATATACACAATGGAGTATTACTCAGCCATTAAAAAGAATACATTTGAATCAGTTCTAATGAGGTGGATGAAACTGAAGCTGATTATACACAGTGAAGTAAGCCAGAAAGAAAAACACCTTTATAGCTTTCAAATTTTAGTTTCCACCCCATTATCCACACAAAACATTCTCTATTTTTGTTGCCCCTTGCAAATGTGTCTTTTGAAATTTCACTGCTTATGCAAACTACTTTGAATTAATATCAACAATAAAACATCAATTGAATGTCCATTATTTGTCATAAACTTCTCTAGATAACTTACAGAATGATAATATTAATAATAATCACCCACCTAACATCATAGAATTAGCAGGTAATGGAGTCTAAACTGTCTCACTTTGTGCCTGACTACCTTCAAAGTGCAGGATCCTCTCACCATAACATGATGCATCAACCCTATTCTGCTTCACAGTTTCCTCTCAGTTCAGTTCAGTCGCTCAGTCATGTCCAACTCTTTGCGACCCCATGAATCGCAGCACGCCAGGTCTCCCTGTTCATCACCATCTCTCGGAGTTCACTCAGACTCACGTCCATCGAGTCAGTGATGCCATCCAGCCATCTCATCCTCGGTCGTCCCCTTCTCCTCCTGCCCCCAATCCCACCCAGCATCAGAGTCTTTTCCAATGAGTCAACTCTTCACATGAGGTGGCCAAAGTACTGGAGTTTCAGCTTTAGCATCATTCCTTCCAAAGAAATCCCAGGGTTGATCTCCTTCAGAATGGACTGGTTGGATCTCCTTGCAGTCCAAGGGACTCTCAAGAGTTTT
>SJYT01005563.1:0-19327 GCA_006410635.1 Cephalophus harveyi
TGAAAAGAAAAGGTACAGAAAAGAAAAAATAAAGACAAAAAGTCAAATCAGATACAACACAAAATTTACAAATGTCCAACAAGCATGTGAAAATATTCTCAACATATTTAGTTATTAGGAGAATGCAAATCAATATCATGATGTGATATCAAGTTTTACCCACTGAAAGTGAAGTTGAAGTCACTCAGTCGTGTCTGACTCTTAGCGACCCCATGGAATGTAGCCCACAAGACTCTTCCTTCCATGGGATTTTCCAGGCAAGCCTACTGGAATGGGTTGCTATTTCCTTCTTCAGGAAATCTTTCCAACCCAGGGATTGAACCTGGATCACCCTCCATGTAAGCAGACACTTTACTGTCTGAGCCACCAGGGAAGTCCAGTACCCACTGAATTTGCTATAATAAATATATATAATATAAATGATTAGCAAGGATGTGCTAGGATGTGAAGCAACCAGAAGAGATGTGTATAAGAGACAGCATATATATATATATATATATATGTAATGTCATAAATTCAGTTTAAGGTCTGTTTATTTCTCCTCTCATCTGCTACAGTTTTTGGCTTATGAATATGTTTGCTTTGTCATTAAATTATATACATATATATGTTAATAACAGTTATAACTTCATTATGCATTCTTGTTTTGTAATATATTAATAGTATTTTTCTGTAGGATTTTAATGTTTGTATTAATATCTGGACATATTATTCACCAAATTCTTGTGTATTTACTTATAAAATTGAAATGAATTGCTAACATTTTTCATTACCCAAACTATGTGATTATGTAAGTAATCAAGAGCCAACACATCACTCCTAATTCAAAATCTAAAATTAGAACAACAAAGATAAAAATCAAAGGTGAGTTGATGCTTGAATGTGATCAAGCAAATTACCATCTTTGAACATTTGTTTCCTTATTCCTGAAAGAGAGATGAAATTACTGACCAAAAAAAGCACAACCTAAATGTTGAGAATTATTATTATTATTTTTATTCTATAGATTTAAACCTAGAAAATAAGGGGCTTCCCCGGTGGCTCAGATAGTAAAGAATTCACTTGTAATGCAGGAGACCCAGGTTCTATCCCTATGTTAGGAAGATCCCCTGGAGGAAATGGTTACCCACTCCAATATTCTTGCCTTGAGAATCCCATAGAGAGTAGAGCCTGTAGTCCACAGAGTGGCAAGGAATCAGACATCACTGAAGTGAACTAGTATGTTCACACCTTGATATCTGGTGTACCCAGTCCCTCCTCCCTAAACAGACTCTATTATCACATAAGACACATATTATTTGCCAGAAATTGGGAGAAAAACCTAACATTTCTTTGTGAAAGACTATTGTTTTTTTTTCCTGCTAAGCATTTTACCTAGTAGTAATTCTATGTTCATCCATGTGAGAGGAAACACCAAACTTATTTCTACAGTATCTGTAGCATTTGATATTCCCAGGCACAATATATAACACTTCTGGTTGCATCACATCCTAGCACATCCTTGCTAATCATTTCTATTATATATATTTATTATAGCAAATCCAGTGGGTACTGGACTTCCCTCATGGCTCAGACAGTAAAGTGTCTGCTTACAAGGAGGGTGACCCGGGTTCAATCCCTGGGTTGGAAAGATGTCCTGGAGAAGGAAATAGCAACCCATTCCAGTAGTCTTGCCTGGAAAATCCCATGGAAGGAAGAGTCTTGTGGGCTACATTCCATGGGGTCGCTAAGAGTCAGACACGACTGAGCAACTTCAACTTCACTTTCAGTGAGTAAAACTTGATATCACATCATGATATTGATTTGCCTTTTCCTAATAACTAAATATGTTGAGAATATTTTCACATGCTTGTTGGACATTTATAAATTTTGCGTTGTATCTGATTTGACTTTTTGTCTTTATTTTTTCTTTTCTGTACCTTTTCTTTTCAGTTTATTGATAATGTTTTTAATATACAAATATTTAAAGTTTTGAGGAAGTTCAATTTATCAATTTATTTATTTTTGTTGCTTATGCTTTTGTTTCCCCATCTAAGAATCTACTACCAAATTCAAGGCCATGAAATTTAAAGCCTGTGTTTTTCTTATAAGAGTTTTATAGCTTATGCTCTTTCATTCAGGTCCTTTTACACTTTCTGAGTTAAATGTTGTGTATAATATGAGGAAAGTGTCCAATCCCATAATTTTACTTGTGAATGCCCAGTTTTCCTGGCATCATTTATTTGAAGAAGAAACTATTCTTTCTCCAATGAATATTAAGATAATCATAACCTCTGAAACACCATGATGATGGGAAGGTACAAGTTGGGAGAAATCAGAGTTTCTACAGAGCACAGTTGCCCAGTCAAAATGTATTTTGAATCTTCCACTAGTGATAAGCTTGTTGTTGTTGTTGTTCAATCACTAAGTCATGCCCGAGTCTTTGCCACCCCATGGACTGCAGCACACCAGACTTCCCTGCCCTTCATTGTCTTCTGGAGTTTGCTCAAACTCATGTCTATTGAGTCAGTGATACCATCCAACCACTTCATCCTCTGCTGCCCTCTTCTCCATTAGCCTTCAAACTTTCCCAACATCAGTGTCTTTTCCAATGAGTCAGCTCTTCATGTCAGGCGGCCAAAGCACTGGAGCTTGCTTCAGCATCAGTCTTTCCAATGAATACTCAGGACTGACTCCTTTAGGATGAACTGGTTTGATCTTGCTGCCCAAAGGACTCTCAAGTCTTCCCCAGCACCACAATTTGAAGCATCAATTCTTCAGCACTCAGCCTTCTTTAGGGTCCAATTCTCACATCCATGACTGACTACTAGAAAAACCATGGCTTTGACTATATAGACTTTTGTTGGCAAAGTGATGCCGCTGTTTTTTAATATGCTGTCTAGTTTTGTCATAACTTTCCTTCCAAGGAGCAAGTGTATTTTAATTTCATGGCTGCAGTCACTATAAAGCAATGATTTTGGAGCCCAAGAAAATAAGATCTTTCACTGCTTCCACTTTTTAGCTCCTTCTTCATACAGTTATTGTTATTATTAACCTGTGTCCTTAAAGCTGAAATGGGTAGTTACCAAAATTAGTGAAAATACTATCATTTTCATAAACATTTATTTTTAGAAAACATACAATCCAAAATTGCTTTTTAGATTCAATAATAAATATAAACATCTGAGAACATTATATTTGAAAAGCCAATGCAAGCTATCAATAGAACCAATAGTGTAAAAGTAAAATTAAGTTTATAATGTAAATAATGTAATGTACAAAATAAACCATACAATCACAGTTTAGCAGCCATATATTTAGAAACATAGGAAATATATATATATATATCTGTCTCTTATACACATCTAGATGTGTATAAGAGACAGGGATGTAAGTAGTAGACTAGAATTTTCTTTGCTTTGGGGACCATTTAGGTATTTTTACAGTCAGTATGATAAAATGTTCACTTCACCATCTAGAAAGTGAAAGTGAAAGTGAAAATGAAGTCACTCAGTCCTGTCAGACTCTCCGCGACCCCCTAGTGGACTGCAGCCCACCAGGCTCCTCTGTCCATGGGATTCTCCAGGCAAGAATACTGGAGTGGGTTGCCGTTTCCTTCACCATCTAGAGCAAAGGTCTATTTTGGTAAACAAATGTTTCTGGAACACAGACATGCCCAATATATTGCTGTATAATTTTCTCTTATGGATTTATGTATTTTATATCCATATAAAAATGTTAAAAAGGGTGTTGTTTATTTTTATAAGATTAAATGAGTAAAGTTGATAACACAAATACCCTAAGGCTTTAGGGAAATAATATGCAACCAATATACCACCTGGGACAGAGTTAAAATGTAATTAGTTGAATTGCAGTCATCAAGGCAGTACTTCAGTTATGTTCTCTAGTTTTCTTATTCCTAAAGGTCATGATGACAGCCTATGCCCCAACCAGTATCGCTGAAGAAGCTGAAGTTGATTGGCTCTATGAAGATCTATAAGACCTTTTATAATAACCTCCCAGGCGTTAGTTCTAAAAGATCTTATAGGTCTTCATAGAACCTATCAACTTCAGCATCTTCAGCATTATTGGTTGGGACATANGGTCATGATGACAGCCTATGCTCCAACCAGTATCGCTGAAGAAGCTGAAGTTGATTGGCTCTATGAAGATCTATAAGACCTTTTATAATAACCTCCCGGGCGTTAGTTTTAAAAGATATTATAGGTCTTTCTAAAACCTATCAACTTCAGCTTCTTTAGCATTATTGGTTGGGACATACTCTTGGATCACTGTGATATTGAATGGTTTGCCTTGGAATTGAACAGAGATCATTCTGTCATTTTTGAGATTGCATTCAAGTACTGTATTTCGGACTCTTTTGTTGACCATTATGGCTACTCCATTTCTTCTAAGGAATTCCTGCATACAGTAGTAGATACAATGGTCATATGAGTTAAATTCACCCATTCCAGTCCATTTTAGTTCGCTGATTCCTAGCATGTTGACATTCACTCTTGCCATCTCCTCCCTGTTTGACCACTTCCAATGTGCCTTGATTCATGGACCTAACATTTCAGGTTCCTATGCAATATTGCTCTTTATAGCATCGGACTTTGTTTCTATCACCAGTCACATCCACAACTGGATATTATTTTTGCTTTGGCTCCATCTCTTCATTCTTTCTGGAGTTATTTCTTCACTAATCTCCAGTAGCATATTGAGCACTTAATGACCCAGGGAGTTCCTCTTTCAGTATCCTATCATTTTGCCTTTTCATTCTGTTCATGGGCTTCTCAAGGCAAGAATACTGAAGGGGTTTGCCATTCCCATCTCCAGTGGGTCACCTTCTGTCAGACCTCTCCACCATGACCCGTCTGTCTTGGGTGACCCCACACAGCATGGCTTAGTTTCATTGAGTTAGACAAGGCTGTGGTCCGTGTGATCAGATTGGCTAGTTTTCTGTGATTATGGTTTCAGTGTGTCTGCCCTCTGTAGAGTATTTTAAATTGAAGGAGTGTGGCTGGAATAATATAGTCATAATTGATCTTTGCAGTGCTGAGACCTTACAAAGTATTGTTACAGAGGGTCTGTTGTGGGCATGGTCTTTGAAAGGTATATTTTCTACAAAGCTATAGTATGGTGAGAAAACCTGGAGGAAAATAAGGAAACATGCATCTTAAACCAAGTGTTCTAATGAAATTCTACAGTGTTTCTATTATGTGGCTTCTAGAATAAGGGATTTCTGCATTGCCTTCCCCAATGTCTCCATCAGTTGATAGATGTCCATGCTTGTGCCTGATTTTCACAAACATATCAGATGTTTGAAATCATACAATTATTAATAAACAAGGTAAATATCTGCTCTATCATGTCTTACAGAATTTGAATTCATTATTAAAGTATCTAGTGCCATTCTAGTGATTTAAAGTTTATACCCATGTTGAAGGTCAGGAAAGGTGGTGGTAAGTAGATACCCTTCATCCAAGGTAAGGAGCAGTGGCTGTGCTTTGCTGGAGCAGCCATGAAGAGATACCCCACACCCAAGGTAAGAGAAACCCAAGTAAGATGGTAGGTGTTGCAAGAGGGCATCAGAGGGCAGACACACTGAAACCATATTCACAGGAAACTAGTCAATCTAATCACACTAGGCCCACAGCCTTGTCTAACTCAATGAAACCAAGCCATGCCTGCAGGGCCACCCAAATGGGTGGGTCATGGTGGAGAAGTCCGACAGAATGTGGTCCACTGGAGAAGGGAATGGCAAGACACTTCAGTATACTTGCCTCGAGAACCCCATGAACAGCATGAAAAGGCAAAATGATAGGATACCAGAAGAGGAATTCCCCAGGTCATTAGGTGCCCAATATGCTACTGGAGATCAGTGGAGAAATAACTCCAGAAAGAATAAAGGGATGGAGCCAAAGCAAAAGCATTACCCAGTTGTGCATGTGACTGGTGATAGAAGCAAGATCCAATGCTGTAAAGAGCAATATTGCATAGGAACCTGGAATGTCAGGTCCATGAGTCAAGGCAAATTAGAAGTGGTCAAACAAGAGATGGCAAGGGTGAACATTGACATTCTAGGAATCAGCGAACTAAAATGGACTGGAATGGGGAAATTTAACTCAGATGACCATTATATCTACTACTGGGGTCAGGAATCACTCAGAAGAAATGGAGTAGCCATCAAGGTCAACAAAAGAGTCCAAAATGCAGTACTTGGATGCAATCTCAAAAAACACAGAATGATGTCTGTTCATTTCCAAGGCAAGCCATTCAATGTCACAGTTATCCAAGTCTATGCCCCAACCAGTAATGCTGAAGAAGATGAAGTTGAATGGTTTTATGAAGACCTACAAGACCTTTTAGAACTAACACCCAAAAAACATGTCCTTTTCATTATAGGCGACTGGAATGACAAGCCATTCAATGTCACAGTTATCCAAGTCTATGCCCCAACCAGTAATGCTGAAGAAGATGAAGTTGAATGGTTTTATGAAGACCTACAAGACCTTTTAGAACTAACACCCAAAAAACATGTCCTTTTCATTATAGGCGACTGGAATGCAAAAGTAGGAAGTCAAGAAACACCTGGAGTGACAGGCAAATTTGGCTTTGGAATGCAGAATGAAGCAGAGCAAAGACTAATAGAGTTTTGCCAAGAAAATGCACTGGTCATAGCAAACATCCTCTTCCAACTACACAAGAGAAGACTCTACATATGGACATCACCAGATGGTCAACACTGAAATCAGACTGATTACAGTATTTGCAGCCAAAGATGGAAAAGCTCTATACAGTCAACAAAAATAAGACCAGGAGCTGACTGTGATCCAGATCATGAACTCCTTATTACCAAATTCAGACTCAAATTGAAGAAAGTAGGGAAAACCACTACATGCTGCAATCCATGGGGTCACAAAGAGTCGGACACGACTGAGCGACTGAACTGAACTTATGTTCTCATCTTATTATTGAGGATATGTCTTGTGAAATTAGTAATCATCAAGAAATATTCTGGTGTCCCATTTGAAATAGATTTTTTCCAGCCACTTTTCTTAGGAATAAGTAAAAACAATTCAAAATGGCAGAGTATATATTTGATCCATCTTGAAGTCTATATGCTTTCTCCAGTACTTTCACAGTCCTTATTTTTGTCACCCAAATTCCAAAATCTGCTACAATTGAAAAAAAAAATAGTTTTCTGTTCAATATTGTTTCAACTATTGTCATAGAAAGCATAGGGCTTATTTTGTTTTGAATCTTCTGATGAATAATACAATTGGCTATGAAGAATACATTTAAATATTTTCAAAATTAATTCAACATAAGTGAAAAAGTTTAGTATGTTTTATAGCATAGCTCCAGAATGGGTTGAGAATTTGGAATAACTAGCAATAGGAAAGGAACTGAAAGGAGATATTACAACCAAGAAAATAGTATATTAACTGTTTTGCAGAGATGTTACCATTGTACAAATTAGCATATAAGTTAATTGTCTCATAGCTCAGGAGGTGAGGCAGGTAAGAAACTGTGGAACCTAATGACATGTTTTTCTCCAATACATGTAATTGGATTTTCATATCGGATGTTTTCACAAAGCTCAGAATCATGCAAAGACAATGTCTCTTGAAAGCAGCTGATAATAATGAACTTTATTATTTGAAATAAAGCAGGATCTAATCTGTTTTGGTTCTTTGTTTCTGAAGATCATACACAATGAAAATTATTATTGGCTGTATAACTGACATTTGAAATAAAGCAGAAGTATAGCATTTACAGAAATACTGTAAACAGAGACCCAGTGAGCTTCTCAACACATTTTCGATTCTCTCACCTATTTCAAAGTTTAGTTTTTACTCTTCTGGATCAACAATGATATTTTGTCCACAGGAACAAAGCAAACCGGAATGCTGAGGTCACTTTCATTCTCTTGGGCTTCTCACAATATCCTCAGTTTCAGCTGCCCCTGTTCCTGGTCTTCCTGACCATCTGCTCAGTCACTGTGCTGAGGAACCTGGGCATGATCCTGATCATCAAGTCCCGTTCCAGGCTCCACACGCCCATGTACTTCTTTCTCAGCCACTTATCCTTTGTTGATTTCTATTACTCGACAGTAGTTACACCCAAGCTACTAGAAAACTTAGTTGTGGAAGACAGAAATATCTCCTTCACAGGATGCCTCATGCATTTCTTTGCCTGCATATTTGTGGTGACAGAGACATTCCTCTTGGCAGTGATGGCATATGACCACTTTGTGGCCATTTGCAACTCTCATCTCTACACGGCTGTCATGTCCCAGAGGTTTAGTTTGGTGTTGGTGATTGCTACATACCCTTGGGGTATAGCCTGTTCCCTAATATACAAATTACTTTTTTTTTTACTTTGTCCTTTTGTGGGAGTAAGTTCATAAATAAGTTTGTTTGTGAGCATGTTGCCATAGTTGCTGTTTCCTGCTGTGACATCTACATCAGCCAGGAGATTATTTTAGTCTCTGCCACATTCAATGAAGTAAGCAGCCTGATGATCATTCTCACCTCCTATGTTTGCATTTTTATCACTGTCCTGAAGATGACTTCAACTAGGGGGCGCCACAAAGTCTTCTGGACCTGTGCCTCCCACCTGACCACCATTACTGTCTTCCATGGGAGCATCCTTTTCCTCTACTGTGTTCCTAACTCTAGAAGCTCATGGCTTATGCTCAAGGTGGGCTCTGTGTTTTAAGCAGTGGTCATCCCTCTGCTGAACCCATTGATCTACAGCCTCAGGAACAAAGATGTGAAGGCAGCTGCCGGGAGCCAGCGTGAGGAATCGCACCCGTGACAAGGTCATGTGGCAGTGATCTGATGGGCAAGGCGAATCATATCTCAGGGTTTCCCCCTGGTATTTCCTGAGCATGTACCCCAAAACCAAGAATCTGTCTACTTTTCCACTCTTTTGACACTCTCTGGAAAAAAGTTAATTCAGGGCTTCAGTCTCCTGCAAAAGGATGTCTCAGCTTAAAACCCCCTCTGATAACTCTCTAGCTCGCCTAACAGGTTCCCCAGGACTTTTTACAGCTTGTGAATTGTTTACAGTCTCCCAACTGCAAGAGGCATAGGAAGCTTAAAGCATCCTAGGAATGCAGGGGCTTCTGAGGTGTCAAGATCATTAGAATAAAACTAAGTAAGCAATTCATTTTTTAGCCAATACTTGCTGCCAAATTTTCATATCTTTTGTTTGTTGATACAGTTGGTATATAGAAAAAATGAGTAGCAGCATTAGATCTTTGAGTTAAGTACCTTCTTTGTTATAACCCACTGTGCCTTTGTTCTATAGAGATGTAACTTTAGTGCTTTAAGGAGATGCAGATTAAAGAAAAACACTTCAGGGGAAACGAGATTAACATTCATTAAGGAAGAGAGCCAAAAAGTGTTAACAAGCCTCTTGGCCAGAAGATAATGTAAATCACCTGAGACATTTTGTATACAAAAAGATATACAGAAAGAGTCAGGACTGCTGCCCCTGCATGACTCTGTATCTTCCATTATGTAAAATTTAGGGCATATACAAACCTTTTAAATAATAAACTTGGAGAGGGGTTTTTGCACAAGCCTGGCCTCCCCCATGTTGATTCTTTCTCTTGCTCCCTCCCTCTCCTTTTCAGGCTGATCCCTTGGAACGTGGAGGCTCACTGAGTCTACTTACTTTCCCGGGCTTCTGAGACCCACACAAGAGGAAGGTCAAGGTGGGGCGCCCTCTGCTATTTAAGCAGGCGCCTGTGGCCCAATGTAAATGGTGCAAGTTCCTTGTCTGGAACTTTATTGGTTTTCCACGTAAACCAAGTTAAGCAGCCTGTTTTCTCCACTAAATTTTCCTAGTACACTATTTCTTCCTTATCTAATCTTATATTAATAAATAAATAAGTTTTTTCCTCGCCAACGCCATTCTCTCTTCGAATTCCCTGGATCCACTGGCGCTAGACCCTGGCAGGCAGCTGTTAGGAAGTTAATCAATAACAGCTTAATATCTCAATTAATGTACAATGACTAAAATTTAGTGTGCCCTTTCAAGAGGGTAGTTGTCCAAGTCTTCCAGAATTTATAGTACTCTCAAACTATTTTTTCTTTCAGAAAAGAAAACAGTACACACTTTTGAAGCATGTAAGGCCCTAATTAATACAACATTCAACAACTTTAGTAAACTTCAGAGAATTACCTATATTAAAAAAAAAATAATTAAAGCCTGGATCATTTAAGTCTCTAGATGGTTTGTCATATAAATATTTCTGAGTAAGCACACATTACCATTTGTCTTCCAAGGCACAGTCATTGAATGATGGATTTATAGAGTTGTCCTGAAAACGTCTGGGAAATCCCATCGATGGAGGAGCCTTGTAGGCTGCAGTCCATGGGGTTGCGAAGAGTAGGACATAACTGAGTGACTTCACTTTCACTTTTTACTTTCATGCATTGGAATAGGAAATGGCAATCCACTCCAGTATTCTTGCCTGGAGAATCCCAGGGATGGGGGAGTCTGGTGGGCTGCTGTCCATGGGGTCTCACAAAGTCTGACACGACTGAAGCAATTTAGCATTAGCAGCAGCCTGAAAATGTATAGCTGAAATTTAAAGCTAATTTATAGCTAAATTTATAGAAAATGTATAAGAGAGTTGCATCAACAGAAATATAGTAAACTGAGAGTTGTTCAACACTAATATACTAAATTTAAAAGACATATTTATTTAATCTCACACAAGAAACATCAGCACATTATAAGTTCAAAGAAGTCATATCTCTATCCCCACAAAGTCCTGAATATGATGTGGTCAAATTGTACTTGTTAATATAAAAGTTATTTGCTTTTTGTACATAAAACATCAAAAATAAAATTAAGAACTTCATACTTCAGAAATAGTTTCAGCAAAATCTAAGATAGTCTTTCATGTCAATCTTAAATTGAGTATAATATGCTGTTGGTATATAATGATAAAATAACAGAGAACTTCATTGGTAAGTAACATTATTGGTGGACTGAATGGAAGCCCTGCTAATATCAGCTAGAGCATCCACTTGCTGAACCCACTGATTTACAGCCTCAGGAACAAAAATTTGAAAGAGTTGGTGAAGAAATTATTGAATAATTAATTGTTCTGTGATAAAATGTAAAGCTAGAAAGATTTTTTGAGAGTAAGAGTTTCTCATTAACAAATTGAATCATGAACCTATTTCAACCTTGCAATTGATAGGCCAATTTCTGTTCACTCTTTTATTTTATTAAAGCAACTTTAAAATTACAAATAATAATAGAAATAAAAGACTACTTAAACTAAATTTTTGATACAGAATTGTAATTTTTTTTGTGTGTATAATATCTGACCTTGTAATTGTCCTGGTTAAGCTTCAGTTTATTTAAATCATGTGAACTGCAGGCTTTTGAAATGATCTAAAGAGTTACAGCCTACAATAAAGAAGTTTGCTTCTTAATGTAAAAGTAGTATGTTAAGAATTGCTCAGCATAAAACTGTAAGTATCTTAAGAAAGACTTTATTAATTCTATCAAAAACACTTTGGCTTTGGGAGATTCCCAGGAAAATAAAGACAAATAAGAAATATGTCTACCTTAAATAGTTCAGAATATGGCATAGTTAAACTATAATTGTCAATATAACCAGAAGTAAAATATTTTCTATGTGCTAGTACAAGAAAATGATTCAAATGTTGGAGATATAATATATATCTATCACTTAAGTTTTTTTTCCATTTACATCATTGTGGTTGTACATTTTAAAATCTGTTTATTTGTTTTACTGGAAATTTTACTGAGGTAATTTTTTATTCATTTCAAGTTATGGTATCTTTAAATCAGTTCTCCCATGGCTTAAAGTTTAAATAACAACAGACAAATTGATTATGATTTAATATACAGATTTCAGTAAAGCATTAGCTGTTCATTGATGAAAAAGAAACATTTATTATTGTGGTCCTTTAATGGACCGGAACCTGGTGGTCTGGAGTCGATGATAAGAAAGTGAAAGAGAGAAAGAAGCTAATATTCCCTGGTTTACACACAGAACCAATAAAACCATAGAACAGGGCTTGCACCACTCACGAACGCACAGGGCACCCTCTCAAGGAGGTCTTGAAAACCAGGGCAGGAGAGTGACCTAGCTGGGTTTCCATGCTCCAGAGAATTAGCCGGAGGGGGGAGGGAGAGAGAGAGAGAGAGGAAAACACATGGGGACCCAAGCCTCTGGTGGAGCAAGGGTGCTTTAATTATTTTTCTGTGAGTATATATAGGCTGTTGTACAAGGAATTTCTTTTGACAATGATAAAGATCAGAAAACCAAATGTACAGCAACCATTGTCAAGGAGACAAGGGATTAACAATCATCATAATGTCAGGAAACAATCCATGTCTCAAGAAAGAGGATCAAGACTAAGCAGTTTTGTCATAAGGAGAATGTTTACTGAAGGAAATTCATGTATGTATCTCATCCTATGACCTCAGTCCTGGAAGCAGTGTGCTGTTCCACTCATTCCTGTTGCCAGGAACTGATAAGGAACAGAAGATTTGTGAGAAACAGCACATAGGAATCCTCCTGTTAAATGTTCCCTGACAATTTATGAGCTCCAGTAGGTTGCAACAACAGCTTTCTTTGAAATAGTGAGTTTACTGGGGAAGCTCTGCTGATATGAGGTAGATCTCTTGAGCTTCAAGGCTGAGCTAATCAGACCAATTAATCTTCAGTCTACAGACTTGTATGTAAATCATCCTCCTTGGACCATTCTTACATTTAAATCAAGTCCCTGTTTGGGTCTCATCTGTTAACTTTTTACAGTTCAAAGATAAAAAAAAAAAAAGTGTCTAAACTCAAAAGCAAGGTTTGAAAATTTTTGCTTTTTATAGAGCTGCTATGTTTCAGGTCAGGTGTATAGGGTGACATGAAGAATTTATCTCAATATTTGTGCATGTGTGATGCACGCCTTCTCAGTAATATCTGACATTTTGACCCCATGGACTGCAGCCCCTCAGATTCGTCTGTTCATGGACTTTTCCAGGCAAGAATCCTGGAGTAGGTCACCATTTACTCCTCCAGGGGAACTTCCCAATACAGGAATCAAATCCTCACCTCTCAGGGATTGAAACAGAGTCCCTGGCGTCTCCTTAACTGGAAGGCAGATCCTTTACCATTATCACCACCTGGAAAGCCCAGACTCAATATTTGCCAAAGATAATTAAAACATTTACCTCATCATATATATTCTTCCTTGATAATTCTAGGTAATTCTATAGCAAATAGCAGGCAATCCATAACTATAACTTGTTTTACCAAAGGTTTTAAAATTGATGGGTCATTGGATTGCTTTAACAAAATGACTGATAGAGACTAAATATAAGAACTTGTCTTTCCTATCTGTGTCTTACTAGTGGACTTCCCTGGTGACTCAGACGGTAAAGTGTCTGCCTGCAATGCGGGAGACCTGGGTTTGATCCTTGGGCCAGAAAGATTCCCTGGAAGAGGAAATGGCAACCCACTCCAGTATTCTTGCCTGGAGAATTCCATGGACAGAGGAGCTTGGTGGGCTACATTCCATGGGGTTGCAAAGAGTCAGACACTACTGAGCAACTCACTTCACTTCACCTAAATCATGACTTATAATGTTTATAAGCAGAGATTAGGGAGGGACCATGTGTTGTAACTATAAATCAAAGTAGTAAATATTATGTTTCCCTCCCATGAATTAGAGACTTCTGCCAGGAGCCAGCATGGGAGATCCCACCCATGACAAGGTCATGTGGAGAGACCTGATGGGGTAAGGTGAGTCAGGTCTCAAGGGGTCCTCTGCCTGAGCATCTACCCCAAAACCAAAATCTATCTGTTTACTGTCTGCTATACTATACTCTTCTGACATTACAGGGGGCCATCCCCAACCACCTTTCTCTGGAAAAAGTTAACTTATAGCTCCAACCAGTCTCCTGCACATGAAAGGAATGTTTCAGCTCAAATACCTCTGATGCCTCTCTAACTTTCCTGACAGGTTCCTCAAGACTTCTACAACTTGTGAATTGTTTATGGCCCCTAACCATGAGAGGCAAGAAGTTTAAAGCATCTTAAAGATATAGAGCCTTTTCTAAAAAGCTAAAAATTATATTGGTGATGGGTTTCACTGTTGAGTCAATGACTGCTGCCAGGCCTCCATATTCTTTATCTTTTAGGCACCTGAAGGATATTAATCAATGTAATTCAGTTCAGTTAAGTTCAGTCGCTCAGTCATGTCCGACTCTTTGCGACCCCATGAATCACAATGTGCCAGGCCTCCCTGTTCATCACCATCTCTCGGAGTTCACACAGACTCACATCCATCGAGTCAGTGATGCCATCCAACCATCTCATCCTCGGTCGTCCCCTTCTCCTCCTGCCCCCAATCCCTCCCAGCATCAGAGTCTTCTCCAATGAGTCAACACTTCGCATGAGGTGGCCAAAGTACTGGAGTTTCAGCTTTAGCATCATTCCTTCAAAAATAAAGTCTGACACTGTTTCCACTGTTTCCCCATCTATTTCCCATGAAGTGATGGGACCAGATGCCATTGGGATATAGAAAAAGGAATATAGTAGTTTTGATATTAGCAATACTAGACTTTTGAGTTAGTGAATTTTCTCTTTGTTATAAATCATTGTACTCCTCTTTCCTTGTTATAAATTGTTGTGTCCTTGCTATGTAAGAATGTAACTTTATTTAGTGCTTTCTGAGAGTGGCACCAGATTTTGGAAAAGAACAGCACTATTAAGCCAGATAAGTTTTCTGGTTGACAGCTCCTTATCATAAAAGGGCTGTAAAATGTTAATTGGCCTTCTGGCAAGAAGATAATGTAAATCACCTAAGACTTGTGTATACAGCTAGGTATGCAGAGAGAAATCCTGGTCTCAATAAGAGTCAGAGCTGCTGATGCTGCATAATTTTGTATTATCCATTGATCCCTATGTACAACCAAAAGTATAAAAGCTTTCCTGAACAATAAAGGATGGGCCAGTCACTGGAAAGACTGGTTTCCCCCATGCCAAATCTCTCTCTCTCTTTCTCCTTCTCCCTCCCTCTCCTTTTCAGGCTGAATTCCCATCTGGAGCGTGGAGGCTCACCACATCTACTTACTTGCCCTGGCTTCTAAGACCCACGCGAGAGGCAGCCCAAGGCGGAGCACCCTCTGCTATTCAAGTGAGTGCCAGTGGCCTAATGTAGATGATGCAAACCTCTTGTCTTGAGGTTTTGTTAGTTTTCCACATAAACCAAGTTATTCAGTGTCTTTTCTCCACTAAATTTTCCTTCTACAGTATTTTTTCTTAATCTCTCTTTGTATTTTGAAATAAGTAAGTTTTTCCTCACCTACTCTGTCTCCCCTTCAAATTACCCTGGATCCACTGGGGCTGGACCCCAGCAAGTGGTGCCCAGAGCAGGCTATTCAAAGGTAGGTTCTTCAGAGCAATTGCCCCCCCCCCAGAGCACTCTCTGTTGCTTCCCCCAGAATCATTTTGGTTACTCCCCCAGTGTTGAGTTTTTGGGATGCATAGGACCCCACTCAGGGTGCTGCAGACCCCCTTGTAGGATAGACAGGGTGGGTAGGAGTGGGAAATGTTAAAGGAATTAAGAGAAACCTGGTTTTCTAAAGGTTGAAAGAAACCTGCTTTCTTCGTGTTGAAAGGAAAACCTCCCTTGCCAAAGGTAAAAACCTTGACAAGGCAGACTTTTATGGGTTGAAAAGAAAACCCCCCTTGGCTAAGGTAAAACCTTGGCAAGGCAGACTTCTATAAGACTTAATTTTCTGACACGGGTAGCAATGAGTCAAAAGAATGACAACTCTTTATAGAACTAATTTTACAACTGCTAAACTAAAGAACAAAAAACAAGACCAGGAGCTGACTGCAGCTCAGATCATGAACTCCTTATTGCCAAATTCAGACTCAAATTGAAGAAAGTAGGGAAAGCCACTAGACCATTCAGGTATGACCTAAATCAAACCCTTATGATTATACAGTGGAAGTGAGGAATAGATTTAAGGGCCTAGATCTGATAGATAGAGTGCCTGAAGAACTATGGAATGAGGTTCGTGACATTGTACGGGAGACAGGGATCAAGACCATTCCCATGGAAAAGAAATGCAAAAAAGCAAAATGGCTGTCTGGGGAGGCCTTACAAATAGCTGTGAAAAGAAGAGAGGCAGGTCAATAAAACAGAAATAGATGTTTTTTTGGAACTCTCTTGCTTTTTCCATGATCCAGCGGATGTTGGGAATTTGATCTACATTCATAACCTTGTGAAATTCTTTTAAGAACTTTAGACGATGGGTACGACCTTTTACCCATGTCTTAGAGGGAACAATGCTGTGTGGGAGGTTAAGAGATTGTCCCAGTATATCTTGGGCAATGAGTGGAGATCCACTACTGTATGGTTTCTGTGACTCTTGCGTTTCTTATGGCATTTAGATTAATGGTATTCAGGGATAGCACTTGCTGGGTTGATAGCCTCCTGCTCTCTCCTTAAACTCCAAGATGGAAGCCACTGTAGGAAAAACTTGGATGTTATACAAAATGTTATCACTCCAGAAAGTCTCTGGGGCCTCTGGGGATAAAAATAGAAGGAAAAGACAGAACAACTAAGAAGGAGATGAAGGCGCTAAAGTAAGAAAGACCTTGGCGTTTGGAAGAAAATGAAAGCAGGAGGGTGGTGAGCCACGGGAAGGTAGGTAGGTAGGAGTTACCAATGGCTTCCCCAAAGATTGTAAACACTTACATAGCATTGCATATGTGCCTGACACTATTTTAACCTTCACATCAGTTCTGTGAAGTAGAACATTTTATTAATCACAGTTGCCAGATGGGAAAGTTGAGGCACATGGAGCTTAAGCAGCTTGCTGGTTGAATTCAGGCATTCTGGCACCTGAGTCTGCTACCCTATGTGATGGAGTCAGTTTATTATGGAGCATCCATATGGGATGTCTTGGATCAGTTGGGTTTAAAGCCTGAAATATAGACTTAAGGTTGGGATTGAATATTCAGGTGTACCCGTGTCATGTAGGCTGAAATTAATGATTTTTTCATCACTTTTTTGGTCTGTTTTACACCAGAAGACTTGAGGAGGATGTTGTTTCTGTTTGTGCTTTCAATTCAGATAAACGTCTCTCTGTGTTGTAGTGCATGGTTTTAAAGTCTCCTGGTCTTCCATAGATTTCCTTGTGACCAGATGTATTGAAATCACAATACCATTTCATTTATTTTATTAAAATTTTTTAAAAATTAAATTACTACTATTGTTGAGATAGTACTAAATACTATAATACTAATAGTAGTAAAATAGTATCAAAATACTATAATTACTAATTATCATTTAAAAAGCATATATAAAATAAAGCAAAATGCATATGGATTCCTAACAAATCCTTGTATAATATCAACATTTCTTTATCTAATCCTGGTTTTATTCATTTCTGAAGAGAATCTTTTCATCTTGTCTTGAGTTTTAGTAATTGTATATAAAAATAATTTACAGGTATATTCCTAACGTTAGTGTACCAAAACTTCATTGCTAGCCTAGTTTTAAAATTCTTGCTTTAACTTGTTGACAAAAAATACCAAACTTTGTCATGAATTAAAAGGGAGGCATTAGTCTAATGCCAAAGCACCTTTAGTTTAGCATTGAACTAGAGCAGCATGATGGAGAAGGCAATGGCACCCCACTCCAGTACTCTTGTCTGGAAAATCCCATGGACGGAGGAGCCTGGTAGGCTGCAGTCCATGTGGTCGCTAGGAGTCAGACACAACTGAGCGACTTCACTTTCACTTTTCACTTTCACGCATTGGAGAAGGAAATGGCAACCTACTCCAGTGTTCTTGCCTGGAGAATCCCAGGGATGGGGGAGCCCGGTGGGCTGCTGCCTATGGGGTTGCACAGAGTTGGGCACGACTGAAGCGGCTTAGCAACAGCAGCAGCAGAACAGCATGAGCAGTAATGAACAAGAGGTGGTTTCAGCTCTGTGTGGGTTTACAGTCCAAGGAAGCACTGAGAGTGTCAACAGCTGACCTTAAGACAGTATGTACAAGGCTTCAAGGGGCACAGACAAAATGTGCTGGAATCAATGACCAGAGGAAATGACCAGAGAGGAAAACACATGTGGTCTGTCCTACATTAGCCAGTGGGAAACACCATACTGATACCCAATTCTTAATTTGTGTAAATAACACCACAGTAGCTAATACAGTCACTTAGAATGATTATACATGGAACTTATGTTGTGTAAAGTGAAAGTGAAGTCGTTCAGTTGTGTCCGACTCTTTGCAGCCCCATGGACTGTAGCCCACCAGGCTTCTCCCTCCATGGGATTCTCCAGGCAAGAATACTGGAGTGGGTTGCCATTTCCTTCTCCAGGGGATCTTCCCAACCCAGGGATTGAACCCGGGTCTCCTGCATTGGAGGCAGACGCTTTAACCTCTGAGCCACCAGGGAAGTATGTGTAAAGTCATTATGTTGTGTAAAGTCATTCCTAAATTTACAAGGTAAATGTACCTGGAGTTTAAGGATTTGAATGAGATATGATGAAATTTCACTACTGTGCTAATTTTCCATTTGCCATCCTAATTATCTGAGTTCTTTATATTGTCTCGGTTATTTCAACATATTTTCCTATGTATATTCTGTTGTAGTGAAGTCCGTGTCCTTCAGATCTAAATAAGTCATTTCAAGTCATCTATCTACAGTTAGGCCTTGAATCTGATTCCTGGCTGGGAAGGATTAACTTAATAAATGGCTCGTACCTCTCACTCTTCCCATATTTTATCTATTTTTATTTAATTGAGTGATATCTACAGAAGTACATGGAATTATATAATCTGTTAATTGCTTCTCATGAAGAAAATTAAAAGAAAGTAGTACTGCATCAGGTAAAATTATAAAATCCACTTATGGGGACAGAGACAATTTCTTTGCAGGTTAATTTTTAATTTTTTTGTATTAAAATGGAATTATATGCTTAAATCATTTATGCTTTTGTCTATCAGCATGGAGTCTTGATTATGAATTCAAGCATTATGAATTGTAAAACATTTGCTGATAATACTAAGTACAGATAGATTTCCTAAGCTTGTCTGACAAATAACTGAATTAACTTCCTAACTCAACTATTGAGACAAAATCCTAGATTTTCATGCCTCTTCCTGTTTAAAATTGTCCCAAATATGCCCTACATTGAAATGCTTTATCCTTTTCTGTTCCTGTTTTAGTCTCCTTGTCTCTTTTAAGAATGTCACCCCTCCCACATCTCCTTCCCCCATAACTTAGGAAATAAGCTTCTGATCTCATATTTAATTTTTTTT
>SJYT01005573.1:7026-37611 GCA_006410635.1 Cephalophus harveyi
GGTCATAACTTTTCTTCCAGGGAATAGGCATCCTTTAATTTCATGGCTGCAGTCACCACCTATTGTACAACCATCACCACTGTCCATTTCCAGAACTTTTTCACCACAAACAAACTCTGTACCCATTAAAAAATAATTCCCCATTTCCTCCTCCCCCTTATTCCCTAGTCACTCCATTCTGCTTCTAAGAATTTGCTATTCTAGAGATGTCTTATGAGGAATCATACAAAATTGTTTCTTGTGTGTCTGATTTATTTAATTTAGCATGATGTTTTCAAGGTTCATCCATGTTAAAACGTGTATCAGAATTTCCTTCCTTTCTATGGCCTAGAGAATATTCCACTGTGCGCATATACATTTTGTTGATCCACTCATCTGTTCATGGACACTTAGGTTACTTCCACCTCTTGGTTATTGTAAATAATGCTGCTGTGAGCATTGGGGCACAATATCTGTTGGGGTTTCTGCTTTCAGTTCTTCTGGGTCTTTCTGGTCCCATTATATTTTAATTCAAATTGAACAAGAAATTTTCAGCTCTTCTTCTCACTGCTCCATAATGTAATAAAGAACCTGGTACATCCGTTTTACAGATGTAGAAACTGAGCAGGAAATTAAGGTTGGAAACTGGAAACTAGATCCTGCTGTGGAGTCATTGACACTAGGCAGCGTTGCTGGGGACCAGGGTTGTGTCTGAGTTATCACGGATTCGCCTCCTCAGGACAAGTGGCCAGGATGCAGTCCACATGGTTTGAAAAGAATGAGTGAATGTTTTTTATGCTGACACTTGTTTTCCCCCATAATTTATTTATTTTTGGCTGTGCTAAGTCTTCGTTCCTTGGGGGCTTTTCTCTGGTTGCGGCAGGCAGGGGCTGCTCTCAGGATGCGTTGTGCAGGCGTCCCAGCGTAGTGGCTTGTCTTGCTGCAGAGCACAGACTCTGGGGTGCAGGGGCTTCGGTAGCTGTGACACGTGGGCTCGGTAACTGCCGCTCCCGGGTTCTTGAGCACAGGCTTAATAGTGGCGGTGCGCAGGCTCAGTTGCTCTGAGGCATGTGGGATCTTCCCGGCCCAGGGGTGAAACCTGTGTCTCCTGCATTGGCAGGTGGATTCTTTACCACCAAGCCACCAGGGAAGCCTCTGTGCTGGCACTTTGACAGCAGCTCTCAAAAAAGCTCCCAATGACTGTAATACTTCTTCCTCTCTTAAGTCTCCCTCTCCATCTCTTAGACACCCCTGCCCCACTCCCAACAAGGGACTTGAGCAAAACAGCTGGCGCTGATCCGTGCCCTAAGTCATAACAGCTGCAGCCTCGGGCCTGAGAGGTTGCTTTCCCAAGCGTTCTGTCCAGCCGGGTGTGAGCTTCATTGGAGCTTCACCCCAGTTCACTGCAATGCCTGAGCAACTGGTTCCCGCCTGGCATGTGAGACCCACTGGGGGATCCTCTGGCGTGGGGGCACGGGGAGGGCGGATCTGAATGCCTTCTAGTCTTACTTTGTCAGAAAATTTCTCTAGCTTCCTACATGGTGGCAGGCCCTCTTATCTCACCAAGCTGTCCTGGGGTTTGGGGAACCTCAACCCAAATTCCCTTTTGTTTAAAAATTGAGACAAATGCAATTTTAATGGGGTGGTGAAAACGCTTCTCCCAAAGGTAAGCTGTACTGTCGACTTGGCGTTTGCTTAAGAAAAGAGTGGCTCTTGAAAGGATTCTCTGTTCTGTTCTCCTTGGAGGAGGCTGGCATGGGGTGGGCTGGCGTGGGAGGCGTGGGGTGGGGTGGGGTTGGGGGGCTGACAGAGGCCGTCAAGGGGTGTGGCTTAAATCCTCTGGGGTCCTTTGTCCACTTGCTTTCTGCCCACAGGACGGCAAAAGCTGTCACTAATGACACAAAGATGGGCTGCAGAAGGCGCGTACCTGTCTCTCGCTCATGGGAGAGGGTGTGTGAGGAAGGCAAGTGATGGCGAGAAGCACTCGCAAGCAGTGAGTGTCCTCAGCAGTCAGGCGGATGGCTCAGCTTCACCGGGGAAATTTCTTTGACTGTCTGGTGTAGGAAGGAGGTGCTGAGACAAAAGCTTTGGTGGTGGGGGTGGGAGTAGCGGGAAGGGTGGAGAGGAGCTCGTGTAGGATTTGGCAAAAGACGGAGAACTAACTCTGTCTGTCTATAGCCGGATGAAGGCAAACACCCCCCCAGTCTCCGCTGAAAGTGGGCGGGGCCGAGGGGAGGCAGGGAGCCAGTGGCTTCCCCACGGGCAGCAGAGGGTTAACCACTCCGGGCACCCAAGGACGTCAGAGTGGGTTCTTGTCTGCGGCTGGGACTGAGAGCTTTTATCCCTTGTTATTTTTCCTCCTGTCTTGGCTTTATATTGTGTTAGGATTTCAGGATTTGGCTTTATATATATTTTTTGATGCTGAAAATATTTGGAAGGGGAGAAAAAAAAATTCATCCCAGTGAAATGGATAGGAAGACAGCAGGCTGGAGGCTGGAGTCATTGGGAGTCCCTGGGTTTAGATCAAAAGCAGGGCAACCACAATTATGTGGTCCCCTCCCATAGCTACGTTCCCTTGAAGCCCCCCAGACTTCAGCCTGGACAAAGGGACTTCCTGCTTTGGAGCCCTGATCCTCTCCAAGTCAGCTGTGAGACCAACTGTTACTGACGGGGACCACCACCCCACGGGAGACCCTCCTGGACACGTTGTCTTCAGCCATTATGTGGTCCCCTCCCATAGCTACGTTCCCTTGAAGCCCCCCAGACTTCAGCCTGGACAAAGGGACTTCCTGCTTTGGAGCCCTGATCCTCTCCAAGTCAGCTGTGAGACCAACTGTTACTGACGGGGACCACCACCCCACGGGAGACCCTCCTGGACACGTTGTCTTCAGCCTGAGCCTACGTGGGCTGGGCGGTGAGGAGATGCCACAGCCTCCATAGTAGACTTTCCCTCTGCTGACCCCGTGGGGAAGGGCATGGAGAAGGACACAACCTCTCTGAAAGTGAGGGGAGAAGAGAGAGGCGATCAGGTTCGAGAAACAAGGAAGGGAGTGGCGAGCATTACTTAAGACAGCTAAGAGCTTCTTAGGTGTCCGTGTTCATCGCTCAGTCATGTCAGAATCCTTGTGACCCCATGGACTGTAGCCCGCCAGGCTCCTCTGTGCATGGAATTCTCCAGGCAAGAATACTGGAATGGGTTGCCATTTCCTTCTCCAGGGAATCTTCCCGACCCAGAGATCAAACCTGAGTCTCCTGCACCGCAGGCAGATTCTTTTCCATCTGAGCCGCCAGGGAAGCCCTTAGATGTCTATGATACTTCTAAAAGGAAATATTAAAACTCAAGAAGGTCATATTCAGCAGATACCCACAGGAGTCAGAATTTTTCATAGCCTGCAGGCTTCACGACAGAGTTGTTGGTCTGAGGCACAAGGTACTGGGCACAGAGCTCTGGTGAGAGGAGGGTAAGGTGGCCTGGGTGTGGCACCATGAAGCCAGGTATTGGGACAGAGATGTGGAGACACACCGTTGAGTCCCAGGATCCCAGGAATGAAAAGGATGCCTGAACGTATCTGGGGGCCCTCCCCAGAGCAAGAATGGTGTTGGCCCACATCCCTGAGATGGAAGCATCTAGTGGGTTTGCATACTCTGGGCCCTAGGGAGATGACCCCGAAATGGGAATAGCTGCTTCTCAATGGAACTTGGTCACTTGGGAAGCTGCAGGAATTGCAGGTGAAGTGAGACCTCAAAGGGCAAGACTGAATAACATTTATCTCTCACCCTTTCTTATGTTCACGTGACAGAGAAAACAAGCTGTGGGAATGGTCACCCAGTGTTAAAGATCAGAATGGGGTTTTCAGAACTGACACTTAACATTGTAAAAGTGGACTTTCTACCAAGGACAAGAGTCCCTCTACACAGGGTCCTGACAATGGTGGTTGGCGGGAAAAAATCTTCCACCCAATCCAAGTCACTTAAACTGAATTTTTGCGAGAGAGAGGGAGGGGAAAGTATCCATCTGCAGTAAAAACTGGATATTGTGGAAAATGAGCATGGAATCAGTGGGAAAATAGAAGCAAGGATGTTCTCGGTTAAGTAACAACGTTTGTGTGGTCTCTGATTTGGGCTGCAGATCTTGACTTTCTTCTGTCCTCTCTTCAGCATCCTGCCCCGAGACCCAGAAGCCTATCTTAATGGATGCATCAGTGGGTTCTCAGGCCCTCTGGCTTCTGTTGGATTCAGCCAATAAGAATCAACCAGTGGGAGACCTAACCACCCTGGTGGCTCAGACAGTAAAATGCCTGCCTGCCGTGCAGGAGACCTGGGTTTGATCCCTGGGTCGGCAAGATCCCCTGGAGGAGGAAATGGCAACCCTCTCCAGTACTCTTACCCGGGAAATTCCATGGATGGAGGAGCCTGGTAGGCAGCAGTGCATGGGATCACAAAGAGTCGGACACGACTGAGCAACTTCACTCACTTGCTTAGCGGGAGACTGGGAGATGAGGGGAAAGTGAAGCTGGGCTGTTTATTTCCCGGCTCCTCCCAGCAGGGTCTCCGCGTGCTGGCTGTATCCCTCCTCTGAAGACCTCAGCTCCTGTCAGGTGGCAACCTGCGGCAGCAGCTCCCTCCAGATTCAAGCAGCTGCCTTTCCCCTTGGGGCTCCAGAGCTTGGAACGGCAGCAGATCCCACTGTTGCCAGCTCCAGTCACTGCTGCTTTCCCCTTACCTCACCCGCGGGATTTAACCAACCCCTTTAGTAAACTCCCATTTACCCCATCTGATGTTGCCAGCCACTTCCTGCTGGGACCCCACCTAATACAATAATCTGATAAATAACACCAAGTGGAACCTGTAACGTGAGGTTAGTAGTGTAAGCTCAGCGTCATCACCAACACTTGGTTGGATAAGGCTTATGTGAATTCTATGTCAGTAGGGATTCTGTTCACCCACATAACTTAGTCTCCATGGCAATGGGCTAAGGAGAAGACTTGGTTCGCTTAATTATTTAAATGAACATTTATTGAGTATCTACTGTATGGCATGCCCTATGGTGGGGGCTGGGAAGTCAGTGAGGGGAAGATAAACATCCAGCTCTCATGGTGTTTTCAATCTAGTGGGAAAGAAGGAGAGTAATCAGATAGCCACAAATATAAATATATATAGGTAGAAACTGTGATAAATCCTTAGAGCAAGATAACTACACCTTTCTCTGAGAGCAGCTAATAGGAGGCTGATACTGGGTGGAGCTTCAAAGAAAATTTCTTGGAGGAAATGACACTAAGCTTAGCCAAGCAAAGGGCAAGGGAAGGGGTGAGGAGCATGGTAAGCAGAGGGGAGGGCATGCTCAAAGATTCTGAGGCTGGATGGGTCTGACAGGTGTTCAGCGAACGTGGGAGGGGCCTCTGGAGCAAGTTGAGATTTAGCTTTACATGCAGTGGGGAGACATTACGGAGTTTTGAGCAGGATAATGGCATGATTTGATGTCATAAAAGCTGGTGATGGTACCATGGGGAACACGGGTGGGGACGCAAGGAGAAACAGGTGATGTTGCTATGGGAGCTCCTGACTGCTGGCCTGGCTAACGGTGTGGTGATGCTTTTCTTGTCCAGGAAGGCCTGCCTTGGAGGCCGTGAACCGGGCTCATGGGCACAACCATTGGGTGCTCTGTTCTGTCATGAACATTGTGGTGAGTTAGATTCTTAACCTGATACTCTCAGAAAGACAAGAAAGCGATGAGGGGGGCTGTGACCTGGGATCTAATCTCAACCAGCAAGGAAGAACTTGCTGGTAAAATGGAAGTGTCTGGAGGAAAATGGGAAGTTCTGTGGAGAAAAGGACATGTGATCATCTGAGGTGTGCTTGTGTGTGTGTGTGAGAGAGAGAGACAGGGCAACAGAGATAGGAGAGATGGTAGAAAAACAAATCTGTCAGACTCCAGGTAGAAGACAAGCGTTACTAGCTTATGAGCTAGAGAGAAAGAAAGTGGATTAACAGGCTCAGGAAATCCTACTGTATTTACTTGCTTTGGGCTGGACTAGCAAAGTGCCACAGACCGGGTAGCTTACACAACAGAAGTGTATCATCTCACAGCACTTGAGGCCAGAAGTCTGAACTCAAAGAGTGTCAGCAAAGTTGTTTCCTTCTGAGATTGTGAGGCTGGAGCTTTCCTCGGCCTCTCTCCTTGGCACGTGGACAGCCATCATCTGCCTGTCTGTCTTTATACTGTCCTTTCTCGATTCTTGTCTCTCTGCATGTCCACATTCCCCTTCTTATAAGGACATCAGTCCTACTGGATTAGGGTCTGCCCCCGGGGCCTCACGTTCCCTTGACATCCAGATAAAGCCACATTTTCAAGTACTAGGGGTTAGGACTCCAACATATCTGTTTATGGAAACACAATGGACCCATCACAACTACCAAATGAGATTCAAGCAGAACTTACTAATTCATCTACTGAACACGCACCAGATGCTTAATCTGCACCCGGTACACTGCTAAGAGGGGTCTTGGCAAGTGTACCAAAAGTACACTTGGTCTGTGTTACAAATATGTAAAAATATGTACTCCAGGGCTTCCCTGGTGGCCCAGATGGTGAAAAATCTGCCTGCAATGCAGGAGACCTGGATTCGATCACTAGGTCAGGAAGATCCCCTGGAGAAGGAAATGGCAACCCACTACGGTATTCTTGCCTGAAAAATCCCATGGACAGAGGAGCCTGGTGGGCTACAGTCCATGGGGTTGCAAAGAATTGGCATGACTGAGCGACTTTCACTTTCACAGGTTAATAAGTGCTATGACAAATATATTGATATTTACCTCTGGAACACACTTGTTATATGATACAGTTTAACATAACATTACAGGGAAGCAGAGAATGATACAGAGCGTGGTGGTAGCACACGGAGCAGGGTGGGGACTCCCTGGTGGTCCAGTGGATAAGAATCTGCCTGCCAACGCGGGGGACGCAGCTTCAGCCCCGGGTCTGGGAAGATCCTACATGCTGTAAGGCAACTGGGCCTGTGTGCCGCAGCTGCTGAAGCCCACATGCTTAGAGCCTGTGCTCTGCAGCAAGAGAAGGTGCCACAGTGAGAAGCCCGCCACCACCGGGAATAGTTCTGCTCACTCCAAGTAGAAAACGCCTGCATGCAGCAACAAAGAGCCAGCGCAGCCAAAAAATTATTGAAAAAGAGTAGGATGGTCAGTGCTACTCGCAGAGGTCAGGGAAGGCTACTTGGAGGAGGTGACATGACCTGAGTCTCCAAGGATAAAAAGAGTGGCCCATGGGGAGAAGAAGTGGGAGGGAGTTCCATGCGGGGGGAAACCCATAGCGTGAGTGAGGGCCGCAGGTTTGTGTGAGTAAGAGTATGGCTTTAGCGTCAGTGGAGGAAGATGAGATTAGAGATGCCAGATCATGAGGGGCCTTGGGTCCAAGGAATGCGAACTTACACGTATACTTGACACAGTTTTCAGGGTGTGCGTGGGACATCATCTGGGAGATGGAAGGACAGAGTGATATGATTAGATTTGGCTTTTGTGGGAAGGATGGATTGAGGGGGTTGTGAGGGGAGCCAGGGAGACTAGTGAGCGGGCAGAGGCAGGAATGAGAGAGAAAGAGAACAGAGGGCTGGACCAAAGTAGCAGGGATGCAGAGGGGAGAAACCACTGTGCAGAGTCCTGGGGGGAGAGTTGACGTCTGTTAGTGACAACTTCGTCATGAGACAGAAGGGAGTGGGGCTTTAGACTGATCCCTCGATATCTGGTGTGAGTGTCTGAGCAGACAAGGGCCTTTACAAGACAGGGACTTCAGGAGGCAGAGTGATGTTGGGGGAACCTTAGATCTCCTTTAGACGTGTTGAGATGCTTGTGGGGGCAGCCAGGTGAAATACAGAGTAGAAAGTTACTGTAATACAGTCTGGAAGTGAGGGAAGAGGTCCAGGTTTGAGATATATATATATATGGGAGCTGTCAGTAGTTGAAGTCAGTTACCTAAAGTGTGAGTCACTCAGTCGTGTCCAACTCTTTGTGGCTGCTCTGCCCATGGGACTCTCCAGGCAAGAATACTGGAGTGGGTTGCCATTCCCTTCTCCAGGAGATCTTCCTGGCCCAGGGATCAAACCCAGGTCTTCTGCATTGCAGGCAGATTCTTTACCATCTGAGCCACCAGGGAAGCCTGAAGTTACCTAGGATGAACCTATTTTTTTTGGCTCGCATCTCTCGGCATGTAGGATCTTAGTTCCCCAACCAGGGATGGAACTTGCGCCCCCTGCCCCTTCCCCCACTGCAGTGAAAGCTGGAGTCATAAACACTGGACCCCAGGGAAGTCCCTAGAGTGAAACTTTAGAGTGAAAAAAAAATGTAGGGCTCAGGGACAAAAGCTTGAGAAGGTCATTCCACATGTGAGATGTTCAGTTCAGTTGTCTCTCAGTCATGTCCAACTCTTTGCGACGCCATGAACTGCAGCACGCCAGGCCTCCCTGTCCATTACCAACTCCCAGAGTCTACCCAAACCCATGTCAGTTGAGTCGGTGATGCCATCCAACCATCTCATCGTCTTTCGTCCCCTTCTCCTCCTGCCCCCAATCCCTCCCAGCATCAGGGTCTTTTCCAATGAGTCAACTCTTCACATCAGATGGCCAAAGTATTGGAGTTTCAGCTTCAACATCAGTTCTTCCACTGAACACCCAGGACTGATCTCCTTTAGGATGGACTGGTTGGATTGCCTTGCAGTCCAAGGGAATCTGAAGAGTCTTCTCCAACACCACAGCTCAAAAGCATCAATTCCATACACAAAAATAAACTCAAAGTGGATTAAAGATCTAAACATAAGACCAGAAACTATAAAACTCCTAGAGGAGAACATAGGCAAAACACTCTCCGACATGAATCACAGCACGATCCTCTATGACCCGCCTCCCAGAATACTGGAAATAAAAGCAAAAATAAACAAATGGGACCTAATTAAAATTAAAAGCTGCTGCACAACAAAGGAAACTATAAGCAAGGTGAAAAGACAGCCTTCTGAATGGGAGAAAATAATAGCAAATGAAGCAACTGATAACTAATCTCAAAAATATACACGCAACTCCTGCAGCTCAATTCCAGAAAAATAAACGACCCAATCAAAAAATGGGCCAAAGAACTAAACAGACATTTCTCCAAAGAAGACATATGGATGGCTAACAAACACATGAAAAGATGCTCAACATCACTCATTGTCAGAGAAATGCAAATCAAGACCACAATGAGGTACCATTTCATGCCAGTCAGAATGGCTGCGATCCAAAAGTCTACAAGCAATAAATGCTGGAGAGGGTGTGGAGAAAAGGGAACCCTCTTACACTGTTGGTGGGAATGCAAACTAGTACAGCCACTATGGAGAACAATGAGAATGAAAAGGAGTAAAGGAATCTTTGGACTGGCTACTTGGTGGTCACTGACTGCTTCAGTGGGTCACTCTTAGCGTAGTGAATGCAGCAAAGGTTAAGTTGTGTAGACGGAGGAATGAACTGAAAGGGGAGGACGTGTGGCTGATTCTCTTAGAAAGCCTGGGAGTGGAGGGAAGAAGAAAAGGAGACTGTAACTAGAGGGGGACAGACGATTTGGAGTTGGGTTTTTTTTTCTCCATGAGAAAGATTTGACGGTGTTTTGATGGTGAATGGGCAGAACAGCAGGAGGAAGAGGTCAAATGTGCAGCGAGGAAAGAGAAGCTTCCAGAGATGAATAGGGTGGGATCCGGAGCAAAGATGGCTGGGTTTTCCCTGCAGGAACGATGCCGTGGAGGTAGCAGTGGGTCCAGCTACCCACTGCTACCCACTGATGGATCAGCAGGAATTAGAGAAATTCCTCAATGATGTTGTCTATTTTTTTCCCCTAAAATGTGAGAGATGATTCATCTCTGGGGAGTGTGATGGAAGGTGGCTAGATAGTAGAAATGATGAGGGGAAGAAAAACTTGAAAAGGCTGTATTAGTCAGAGTTCAGTTGCAGTTAACAATCCTTTGTAGCTATTTTAAGAGGAAAAGGACTTAATGCAGTCAATTGGCTGCTTACAGAAATCACTGGAAACTCTAAACTGAGATTCCAGGAATGAACCCAGGGCGATCACTCATCTCCCAGGGGACCTACCCCTTCTGTCACAGTCAGGACGTTGGGGAGGGGCTTCCCTGGTGGTGCCGTGGTTAAGGCTCCCGCTTTCACTGCAGGGAGCATGGGTTTGATCCCTGGTCAGGGAACTAAGATCCTGCATGCTTCACAGCACAGCCAAAGAAAGAGAAAGAAATTAGGGAGTCTGAAAGCCCACACTGTTGAGCCTTGGAACACAGCTGTCGTGCGGGGATCATGAGGTTGGGACAGTAACTGTGGGTACAGGGCCAGGGGTCCAAATTCGAGTCTCATCAGGTGTTTCTTATTGGCAGAACCTAAGTCACAATCTAAACTCTAGCTATAAAGGAGTTTGGGAAGTTCTTGGTTTTTCATTCTCTGCCGTACAGGGATATGCACCTTTATCCCCACACTAAAATTCTAATCAACAACAGTAGCATGCTCCGACCTGACTTAACTGTCCCTTCACACAAACTGCCATCCATCCATCCATCCATCTTTAATTTCAGCTAAAATCAGATATAAGCCTAATATACAATTAAAAGATTTGATAAAGCTGATTAATAACAATAGAATTTCATCCTTGAACAATATAAATAATCACCAGGGAGGAGTTGGTGATGGACAGGGAAGCCTGGCGCCCTGCAGTCCATGGGGTTGCAGAGAGTTAGACACGACTGAGGGACTGAACTGAACTGAAAGATTCTCCTCTTCAGTCTTGGGTATAAAAACCACCTGGTGTGGAGCCTCTTCCGTCTTTTAAGGTAAGGCACTGAAGTTCACAGTGTTCTTCACATCCATGATTTCATTTGATTATTATATTTTGTGAACTGGACATTCATAGGGGTTACTGTTTTCATTTTACAGCTGACGTAAACATCTTCATTGGTACAGTATTGTAAAGGACTTTATCATCCAAATGTATTTTGCTGTTGCTCAGTCGCCAAGTCCTGTTCAACTTTTTTTGTGACCCCATGGACGGTAGCCCACGAGGCTCCTCTGTCCATGGGATTTCCCAGGCAAGAAAACTGGAGTGGGATGCCATTTCCTTCTTTAGAGGATCCCCCTAACCTAGGGATTGAACCTGCGTCTTCTCCTTGGCAGGTGGATTCTTTACCAAACATATGTACAGTCCATCAAAGAGAACAGATTGTGCAGTATATTCAATAATAATACGTGATGAACCATACAGGTTATAGGTCAATTCAATCTCATTGGACAGTGTGCCAATCTGTCTCTATGATACGGGAAGCGATTTCCTTAGTCTTTTTCATAATTTTTTCTTTTTTCAGCTTTATTGAACTATCATTGACAAATAGGAATGATATATATTTAAGGCATATAATTCGATGTTTTTTTGACTGAGCCCTGTGGCATGCAGGGTCTTAACTCCCTAAGCAGGGATGGAACTCTGCCCCCTGAGTGGAAGCATGGCATCTTCACCCCTGGACTGCCAGGGAAGTCCCTGTAACTTGATGTTTTGATATAAGCTGAGCACAGAAAAATTGATGCTTTTGAATTGTGGTGTTGGAGAAGACTCTTCAGAGTCCCTTGGACTGCAAAGAGATCCAACCAGTCCATCCTAAAGGAAATCAGTCCTGGGTGTTCATTGGAAAGACTGATGTTGAAGCTGAAACTCCAATACTTTGGCTACCTGATGCGAAGAACTGACTCATTGGAAAAGACCCTGATGCTGGGAAAGATTGAGGGTGGGAGGAGAAGGGGATGACAGGATGAGATGGTTGGATGGCATCACTGACTCAATGGACATGGGTTTGGGTGGACTCCGGGAGTTGGTGATGAACAGGGAGGCCTGGCATGCTGCGGTTCATGGGGTTGCAAAGAGTCGGACACAACTGAGTGAGTGAACTGAACTGATGCATTGTGAAATGGTCACCACTATCAAGTTCATTATCACAGCCATCACTTGACAGAGTTGCCATTTCCTCCCTTCCTTTCCCTCCTTTCCATATCTCAAGTAAATAATGTATTGTTAACAGTAGCTACCATGTTGCACGTTGTACATTAGATCTCTAGAACTTATCTTGCACAACTGAAGCTTTGTACACCTTGAGTAACACCTCGCTCTTTCCACCCCAAACCTACGTGAGCAACTACCCTTCTACTCTCTGATATATGAGTTTGGCTGCTTCAAATTTCACGTATAAGTGAGATTATCCAGTATTTGTCCTTCTGTGTCTGGCTTATTTCATGTAATGCCCTCCAGGTTTATCCATATCACCAAATTCCAGAACTTCCTCCTTTTTTCTGGCTGAAGGATGATATTTCACTGTGTGTGCCACGTTCTCTTTAGTCATTCAGTCATCATCAGGTTAGGGTTGTATCTTAGCTATCGTGAGTAACATGCATTCGCGTTCCATCATCCATCCATGCATCCATCATCCATCCAACCACAGTAGGCATCAGAAGCTGCTGTGCTGATATGGTGCAGTGAGCTGACCAGGTGTGGAACAGCAACAGCAGTTGAAATCAGTCTGATCTTACATAATCTGCCACCATTCTCCAGTTCCAAGATCTATCCAGTCAAGGCCAAACAGGTAGGTTAAATACGGATACAATGGGGATCACCTCTAGTTTGTTGGCAGACTGTCTCTGAAAGGATTTAACAAAAAGCCCTGATCTTAGTGTTTGCCAATTTCATGGTTTAAATAGTCTCATCATGGCCAATTTAAAGCTACCAAAGATGAAGTTTCAAGGTAACGTTGACAATCTCATAACAATTCCTATGAATAAATAATAACAGTTCTCATGGGGCTGTATGAGCTGATTCCTGCATGCTTCTGGGCCATCAGCCCTGCGTTCTTTGGGTTTTCTTAGCGATACTAACCTCTGTGATTCTCCTAGAAATGTGGCGTGGGTTTTTGTTTACTGTTTTGTTGAGGAGGGGCTCATTGGGCATTATCACTTGGTCCTTCCTATCATGATGGCCCTTAATCCATAGGTCAGGCTGAACCCACAGGAGATTCTGCCTGTCACTGAGTATACATATTCCAGCTACACATACATTCAGGACCTGGAGAAACAACCGCAGGATGCAGCCACTGTGTAAAGGTTTGGACCCCAAAATCATTTATCTCCTGGCCTTCATTAATTGCCACTCAACGAATGACCTGGGATTAGTATTAACTCAGTGCCAGCAATAACCCCTGAAGAGTCTTTTCCTCTTTGCCCAGGGTTACACTCACTCTACTGAATAAGCACAGTTCCTGTGGGGAAACGCTGGGGGGAAGATGTGCGATATCAATTTGTAATGTCATATGGCACAGAGTACAGTTTCTCTCTTCACCTGGCTTAAGGGCGGGGATTTAGTGAAAATCTGTGACCCTCTGATGTCCTGAGACTTTGTCTCAGATCTCTGGAGCTCTGGCTGGCTTTTTAATTCTGCAGATCCAGCAGGATGTTAATGCAGTGCTCCGTGTGGTCTAGGCCCTGGCATGCGTGACGTTCACTGAGGCCTGGTGTTCACTGAGCCGCCCCTGGAGAACCCTGTGGGTCACGCTATTCTCACTGCCACTGGCCCTGCTCCCTCCCTTGTCCAGCTTACTGTGGGAACCTAGTGTTACTACAGAGCCAGTTCTGGGTCTCATTATCCCTATTAATACCCAGGAACATATGTCAATGGCAGTGTCTCCCATCATCATCCCCAACATGCAGAGAACTGCAGAGGAAGCTAGTGTTCTCCTCAAGGAATTTCTTCATGCCTTGGGGAAGGGGCGTCCTCTGGTCTCTCTCAGGGGATGTACAACCAGTCCCTGACTTCTGATGGTTAACAATCTTTTCCTCTTTACGATAGTGCAAAAGCAGTATGTGTTCGGTAGAAACTGCATCTCTGATTCTGAGCTTGGCTTTTTTGTTTTTCTGGGCAAGCGACGTGTATTTGGTACGCTCCTGTGATGCCGGGCGTGGGTAGCAAGACACAGCCCCCAGTCCTAGCCACATAATCACGAGGGTAAACCGTTGGAGCACTTAGAACCATTCTGTCTTTCGCATTCCGTAAATTACATGAGATATTAAACACTTTATTATAGACTTTATATTAGATGATTGTGCCCAGTTGTAGGCTAACATAAGTGTTCTGCGTGTGTTTAAGATAGGCTAGGGTCAGCTATGGCATGTGGTAGGTCAGATGTCTTAAAAGCATTTTCAATGTAGGATATTGTCAACTTACCATGAGTTTACACAACCGCCTCATATGTTGAGGAAGATCTGTAGTTAAAGCTTGGATAGACCAGTCAAAAGTGAGAAATCCACTTCATCAGACCTAGTTCCCCAATTCTTTGGATTTCTCCTACATTACACCCAGGAGCTTTTTGGCATGTCAGTTTCATTTGACTATCACCGAGTCCAGGCTTCAGTTTGCCAACTGAAGTAACAATAAAACTTTGATCAGATCCTTGAGCTGGTGCATCAGCTTCAGAATCTCTGTTAAGCCGCACATACATACTGAAAAATTTAGCCAGATTTAAAGCTACATTCTCTCCTTTATACTATAGCACGGTTTGAACCTATTCCTATGAATATTCTCCAGGTTTTCATTGATATATAAATTCGCACATTTTAGCATCAAAGTGTCTATTGGACACACTTTTATAATCAGCTCCCTGGTCACATGGAGATTGCCTTTGGCCATGGATCTGGGGACATGTGAAGCTCTGGGGTGGGGGACAGGCACGAAATCATCAAATAAAGTAAGACCAGTCTCCTCCAGGCAGGGTCGGAGGGGCTGTTTCTGCTGGTGAGAGAAGCCTGGTGCAGTTTCGAGGTCTAGAGCCTTCAGATTTCACTGGCCTCCTGAGCTCCGCCATTCTAATATTGTGGGACTCTGGTCTTTTCTAATGCGTGTGTTAGTCGCTCAGTTGTGTCTGACTCTTTGCGAGTCCATGGACTATAGCCCACCAGGCTCCTCTGTCCATGGAACTCTCCAGGCCAGAATCCTGGAGTGGGTAGCCATGCCCTTCTCCAGGGGATCCTCCCAACTCAGGGATTGAACCCAGGTCTCCCACACTGCAGTCAGGTTCTTTACCATTTGAGCTACTCGGGAAGCCCCTAATCATTGCCCTAAAATTTCCCATTAGAAATACGGTGAACTGTGAATCCAGACTATTTTATAAATCAGCAACTTATAGGGTAAGAACCTATATTTGGCTTTTGGCTACTCACTAGCTGTGAGAGATATGATTTTAGGGCATTCATAAGATATTCTCTTAGGACAGTTATAGGGAGCCCTTGATAATGCCCTGGGCTTATTATTCTGTTTATTCTCTCTTGGATGGGGAGAAGCAATCAGCCCACCTCATAGTCCTTCTAGTCCTCCTGACTATCAAACTGTGCTTGGCCTTTGCCCTTTGTTCTGTCAGAGCCACATCTTTAAAAATTCACTTTCTGATCCTCGATGATAGATAAGAACAGAGCTGCTCTGTGGAGAGAGGGTGAGGACAGAACCCCAGCAGGATGTTTGGTGATAAAGGAAATAAGAGTTGGGAGATACCAGGATTCATGGAGGACTTCAGAACAGATATTTGCAGGCTAAGAAAGCAGCATGATGGAACGGGAGAGATGGAAGATGCAGAGAATATGGCAAGTGATGGGAGGAGCGAGTTCTCAGCGGTGGACAGACTTTGAGTTGGAAGAAGCGCTCAAGTGGAGGAGTGATCCTGGTGGACAGTCTGGGGATGGAAGACCTCATGAAACCTAAGCGCAAGTTCAGATGGAGTGGATGGGAGATGAGGGCCATGAAAGGCCAGGACATCATATAAGAGAGGGGCGTCCGGAGCCTGAGACTTGGGGCCGGGCAGTTGTGATGGGTTATGAGTGAGGTCCACACGCAGCCTTGCTGACTCAAGTGCAGCGTGGATGGAGCATCAACTTGAGCTGAGGTGGTGCAAGCTGAGAAGTCCTCAGCCTGGTTGTGGAAATCGGTGAAGGTGAGAACAGTGTGGGGATGAACTCCATGAATGAGCCAGGCGTGCACATCCTGGGGGAAGGTTGGGGTTGGAGGAGATCCTGTAGATAACACAGAGGAAGCGAGGTGGTGGTGACGCTACCCAAATGACCTGGGTTTGTAAAGAGGACATGCTGGGAGAGGGGTCTGGAAGTAACTCTAGGAAACCAAGAAACACCCCAGTCCATCTAACATGCACAACAGCGGGTCTTGGTGTGCTCTGTGAGCCGTGACCTCAGCGAGGGATTAAATGAAGGTCGCTTAGGACGATAACACCAGGCACATAGCCAGCCCTTGGCTAATATTGGCTCTAATTATTACTAAGTCAGGGACAAGGAGAAGAAATAGAAGATGGACTGGTGGGGCCCGTAGAGAGATGGGTTAGATCTGATAGTAAAAGGGGACAGGAGGGAATAGCGCTGAGAGCGCCATCTTCCATCACCAGGTTCCTGAAGAACCCGCTCCACTCCTCCTCCTCCTCATTCTTTCTCTCTCCCTGCCCCCCATAACAGCTTCATCAAGATACCAGCCATGTACTATACAATTCACCCATTTAAATTTCACACTTTAATTTTTCCTATATTCACATATAAGTTGTACAACCATCACTACAATCAATTATAGAACATTTTAATAACCTCAACACCCATATCCTTTAGCACCCCCCAACCCCCTGTCACTTCTGGCCCCAGGAATCCCCTCATCTACTCTCTGTCTCTATGATCTGCCTGTTCCGGACATTTCATGTAAATTGATCAGAGTGCAAAATAAGCAAATTCGCTTCTCAAATGCCTTTGTATTATAAATGTGAAGAAATGAAGCAGTAACAGTGGACTCTCAGGTCCTAGCAACAGGGTTGCTTGTGTGTTTTAGGGAGGGGATAGGATTTGGAGACTCAGACCCTCCTTCCTCTGTGCACAAATCTAGCCTGTTTGTTTTTCCTCTTATACTTGGAAGGAAAAATGTCGAAAGTCAACCACCTACAGAATCCAGGAGGAGGCCCATGAATCACTTCAATGGTTGGGACCCTGCTGAGCATTGTACAAAGGAAGGGGTGGGGAAGGGTGGCTCTCTGCCTGGAGCATCCCACTTGAGGGGAGACCAGTTGGTGCTGATCTGGAGGTGGCAGGTGGGGTGGACAGAGGGGATACTATCGTGGACCCCCCAGGGGGCTTCACAGGGAGGTCATCCAGAAGCCCCAGCCTGTCCTTTCATCCACGTGGCCCCTCCACGGGGACATAGTAACCCGTGCAGGGATGGGTAGGACCCACTAGTGCTTGTCAACTGTGGCCACAAACCCATAGCTCTTTACATGAAGTTCAGTGGTTCGCTGCCTGCCAGCCCCTAAATAACATTAAATCACCTGCTAAGAAGGTTCCTCCCATTATAAGTCTCTTCTAAGCGTTTTGAAATCAAAGAGAAGGAATCAACTTGGTGCCCAAGTTTCTAACATCCTCACTGACCCTTATGAATTTCCCTTTTAAGATAGTGGGTCTTAGAATCAGGGTCCGCTGGCAGCAACTATATGTCCCTTGAATTTAATCACATTGTTTTGTTTACAGTGAATGGATTTTCCGTGGTCTTCCACGTCTGGTAGTGACATAAAGTTTCCATCTTATGTAATCATTTTAGAGCTTAATAGGTGAGTCAGTTTAAAGAAAAATATTACTGATATTTATATAATAACACATTATTATTATATTAACAGTGAGTGCTAGGTAGATATGGCAAAAATGGTGATGGAGGTACATGAAATGACTAGAGCGTGAAAGTGGAACTGGAAGAATTTTATGATCTGTTGCCGCCCAGAGGGTCTGTGCCTCAGGGGTTCAGAGGATGAGCAATGTCGTTGAGGTCAGCCTGGCTTCCCCCATTGTGGCTCTCACGCCACTGCACTGTCATGGGTGGGTTACCTGTCCACCGCTCTCCCCAGACTTGGGACCAGAGATGGATTGTTTTCCCATGCCCACGGTGCCCAGCACAATGCCTGGCACACCGAAGTCCTCAGTACTTATTCACTGAATAATGTACAAATGAATGAAGGAGTGAGTGAACAGTTGCCCATAATACTCTGTGCGTCTCTTCATCCATCCATCCTGCATCCATTCCATACTTATTATGTGCAAAACACCCTGCCCTTCTTTGTAAAGACTTTATTTTCTAGTCAATAATCCATCTACATATGGTGCCCGAGGTGGTCAAGATACTGTCAGTGGTGGGCAGAATGTAGTCTTGACTTACAGGCAGCAATACTAGAGGCAGCCAGACCTGAGATTAAGTCCTGCCTCTGACACTTAATATTTGGGGTACTTTGGGCCATTTACCTCTTGGAGTAAGAGTTCTCCTTCTGTAAAGTGGTTTTAATAATATTGAAGTGGTCCTGAGTCAGCCTGGGGGTTATGTTGTTGAATGAATGAGAGGGAGTGAAGGAGTGAATGGAGGAGGAACCATGGCCCCCAGCTCTGGGGCACAGCCTGGCTCCTCTCCCATAGCCCAGGCCCCATCTGCTGGTGAAACTTCAGGATGGGTGTGAAGCCTGAGCTCCGAGCTGCGCTTCACTGAGTGAAAACGGCGCAAACTGGGTGAAAGGCAGAGAGCCAGCGGAATCCCCTCCAGCCATGGACACCGGCCGGTGGCTGGGCCCGCACCCAGTGGTGGGGGGGTGGTGGTGCTTGGCAGGTGACCCAAGGGAGAGACAAACCACTCCCCAGACGGCTGGATGAGCGGCAGCCCCAGCCCCTCCCTGCCCTCCGGGGATGTTGGCAATGTGATGTTGGCATGGTGACCAGTCCGCCTGTCTCCCCTTCCTCAGCACCCTGCTGTGACAAAGAGGCCCGCAGGAGTAGAATGGGGCCCTGTGGGCTCCACCAGCTCAAGAACCGTAGGGAGAGTGGGGGTCTAGGAACTGGATGCGGGGGTGGGGGGTGGGGGGCTGCAGGCTCCACTCCTGCGGCAGGAAACAATGGAGCGGTTGCCCTGGCAACCAGGGGAGGCCTCGCTGGGCCTCCAGGCTGAGTCTGGAAAGAGGTGTCCTGAGAAAGGGAGGTTGGGAGCAGGGCGCGGTGGGGGCTGATATCAGAGCAGCCTGTCCCCCGCACCCCGACCCCAGGAAGGGCTGCAGGGGCTTCTTTCCGGAGAAGACGAGTCAAGTCTCTGTGGACCCATTCTGCAGAGCCTCAGCGGGGAGACAAGAGCGAACGTTTCTGCTAGGCCACGTGGGAGACCCTTGGCTGAGCAAGATGTGGGCATCCCGAGGACCTTCCCCGAATGCCCAGCTCTGCCCCCTCTGAGGCCTCCTGACAGCTAGGTTTAGGGCAGGGGCCATGAAGTCAGGACCAGACGTCGGGGCCCTCCCAGCTTGCAGCTGTCCTACCAACTCTGGGGATGTGGGCGATGCTGTGGGTGCAGGTGGGGCGTGCGGAGCGGGGCCCCGTTCCCTGAGCCTGAGGACAGACCCTTGCCCCAAAAGGCCCAGCATCCGTGTTAGTAACGGCGGCAGCTTCTGAAGCGAGACATCCTGACTTCAGATCGGGGGCTCCGGCACTTCACTGGCTGCGTGACCCAGAGGGAGTGAGCCCATCTGGGTCTCAGTTGCTCTTGCTGCAAACCAGCACCCGTGAGCATGTGGTACATGGGGCTGGCACGGGTTGCTCGGCGGGGACCAGCTTGCTTCCCTCCTCTCCCCAGCCACACACTTCTTCCTCCAGGCACCTGTGGCTCGGAACCCTGGAGGTGTCACCGGCTCTACGCACACTGCTGAGATACACCTCGACACAAAGGCAACCCCGTTCTCCCTGGGAGGCTCCCCTTCTCTTGTTACCTTCCTGAGGGTCCCAGGCAGAACGCCCTCCTGTTGTGGTGACCTGACTTATTTCTGAGAAAGGGCTGGTTACAAGGTGTCCTTTGCATGTCTGAATTTTCTCATTTTCCCCTTTGAACGTGGGTTGCTTTTGCCATAAAGAAAAGAAAAAGTTAGATGAGGGAGCACCTTTATAAAAGGTCTGAGAGCTCAGAGGCTTTGGGGGTGGCTGTGGCCATCGCACCCGCTGGGTAAGAAGCAGGTCGCTGGGGGACGACCTGTCTCAGCTGGCGGCCACCTGCACCCCCGGCTCTGTCCCCGCCAGGTGAAGGTGGGAGTCACGATTCCAGCCAGACGCCTGGGCTTGCAGGACAAATGGCTCCCTCTCGTGGCCGCCAGGCCTCCTGGCAGGCGTTTCCCGGCCCGGCGCCCTTGGCGGCGGTTCAGAGCATCCTGACAGGCGCCTGCAGGGAGGGGCGCCGAGGACGCGGGAGCTGGTGTGTCGTGGCCCTCGAGCACCCCAAGTAAAGGGCATTCCTGGCCGTGACCCCTAAGGCACCCCGAGTCTAACCGGAGCAGCGAGGCTCCTTCCCGCTCCTTCCCAAGCACGAACCTCGCGGAGGCCGAAGCCCAGCCGTCCGGAGAAGGCTCCCCGCGCGCCCGGGCACTGTCCCCGTGACAGCTGCGGAGCGGGCCAGCTGGCCGCAGGCGCCTCGTCCCCGAGGCGATCCCGGAGAGGGGGAGAGCGGCCCGGAGCTCTCACGGCCTTCCACCGCTCCTTCCCAAGCACGAACCTCGCGGAGGCCGAAGCCCAGCCGTCCGGAGAAGGCTCCCCGCGCGCAGGGGCACTGTCCCCGTGACAGCTGCGGAGCGGGCCAGCTGGCCGCAGGCGCCTCGTCCCCGAGGCGATCCCGGAGAGGGGGAGAGCGGCCCGGAGCTCTCACGGCCTTCCTGGAGAAGCTGCTACCTCAAGGACCCGGGCTGGGCTCAGGGTGAGGGGTGCGGGCAGAGACGAAGCAAAGAGGAAAGCAGCCGCGTGGCTCTGCTGCCTTCGCGCTGGTTAGCGTGTGCCTCCAAACGGAAGCTCTGGCTGCGGTCCTTGGCTGACCTCGGCGCGGCTCCACGGGCCTCCCGGAGTTATATGCGCGAGACGGGCGTTTGTCTGGAGAGGAGGTCCAGAGCTTTCATCAGATTCTCAAAGCAGTTAAAAGAACCAGAACCAGAGCTAGAGTGAGTGGGATGAAAACCTCCGCAGCGCAGGGGCCCCTGCACACCAGCCACCTGGGGAGGGGCTGGCGGGCTCAGATGATTGTTTCCAGCGGCGGCTCCTTGCACCTGTCCTCAGGAGTAGCTTTAAAACTACGGGGACAGCGCGGGCTCGCCTCTCTCTGACCACAGCTCGTTTCTGTCCCCAGAGTGACCCCGCTTGATCACCCACCTGAGTCACCAGCTTTGGATCCGAATGACTGTCAGCTGTTTCCAAAAATTCCATCCACCTTAACAAGGCGAACATTTGTCACCCTCAGGAGTATTCCGGTGAACATGACAGGCTTACTGTGGGAGTTCTGGAAACTTCCTTCAGAATTCAGAGTGGGGAAACTGTGGAAAACTAGCCTTTTGAGGTGACCGCCTTGACTATTCTGCGAGTAAAGAGTCGCCATGTGACACTGATGAATTCCAAGCGCAACAGATGAACCAGCAACACCCGGAAGACAGATAGAAGGTCACAAAAGAGGCAGGCAGAGAAGGGAGCGGCCACGCTGGCCAGAAAGGCACTGCCACTCACTCAGCGTTCAGGAGGAGTTTGGGGGGCACTGTCCTGGTGGTCCAGTGGATAAGAATCCACCTACCAGTGCCAGGGACACAGGTTCGATCCTGATCCAGGAAGATTCGACATTGCCTCAGGGCAACTAAGCCTGCTCAGCGCAACTACTGGGCCTGCAGGGCCTAAAGCCCGAGCTCTGTGCCAAGAGAAGCCGCCCCGATGGCACGCCTGTGCGCCCCAACTAACGGACGGCACGCCTGTGCGCCCCAACTAACGGACGGCACGCCTGTGGGCCCCAACTAGAGAGTAGACTCTGCTCGCCACAACTAGAGAAAGCTCCCACGCAGCAGTGAAGACCCAGGAGAGCCACCGAAAAAACTGGTGTTTATGGGCATCCACTCCAGACTCTAGATGAATAAGACAGGGGCACCCAGTGTAACGGAGGAGAGAGACACCCCAAAACCGATAGCTTACAGTGAATGGTGTTCGGGGCCGTATTCGTGGTTTCTGAAGGAGAAGATTTAACTCTGGGACCAAAGACACAGTCTCAGTCACTCAGCTTCGTGCAGCAAAGATTTTTATTTAAAGTGACAGGACAGAGGAAGCTTCTGACATAGACATCAGAAGGGGGTCAAAAGAATACCCATCCTCACTAGTTTAAGCAGGGCCTTATATACTTCTCAACTGGCTGCTGAGAATAGATAAAAAAGAATACCTCAAGGTTGTTCTTTCCCAAGGCATACATCCTGAGATAACTTGGGCACAAGATGAGCCAGGGAGAAGGGGTTTGGGCAACCATCTCTGAGTGAGAGATACTGTTGCTGTGTAATCAGGGGTACAAGTCAAGTATTTGCATGAGTAAGACATTGTGCGGTGTGATTATTAGCTCCTAAAGAAAGACCAGTTCTTGGGCAAGATAGTGTTGCACAAGGCTCAAGGAAAGCCTGAGAGACCTTTTCACCTCCTCCTTGAAAGGGCTCTAAGCTTTAACCGTCTCAGAACCAACCATGGAACCATGAGGGGTGTGTTATAACAGAGGGGCTACTGGGGAAGTGACACCCTAAAAGCTCGCCAAGAGTAGCACCAAGTTCACCCCAAAGTGACATTTCCTCTGGGGCTGTGGGTTGGACAGAGCGCAAAGCACGTGTTCTGTTTACCCGGCTTCCTGACAGCAAAACTTGGAAGAAGACCGTGGCAGATTGTGTTAATGCTCCCAGTTTTTCAATCCTTATATCCGTGCCCATTGCCCTGTGACTTTGAGGCCGAGTTGTAATTCCCCTACCCTGGACAGTGGATTTTGGCAGATGTGGCACAAGCAGGGTATTTAAACATGCTCCCGTGACTGGGCTTGTTCCCTGGTGCTCCTGCCATTGCTATGAGAATATTCTGGGCTAGCTGATCCTCGGAAGAGGATGAGAGACATGTCCCCCAGTGAAGCTGTCCAGTCAAGCCCAGCCTAAAGGACTATCCCCAAGCCAACCTCTAGATACAGAAGTGACCCCAGGAATGTCAGTAGACCCCTGAGCCCCATTTGAGCCCAGCCTTGATTAGCCTACTCATAGTCAACCTAAAGATAGGTAAGGTATAATAAGTGTTATTTCAGGCCACTGAGTTTGGGATAGCTTGTTATGCAGTGATAGCTGACTGATACAAAGGCCCCTTTATCAGAGATTTCTGTAGATTCTGTAGATTTCCTCTTGGCTAGATATCTTAAAGGAAATTCATTTGGAATTCAGTAAATAATCCTGAATATCTGCCACCTATCATGTTCAAAGTGGTACAGAAAGTAAAATATTCTTAAGAATATAACAATAGTATATATATAATAAATACTGGACATGGAACAACAGACTAGTTCCACATCTGGAAAGGAATACGTCAAGGCTGTATATTGTCACCCTACTTATTTAACTTATATGCAGAGTACATCATGCAAAATGCTGGGCTGGATGAAGCACGATCTGGAATCAAGATTGCTGGGAGAAATATCAATAGCCTCAGATATGCAGATGACACCACCCTTATGGCAGAAAGTGAAGAAGAACTCAGCAAGACCCTGATGCTGGGAGGGATTGGGGGCAGGAAGAGAAGGGGTCGACAGAGGATGAGATGGCTGGATGGCATCACTGACTCGATGCACATGAGTTTAGGTAAACTCTGGGAGTTGGTGATGGACAGAGAGGCCTGGCGTGCTGCGATTCATGGGGTCGCAGAGAGTCGGACATGACTGAGCGACTGAACTGAAGAAGAACTAAAGAGCCTCTAGATGAAAGTAAAAGGGGACAGTGAAAAAGCTGGCTTAAAACTGAACATTCAGAAAACTAAGATCATGGCATCTGGTCCCATCATCATGGGAAATAGATGGGGAAACAGAAACTTTATTTTTTTGGCTCCAAAGTCACTGCTGATGGTGATTACAGCCATGACATTAAAAGATGCTTGCTCCTTGGAAGAAAAGTTATAACCAACCTAGACAGCATATTAAAAAGCAGAGGCATTACTTTGCCAACAAAGGTCCGTCTAGTCAAAGCTATGGTTTTTCCAGTAGTCATGTGAGTTGGACTAGAAAGAAAGCTGAGCACTGAAAAATTGATGTTTTTCAACTGTGGAGTTGGAGAAGACTCTTGAGAGTCCCTTGGACTGCAAGGGATCCAACCAGTCAATCGTAAAGGAAATCAGTCCTGAATAGTCATTGGTAGGACTGATGCTGAAGTTGACGCTCCAATCCTTTGGCTACCTGATGTGAAGAACTGACTCCGTAGAAAAGACCCTAATGCTGGGGAAGATTGAAGGCAGGAGGAGAAGGGGATGACAGAGGGTGAGATGGTTGGATGGCGTCACTGACTCAATGGACATGAGTTTGAGCAAGCTCCAGGAGTTGGTGGTGATGGACAGGGAAGCCTGGTGTGCTGCAGACCATGAGGTCGCAAAGAGTTGGACACGACCGAGTGACTGAACTGAACTGAATAAATACAGAAAAGGTAGAACATGATCAAAGTACCACAAAAGAGATCAGATAAGATGTGAAGAGAATTAGAGCAGTTACTTCCGAATAATTGGGAGAAGGTGATCAGGAAAAATATGAATCTCAAAGTAAGTCTAGGATTTTGACAGGCAGTGGAGAAAAGGATGGATCTTCCCTATGGGGAGGGCTTTGAAAGCCAGGCTGTGGGATTGGGGCCACATTCCTCAGGTAGGTCACTGGTACTTCACTGGCCGAAGGGCTCCTTCCAGAGGCAGCATCCTCCCGGGCAGGAAAGTCTCCTTCCAGGAAGACAAGAAGTGCAGAGTATGTCACAGACCTCGAAGAACGGGTTCCTTCTGTCATTCGTTCACCTGCAAACCTTTGCTGAACACTGTACCAAGCACCAGGGACTCAGACGTGACTGAACCAGCCCTGACCTTGGGGCCTGGGAGCGAGGGGAGAGGGGAGGCTCAGGCGAGCAGCTTATGGCTGCGGTGTGACCGCCGCTGCCCCAGATCGCTGTGCTTGGCCAGAGGCTTCCCAGGGAAGGTGACGCAGAGGCCGAGGCTGTCCGTCTTCATGGACAGAGAGGCATTTTCTTACAGCCTGCTCATTGACCGACGGATCTGTGGCTGCTCTGCCCCTTCACCGCGTGTGGGGGCTCTCTCTGGTTGCGGCCCAGGGCTCCTCACTGCCCTGGCGTCTCTCGTCACGGACCGTGGGCTTCTCGAGAGCACGTGGGCGCGGTAGTCATGGCGCATGGGCTTAGTTGCCCCGTGGTATGTGGAATCTTCCCAGACTAGGGATCGAACCCACGCCCCCTGCGTTGGCAGGTGGATTCTTAACCGCTGGATCACCGGGGAAGTCCGAGAGAGATTTTCTAGCAGATTCCAGATGAGGGCCTGGGGTGAGGAGTTACCGGTGTTCTCGAGGGTGCTGTTGTTCCTTCTCACTTTGCTTATCGTCATCCCAGCATCGCCCAGCCTCAGCCAAGGCTCCAGCCACCCCCCGGATGTGGTTGCCACCCATCATGTTCAAAGTGCTACAGCAAGTAACATATTCTTAAGAATATAAAAACAGTGTATATATTTATATACACCCTTCAATTTAGAAATTGATAATGACAGATAGTGATAGATTTCTAAATCTGTCACTCTCCAACACAGAACTCCTCACCTTTAACCCCAAACCTGAATTTTCCTTTGACTTTCTTTTCTCTGTGAATGACATCTCCTGCCCAGTCACTCCAGTCATTTGGGAAGTGATCCGAGGAAATGTCAGTGGGGAGTGAGAAGTCGAATGGGTGGGAGAAAGCCGGTAAAGGGCGTCTGTCTATTCAGGCGACTTGCCCCTGGGCACCACCGAAACTCGGGCCTCTGCAGCACGTGTATAATAGCTCTCAGAGGGATCCACTCAAGAGGTGTCTGTCCACCAACACCCCATGTCGGGGCATTAACTCCCCAGCACTGCCTGCCCATGCAAGGGCCAGATGGTCCCCACAGCTGGCACAGTCCCCGGGTGGCAGCTGTGGGCATGTTGATGCGGTGCTGAGGGCATGGGCAGGTATTGATAGCCCCTCACGGTGTTCACCGTTTGGTATGTAGATGCGCGAGAGTATCCTGGCATCCCTGGGAGAGGTGAAAGCAGGTTCAAAGGCCCTGAGGCCTGAAGGAACCTAAACCGTCCAGGGTCCTTGAGGCCTCGGCCTTCAAGAAGTAATGATTATTTCCTAAGAAGAAGAAGGGGAGGAAGAAATGGATGAATGCAGTTGAAAGGTACCAACTTCCAGTCTTAGGATTACAAAGTACCAAGGATGTAATATACAACTCGATGGCTATAGTTAACACTGCTCCGTGGTGTATTTGAAACTTGTTAAGAGAGTAGATCTTAAGAGGTCTCATCACAGGAAAAAAAAAAAAAACAAAAACGTTTTTTCCTTTTTGTATCTATCGGGCTGGCCAAAAAGTTCGTTTCAGTTTTTTCCATCAGATGTTATGATAAACCCAAAAGAACTTTTTGGCCGTCCCAATATAAGAGATGATGGATGTTCATGAAACTTACTGTGGTCATCATTTCACAAACTATGTAAGTCAAGTCGTTAAGTGGTACACTTTAGACCCTTACAGGACTGCATGTCAACTATAGCTCCATAAAACTGGAAAGGAATAAGAGAAGGAGGTGAGGAAGGGTCTGGATCCAGGGACCCACTCTCGGAGCCTTCTGAATGGATGTCCTCTGGGGTTGACGCAGACTCGTCTGGTGCCTGGGTATTCATACCCTTGGGGCAGGTCGGAGCTCACTGTCCTGGGCAGTGGTCCCTGTGTGGGACACTCTGCTGATGGAGACGTCTCGAATCTGCACCGTCCAATACAGCAGCCCCATGTGGCTGTTGAGCACTTCAAACGTGACTGGTGCAACCAAGGGAACTGAATCTTTAGTTTCACCCCATTTTGATGAATTTAAATGTTCATGTCAGTAGGCAGACTGGTTCGCGGCTGCCGCTGTGGACAGCGGGGTCTGTGGGCGCCTCNCATGTGGCTGTTGAGCACTTCAAATGTGACTGGTGCAACCAAGGGAACTGAATCTTTAGTTTCACCCCATTTTGATGAATTTAAATGTTCATGTCAGTAGGCAGACTGGTTCGCGGCTGCCGCTGTGGACAGCGGGGTCTGTGGGCGCCTCCATCTCCCTGCTGTTCCACCGTCCTCCGCAGGCAGGACTCCGAGCTGTGCTGATGGTGAGCATCCCCGGGTCTGGAACGCCACGTGGTGCCGCTTCGTCTGGTCCTCAGATGCTCAGCCTTGTGTCCAGCTGCCACCTGCAGGATTTGGAGAGCAGTGGGCAGAAGTTGGCCTGGCCCTTTATCCCTGGGCCCCTGGTTTTCACTTGCCTCACCCCAAGGCCTGTGGCTGTGGAGAGAAGGTCTGGTGAGAACGATTCTGGACCCGTTCTCAGAACTCTGGGAGAGGCCTTCATGGAGAAGCTCCAGGTTCCCATTTGCCAATTGTATGAAGTTAGCATGCCCCCCCACCAACCTTTTCCTTTCAGTAACTGTGAGTTTGTATTCTATGTCCGTGAGTCTGTTCCTATTTCGTAAATAAGTTCATTCATACCATTTCTGGGGTACATGTGTCTTTTTGAACTATGGTTTTCTTAGGGGCTCAAGATCCTAATAGTATTACCTGGTGGAGGGGGGCTGCCTGCTCTGGCTCAGGCCCCCGCTCCTGGCCTTAGACAGAGTCCAGCCCCATTAATCCTGTCCCTGAGGCCTAAGGCCTGTCCTGGCAGGGGGCCCAAGACCACAGCTCCTCAGGCCTGTAGAGGTTCTCAGCGCCGCTTCCCATCACTGGCACCTGGTGTAATAATGTCTTGATTTTGAGTGCATTCATATTTTGAAGTATCCTATCCTGCCTTCGTGTGTGTTGGAGGTTTGGGATTCCGGTGTGTGTGTTCCATGGGCCAACATGACTGGGCATTTTGTCCTTGTTCAGTCTCTAAGTCATGTCCTACTCTTTGTGACCCCATGGACGGCATCTTGCCGGGCTTCCTTGTCCTTCACCATCTCCCGGAGTTTGCTCAGATTCATGTCCATTGAGTCGGTGATGAACCATCCAACCATCTCATCCTCTGTTGCCGACTTTTCCTCCTGCCCTCAATCTTTCCCAGCATTGGGGTCTTTTCTAATGAGTCGGCTCTACGCATCAGGTGGCCAAAGTATTGGAGCTTCAGCATCAGTCCTTCCAATGAATATTCAGGGTTGATTTCCTTGAGGACCAACTAGTTTGATGTCCTTGCAGTCCAAGGGACTCTCAAGAGTCTTCTCCAGCACCACAGTTTGAAAGTATCAATTCCTCAGTGCTCGGCCTTGACTGGATGTTTGGAGAGGCCAATTCTACGCTATACATGACCTTTCCTCAAAAAAATATGGAAATTTTCCCTGGGGAGATGAACTCCTGAGAGAGAAGCATTGCTACTGCAAGACATGAATTATATCCTTCATACAGTATGATTTTTTAAATCTTTATTTCAGCCATGCTGAGCAGCATGGTGGGACCTCAGTTCTCCGACCAGGGATTGAACCCACACAACCCCCTGCACTGGAAGCTTAGAGTCTTAACCACTGGACCGCCAGGGAAGTCCCTTCATATAGTACGAAATAGAAATGGGCGTCGGGTGTCCAGACACACTTGGGATCAGAGCAGACTCCCGTTTTTTTCTAGAGTTCGCCTCCGTTGTTAGGCCATTCCCTCCAACCCCAAATCTCTGCAGAGGCCTGTCACAGGGAGCTCAGCCTCCCTGACCATGCCTGGCTGCTTCTCTGACCTGAGTACAAGCCCAGACCCGTACTGAAAGGAAGGCCCAGCCAGACTCTTGGCGCGTGCTAAATGTAGTGGGATTGCTGGTCAATATGATAGTTTTATTCCTAGTTTTTTAAAGAATCTCCATACTGTTCTCCATAGTGTCTGCATTAATTTACATTCCCACCAACAGTGCAGGAGGGTTTTCTCCACATCCCCTCCAGCATTTATTGTTTGTAGATTTTTTGATGATGGCCATTCTGACTGGTGTGAGAAAAGACCTCATTGTAGTTTTGACTTGAATCTCTGTAAAAACAGCCCAGTTGAGCCTTTTTTCTTTCATGTGTTCATCTTAACGGTTCCCTGGTTGCTCCCAGGTGTGCTGACCTTGTCTCTCCCGTGTGTCTTCTCTTTCATAGGTTGCGGGTGTGTGTCTCCAGCACTGGATGGGGCGCCCGGTGTGCAGTACATACTTAGTAAATGCTGAATGAACGACAGTGCAATTGACGTGATCCTCTCCTTACTGCTGTTGGAGATCTGAGGGCTTTTCACTCACAACACACGGTTTTTTAGGAAAACAATCTAAGGGAAATATCTTGCTTCTCTGCAGTGGTACTTGCAACACACACACACACACACACACACACACACACACATGCGCACGTCAGGCTCTCTTACTGTTGATCTGGCTAATAGGCTGATAGAGGAAACCCAGTCTGTTTCACTGTCCAAGGGCCCTGGTTAAGGGAAAGGGGGGTCTGGTGGGAACAGTTTTGTGCAGATAACCCCCTTTCCTGGGCCCAGGGACTCTGCCCTGAAGTCCAGCCTGCTTGTCTCTGGAGCAGTGGATGAGCCAGCAACAGGGGAGATGGGCTTCTAACTTCAGCTTTTGTGGTTCTCCAAATGGTCGGATCTCATCCCATATTTCCCTTTTCCGCTGAGATGCAAACAGGCAAGTCCAGCCCCACTGGCAGACACTTAATTCGGCGCCTGTTGATGTCCAGCACTGTGAGTGAGACATCAGACATGGCTCCCGCCCTCAAGGAGGGACAACTTAGTTGGAGAGACGGGACTGAGAATTAGCAGACACAAAGTCTATTCCTGAATGTTGAAGACCCAGAAATAGTGCCCTCTGATGGATTCACTATCTGAGCCCCCTGGGGTGGTGTAGGAACCTCGGTGTGGACACTCTAAGCAGAGCCCCCCTGCCTGCCTTTCCATACTTTTTTTTTTCCTTCAACTCATATTTCATTCCCCGAACAAGTACTGAACACTTACCACATGCCAGGCACCATGCTGGTCCCACAGGTGACCCTAAATGGTGGGTGAATAGAGTGTTGGAGGGGACGGTGTGAGATGAGGCTGGGCCAGGTCGTTAGAATCAGCAAGGGCAGAGCCAAGAACTTTGGGCTTTGTCCCTTGAGAAACGAAGACCCCCCTGCTACCCCCCGTGCCTCCAGCTTGCACTCGAAGCTACAGTTGCTTCCCCCATGCACCAAGCTTCCACCTTGCCTTGCCTGGGATCATGCCACTGCCACTATCTGGTTGCCAACTCCTACTTCTCCCCCTTTTCCCACTTCTTTAATTCCACTGTTTTTCAGAGGCATTGTCCATGTGCCTCAGGATGCCACGTACCTATAGCAAGCATTGCAATTACCCTTTGGGGTCACTCATCACTTGTATGGAAATGAGCTGACCATGTGTCTTAAAAAAAAAAAAA
>SJYT01005573.1:37658-47658 GCA_006410635.1 Cephalophus harveyi
TGACTAGACGGACCTTAGTCGGCAAAGTAATGTCTCTGCTTTTGAAAATGCTATCTAGGTTGGACATAACTTTTCTTCCAAGGAGTAAGCGTCTTCTAATTTCATGGCTGCAGTCACCATCAGCAGTGATTTTGGAGCCCAAAAAAACAAAGTCTGGCACTGTTTCCACTGTTTCCCCATCTATTTTAGTAGGACTTTAAAAATCTATTTTATATATAGTAGTTCATATCTACTAATCCCAACTCATAATTCATCCCTTCCCCCCTTTTCCCCTTTGGTAACCATAAGTTTGCTTCCTATATCTGTGAATCTGTTTGTTTTGAAATAAGTTCATTTGTACCCTTTTTTAGATTCCATATATTAGCGATATCATGTTATTTGTCTAACCTTACTTATATGCTAATCTCTACGTCCATTCATGTGGCTGGAAATGGCATTATTTTGGGGGGCTGAGTAATATTCCACATCTTTATCCATTCATCTATTGATGGACAATCATCTGTTGATGGACATTTAGGTTGCTTCCATGTCTTGGCTATTGTAAATAATGCTGTCATGAACACTGGGGCACATGTATCTTTCCAAATTATGGTTTTCTTTGGATACATGCCCAGGAGTGGAATTGCTGGATCATAGTCGGACACGACTGAAGCGACTTAGCAGCAGCAGCAGCAGCAGCAGCAGCAGGGTAACTCAATTTTGTTTTGTAAGGAACCTCCATATTATCTTCCATAGTGGCTGCACCAATTTACATTCCCACCAACAGGGTAGGAGGGTTCCCTTTTCTCAACACCCTCTCATCTATTGTTGGTAAACTTTGTAATGATGACCATTCGGACCAGTGTGAAGTGACACCTCGTTGTCGTTTGGACTCGCATTTCTCTAATGATTAGTGCTTCTGAGCATCTTTCCATCTGCCTCTTGGCCATCTGGGTATCTTCTTCAGGGAGCTGGGTGTTTATGTCTTCTGTCCATTTTTTTGATTGAGGTTTTTCTGTGAGCGGTTTGTATGTTTTGGAAATTAAGCCCTTGTTGGTCACATCATTTGCAGGTTACTCTCTCCTGGTCCCTAGGCTTTCATTTATGGCTTCCTTTGGTATGCAAAACTTGTAGGTTTGATTAGGTCCCATTTGTATATTTATGCTTATATTTCTATTGCCTTGGGAGACTGACCTAAGAAAACATTACAATTTATGTCAGAGGATGTTTTGTCTAGGTTCTCTTCTAGGAGTTTAATGGTGTCATGTCTTATATTTAAGTATTTTGAGGTTTTTTTCTGTATGGTGTGAAGGTATGTTCTAACTTCACAGATTTGCATGTGGTTGTCCAGCTTTCCCAACACTACTTGCTGAAGAGACTGTCTTTTCTCTGTTGTGTATTCTTGCCTACTTTGTTGAAGATTAATTGACTGCAGGTGTGGGGGTTATTTCTGGGCTCTCTTTTCTGTTCCATTGATCCATGTCTGTTTCCATGCCAATACCACGCTGTTTTGATTGCTGTAGCTTTGTAGTATTGTCTGAAGCCTGAGAGGGTTATGCCTCCAGCTTTGTGCTTTCCCCTTAGGATTGCTTTGGAAATTTTGGGTCTGCTGACTACATAGTTTGTCTCCAGTCAGATGCTTAGCTCTGTGTCTAATAAAATGTCTATATTCCTGACTCTTGTAACACACGGGCCAAACACAAAACAGCTGCTTGATTTTAAAGAAGTTAATAAACTATTGAATTAATAATGGTGGACAAACCCAGCAATACCCCTCAAGAAGCAATAGCAGTATCAAGGAGAGGAGACTGGAAATCAAAAGGGAGAAGGAAGAGTGAATCAGACACAGCTCCAGTGAAGCTGTTCTCACTTAACCTGCACAGGTTACTGTCTGGCCTCTCAGTCCTTCCCGGCCACCCATTGCTCCTGATCCATGTAAAGTACTTTGAACAGGGACACACATGACAACAAACACTAGCTCTTATTAGCAGAGGTCTTCAATCCTGCCACTAAATCTTCTTCCAATTCTAGAAATAAATTAAGAGTTGTATTCTGTTTCTGGACCCTGACTCAAAAGCTTGACTGGCATTTTCACTCCTAGGCTGAAAAGTGAGGAGTTTGCCCTACGAGAGCATTTAATACAAATACCTAAGGAAAATTTTATTCCCGTTTTTCACCTTGGTAGATTCCCTTTCATTCTGTCCTACAATTCACTGACTTTCTCTTCAGCTGTGTCTAGTCTGTTTAACCCATTTAGATTTCAGTAGTATATTTCACTTAAAGGATTGTTCTGTGGTTCTTTTTGACAGAGTTGTCTGGCAGGCTACAGTCCATGGGGCCACAGAGTCGAACAGACACTCCACCTGCTCATCCTTTATGTTACGTGGAAGCCAGTCTTTTAACTACTTGAACATGTTCAGCATTCTTTTCAAATTGCTCTATTATTTCTTGTACATCAGGAATAAATTGGTGTTGGGCATGTAAACTGTTTGACCCCATAACACTGGAATCTCCCAGTTCTGTTTTGTATTCTAATCTGTGCTCTTATCTGTATTCTCTCATGTCCTTTGTGACCTCAGTCACATGGTTTCAAATACTATTCCCATGGCTGTGACCTCCAAATTTATATCTCCAGCATGGATATCCTCTATTAACCCCAATTTACCCAACTAGCTACACAGTATCTTCACATGATCTGTACAAAAATGAATTCCTTATCTTCTCCCCAAATTCCTCACTTTGATCTTCCCATCTGAGTTAACAATAGCTTCCTCCTTCTAATTACTCAGGTCAAAAAATCCTAGAATAATCCTGATTCCTGTTAAAACAGGTCAGATCGTTATTTCTCTGCTTAAAACCAGTGACTTTGCAATGACATATAAAGCCCTACAACAGATATAAACCAACCCCACAAAAAACTATACATCTGGCTCACCTCTCTGGCTTCATCTCCTATTATTTTCCCTCTTGCTTACACCTCTTCAGCCACACTAGTCTCCTCTGTTTTAAACTTAAAAAGCATACTTCTGCCTCAAGTCATCTACCTTTGCTGTTCCATAATGTCATGTACACAGAATTATACAGCACACAGCCTTTGGAGTCTGACTTCTTGACCATGTGGGAGAAAATGAAAAACTACAGCAACAATGGATCAGCAGTTGCTGAGGGTTTAGGATGGTGTTTGGCTACAAAGAGGCAGAGTGAGAGTCTTCTGGAGGTGGTCAAAGTTTTGTATCCTGATTGTTGTGGTGGCTGCATGACCACGCATCTGTCAAAACTCACAAAGGGACTTCCTGGCAGTCCTGTGGTTAAGACTCTGTGCTTCCAATGCAAGGAGGCGCAGGTTCAATTACTGGTCAAGGAACTAAGATCCCAGATGCTGCATGGTGCCAGGAAAAAAACCAAAAAAGAAAACCTCACATTACTGTACACCACAGAATGAATTTCCCATTGTATGTAAATTAAAAAAAAAAAAAGCTGCAAGTTTCAGGAAAAACTAAATGCCACATTGCCGAGAGGTGAGGAAGCAGGGAACATATTCAGACACAGGCAAAGATACTCTGAGTGAAAACACCTTCACTTTATCCAGCAACAAAGTGAGCCTCTTCTCAAAATACATCTGATAAAACTGCTTGAAATCAGCTGGACTCGAGCTGCACAAAAGACAGAGTGGACAGGCATGTCTGATTGCTCACCTGCTTCTAAGAAATTACAGTCTGTGCTAGAACCAAATGCTCTGGGTTCAGTGACCCAGTATTTGAGATGATTGGTGTCTGATAATGTTCTAGGAAACCCTGTGTTCGGCAGAGTCCTGTCCCAAAAGGAATGCTCAATTTCACAGTGGTATGACTCCCACCGAGGTTCTCCATAAAGCTCACCTGGAAGAACGTTAGGATAAAAAAAAAAAAAGCTGCAAGTTTCAGGAAAAACTAAATGCCACATTGCCGAGAGGTGAGGAAGCAGGGAACATATTCAGACACAGGCAAAGATACTCTGAGTGAAAACACCTTCACTTTATCCAGCAACAAAGTGAGCCTCTTCTCAAAATACATCTGATAAAACTGCTTGAAATCAGCTGGACTCGAGCTGCACAAAAGACAGAGTGGACAGGCATGTCTGATTGCTCACCTGCTTCTAAGAAATTACAGTCTGTGCTAGAACCAAATGCTCTGGGTTCAGTGACCCAGTATTTGAGATGATTGGTGTCTGATAATGTTCTAGGAAACCCTGTGTTCGGCAGAGTCCTGTCCCAAAAGGAATGCTCAATTTCACAGTGGTATGACTCCCACCGAGGTTCTCCATAAAGCTCACCTGGAAGAACGTTAGGATCGGTGCTCACTGCAGGGGACGTGACTTTGTGGTTTAGAGTCTTCTTTTCCCTGGAAGGTCAAATACCAACTCTGAACATCTGCTGATTGTGCATCTTTCGTGGTCAAATGTATCGTGTAAGATCATCAACTGTAAAACCTAGTGATGGACTATTTCTCCGCTCACTTTATGTTGTGGAAAAAGAGAAAAAGACAACCCAGGATGTGAGAAGATCCGACCCAGGATTACAGTGAGGCTTCAGAGCTGCCCGGATGAGCCTGATTCTAAAGAAAAACCACGCCACAGGCCTATTTTGTTCATAAACGACTTTTATTTTTGTCCTCAGTATGTGCCCTTGAAGATTCCCAAATGCCTGGAGTTTCTGACTCTCCTGGGACCAGAGGTATAAGCATTGTAAGGAAACACTCAACCTTGGCTCCTCACTCTCCTGAGGGGCTCAGTCTGAAGGCCTCAGGGAGAGGGAGCTGACACTCACGCCTCATTCCAAGATGGGTAACACGGTGAACAAAGAGTTAGTAAAACACAGACTCAGTCTGCTGAGGGCTTCAAATATACATATTCTATATATATAAACCTGTTATATAGGATGTCAACGTATTGGTTTCCTTGTGATCTGCAATTTAAAGTACAAATGATAGCGATGTTGTACACTGCTGATTTCCCCTTCTCAGCCCCCCTCCCTCCCCAACATAAATAACAGCACAAAGGTCAGGTGATCCTAAGGGTTTCTGTTGTTGTAAATATTTTGTTTTTGAAATCATTTCCCCTTCCTCCCTCCCCCCGCAAACTACCTCTGAGAGTTTGTAACGTAGCAGCATGGGGCGGTCAAGGCCGGGGGGCAGCGTGGAGAGCGCGTGGGAGGAGCGCGGGACAGTGCTTCTTGCTGACTGGCGCCGGACGGGCTTCTGCCTTTCCACGGACACAGAGGCTGTGACGAGGAGCGGAGAAGGTGCCGTGCGGCTCCGTCCTCCACCCAAGCGGAGGGGCTGGCTGGACCCCTGCGAAGAGCCCTAGAGGCGGCGAGGTTTTGGAGGCAGCACGGCTCCAGAAATGTCTTGGCTCAGTATTTACACAGTATCTTTAAGCTGCATTTTCCTTTTAAGAAATTTACGTTTCTGAGGCTGCCCGGGGGAAAGAAGGAACTTAAAAACAAAACAATTCCCACATATGTAAAAGTCCTGGTATATGTCTTATTCAGTTATTTTCACACACATCATTAAAAGCAGATACTGACAATGATTGGCTTCTTATTCGATTTTTGAAGAGCGTGAGGAGAGAGACAGGAGAGGCGGGAGGGGTGAGCTAAGGAGAGCGCCGGCCCTTCTTCAGCATCAGGTGGCACTGGATGGTCTGGATTCGGTTCTTGGCGGGGACAAACTCGGGCTGCAGCTTCAGGGTAGACTCGTACCACACCAGTGCTTTCTCAAACTCTTCCTGTGAGGGGCAGAGGGAAGGAGTGAGGGGGCTACGGCCGCCAGACTCAGCAGACGTGCTGGCGTCTTTTCCTGAAGAGCGCGTCTGTGGCAGGGGCGGTCCTGCAGTTATTTTCTCAGTGCATCTAAATCTCTGAGGAAACTGAGGTGCCGGGGGACAACTACCTCCATCCCCGAGGTCACACAAAGAAAACTGTGGCGCAGCCCGAGAGCTGGGGCAGAGGAGGACCAGCCCTACAGAGACCTGGCCCCACGGCAGGAGCAAGAGCAGGAACCACTGTCCCCGCCTGCTGCGCGCCAGGCGCAGAGCCAGGCGCTGCATGGAGCCCCTTCCCGTAATCCTCACAGAAACCTCCCGAACTATGTCTGGCAAGAGCTTATTTTGCATCTGCGTGAATTTTCTACTGTAACTGGAAAGAAGGCAGTCAAGTCAGGTATCTCAATTAGACTTGTAAATTTTGAAGCAGTTTCTTATTCTCCCTGACACTTGAAAATACGAACCTGGTTTGGAAATGATCACTGCCACACAGACGGTGCTCCTCTTTTACTTAGACTAATACTCCCGAAGAAGAGCCCGAATCTACCGCTTAAATGACTCCTTCCAGCCAAATGAGAGGCAGAATTCCTCATTCATAGCAGCAAATTTTGCATTTACTGGGGACGAAAATAGATTCTTCAATTTTAAGAAGCAGAGAGGGAAATCTGCACATTCAGCAAGACCTACCTGGCCAAATTAAATTTCCTGCCTTTGAAGTCAAGGATGACACACAAAACTTGGAGCCTGAAGCTGCTCGTTACATTAACCTTTATCAAGAGCACCTTGGAAAGAGCCTTATGCTGGACCTAAACTTTGGATGAAAGCGGATGGCATGACTCTCATGTGAGACTCAGCCATGACAGCTTCTAGGAGGCCCCTGGGGCTTTCAGTTCCGAGACTGGTCCCCCTTCTGACCCCACCAGGGTTCTGGATGATGGCTCTGCCATTTTGGCTGTAAATGGTATCCCAGGGAACTAGTGGCATTCTGCCACTCATTAAACCTTTGGTGAGCACCTACTATGTGCCAAACCCCGTGAAGTGCTAGCTAGGAACAGGGAGATGAAGAGGAGTCTCTTTCCTAAGGAGCTCCTGATCTGGTGGGAGAGACCAATACTCAAAAGTTATAAAACTAAGGTGAAAAGACAACAAGGGAAATCCGCACAGGGCACCATGGGAGCAATCCTGGGGACCTGGCCCGACCTGGCAGTAAGCGAGCCCCAGTGTGTGTCCACCTGGAGTGTTAGGGAAGGCTTTTCTGGAACAAGTGTAGTCTTCAAAAAAGTTAGGTAAATGGGCCTGTCAGTGTTAAATTATGGTGAGGAACTACACAGTTGCAAATACTTGGGTGAGTTTACTGTGTTTTTAAAAAACTTACAAACCCCCTGCCATGAATTATACCTGTGGTGGAGAGCTGCGACTTTAGACACAAAACTTACAGGAAACCAGAGGCCACTGACTAGTCAGAGGGCTTGGACCTAGAGACGTGGCCCTGAGAGAGGCAGCAGGGGTGGTTCGCGCGGCTCCCAGGCCAACCTCACCATCGCCACGTATACGTTGCCCAGCGTGAAGTGGTTGACGGCGAAGTGCGGCGCGATCTCCACCGCCATGGAGGCCACGATGACGGCGTCGTTCCAGAGCTTGGCGTTGTGCAGGACGTTGGCCAGGCTGATGAGGGGCACGTCCTGGGAGAGGAGGGAGGAGGCGACAAGGGAAGGATGTTGGTTTCCGGGCTCTCACTCGGGGCTGTGGTGACCGTAAGCAAAGTGGTCAGTGTTCCCTGGTGAATGAGAGAGGCGTGCAGCTCGATGTGGGCGCTTCTGTCTGCTGCGCGTCTGTGAGGGGGAAGGAGCGAGTGCCAGCCCGGCTGTGCAGCACTTCTCTCACGGAGAGAGTCTTGCCTCAAAAAACAAACAAAACTGTCAGCTGGGTGAACAACCTGCTGGGTGAGGCAGCTGCTCTCCATCGTGGTGCCAGCTCCGGGTCACACTGCAGCTTGTGAGGAGTAGCTGGTGGCCAGACTCTGTCCACGGTCCACACTGAGGCTCGCTGGCACAGAGCCGAGCTGTTCTCTGCAAGGATCACGGCGCCCTCTGAGGCAGGGCTAGCACGCTGTGGCCACAGGCCACGTCCAGCCTGCTGCCCGACTCTGCAACTTTTTATTGGACCGCATCATTCCCATTCCCCGAGGTACTTCTGTGGCTGTTTTCACGCTATCATGGCAGAACTGAGCAGCTGCAAGAGGCAGGCTGGCCTCAGAGCCTAAATTTGTACTATCTGGCCCTTCACAGAAAACCCTGACCCCTGATCCAGCGTCTTGGCGCTTCTTGTCGCGGAGCCTAGTGATAGCCTAGAACTATAGAGCACAGGATGATGGGCTGAAAAAGTTGCAGTATTATTATCACAAATATTAATTCCCTTTAGATGTGTGCTCAGCCACTTCAGTAGTGTCCAACTCTTTGTAACCCTATGGACTGTAGCCCGCCTGGCTCCTCTGTCCATGGGATTCTCCAGGCAAGAACACTGGAGTGGGCTGCTATGCCCTCCTCCAGGGGATCTTCCTGGCCCAGGGATAGAACCCAAGTCTCCTGTGTCTCCTGCATCGTCGGGCAGGTTCTTTACCACTAGCGCCACCTGGGAAGCCCCCTTTAGATGTCTAACCTGAGCAACTGGTATCTACACTCCATTATTCTATATCACTGGGTTCTTCTATAGGAGATACAGAAGAACAGAAAAAAAGACCCATGTTCGTCCTTGCTGGACACCCACGGAAGCATGTCATGAATATGAGGTCACAGAGGTTTAAGAACTTGCCTAAGGTCACAAAGGTACTGAGAGGTCACAAAGGTAATCACAAAGGTAGTGAGAGGCAGAGCTGCACTTAGAGCTGCATTTACGACTCAGCCATGCCTGTTCCTGATACAGTGTTTCCGGGATCCTGAAGCCCTTCCCCGATGCCCCCTCTTGCTGAGGTAAGGAGGCCACGACGGTGGGTGTAACTCAGGCTTGTGGCAGCTCAAGTGGGTCGTTAAGTTTCTCCACCCTTAGCCTTCTGCTGCTTTCTGAGATGAGGAGGGTTGATGAAACCTCAGAATAAACCGGTGGGCACAGGAAACGGCTGCGGGATGGGAATTCACACCCTCGGAGCCCCACTCACCTTCATCTGGTGTGGGGCATAATGGAGGGCCTGGCGCAGGCAGTCGATCGCCTTCTTTCCTTGGCCTTTCACTCTCCAGTAGAGGGCTGCCATGCTGGAAAGGACCCAGGACGTCTGGTTCTACAAAGGAAAGGTGAGTTAAGGCTGATGTCTCTTAAATAACATACTCATTTACCACCAAGATTAGGAATCTCAAGTTAATGACCATTTTAGCTATTTACCTGGCGCTGGTGGTCTGCCTCGCACCTTACGTTCACCCTCTCGTTGACCCTAGTAACCATCTCACAAGCCTGATTCTACTATTACAGCCTTTTAAATAAACATTTAGCCTCTCTGGATCATAGTTTTCAAATCTTAAATTTATACACAGTTCGGTTTATTAATCTATTTCCAATGGGTTCTGGATTTTCAGCTGAGTTAGGAAAGTCTTGTTTACTCCGAGGTTATCAAGAATTTTTACCATGTGTTTTCCCCAGAACTTTTCTAGTTTCACTTTTCACACTTAAATATTTGATCCACTTAGAATTTAACTTGCTGTAAAGTGAAAGATAAGGCTCCAATTTATTTTTTTTTCCAGATGGCTATTCAGTTCAGTTCAGTTGCTCAATTGTGTCTGACTCTTTGCGACCCCATGAATCACAGCACGCCAGGCCTCCCTGTCCATCACCATCTCCCAGAGTTCACTCAAACTCACGTCCATAGAGTCGGTGATGCCATCCAGCCATCTCATCCTCTGTCATCCCCTTTTCCTCCTGCCCCCAATCCCTCCCAGTATCAGAGTCTTTTCCAATGAGTCAGTTCTTCGCATCAGGTGGCCAAAGTACTGGAGTTTCAGCTTTAGCATCATTCTTTCCAAAGAACACCCAGGGCTGATCTCCTTTAGAATGGACTGGTTGGATCTCCTTGCAGTCCAAGGGACTCTCAAGAGTCTTCTTCAACACCACAGTTCAAAACTATCAATTCTTCGGTGCTCAGCTTTCTTCACAGTCCAACTCTCGCATCCACACATGACCACTGGAAAAACCATAGCCTTGACTAAACGGACCTTTGTTGGCAAAGCAATGTCTC
>SJYT01005573.1:50158-90495 GCA_006410635.1 Cephalophus harveyi
CACCTTTAGTTTCCAAACATTCCATCTAATGGATCAAATCAAATTTAAGCTTCATTTCTCAAATGAAGTGTAAAGTACCAACAATTCACATTCGTCCTGAATAATAATAAAGAAATATCCTGGCAGAGTAGGCATCTTCTTGCTATCTTATTTATTTTCATCTGGTCTTATCTCCCTCCATCATTTCTTTAACACTGAAAAATGTCTTGACCTTTCAAACTTCCTGTGATTTTCCTCTTCCTCCAACAATCTATAGCAGGTTGAATACCTAATATCATTGATTGTGTTTATTATATTTGTTATTTATTATAACTGCTCATCTCTATATTTTGTAGTATTTAGCCTAATTTTTGTATATTGTAGATGTTCAACATATACTTAATTAATTCTATTTAGGTGAATTCATAAATGAATCCAAATATTAACACACTTGCATTAAATAAAATAAAGATTATGTGCTAGCTTACATTAGTATTTTACAAAAATGATGACTACCAAATATATAAGTAATTTTGCTTTGAGCATTGATATTAATTCAAAATACATTTAAACTAATTTTAACTTTATTTTTAGAGTGAAGGTGATTTCTAATATGAAGTGAATCCAGTGCAGTGGTATGAATAACATTTAAATTGTTTCATGTATATTTTGACATAGAAATATTTTTTCTACCTTTTGCTTACTTAAGCATATTTGAGATTTTAATATGAATAATAAATTCATGCACATATATATTAGAAGAAATTCACAATTACTAAGCAAAACTACACATAGCAAGAGAATTTATACTATTGTTCCCCCAATAAAATGCTGTCTTCAAATTATAAGTTATTTAGCTGAAGTACTGAGTCTCTTATGAAAAGATAGTCACTCAGTCTTGTCTGACTCTTTGCAACTCTGTGGACTATAGTCCACCTGCCAGCCAGGCTCCTCTGTCCACAAAATTCTCCAGGCAGGAATAATGGAGCAGGTAGCCATTCCCTTCTCCAGGGGATCTTCCTGACCCAGGGATCGAACACCAGTCTCCTGACTTTTGCTTACTTAAGCATATTTGAGATTTTAATATGAATAATAAATTCATGCACATATATATTAGAAGAAATTCACAATTACTAAGCAAAACTACACATAGCAAGAGAATTTATACTATTGTTCCCCCAATAAAATGCTGTCTTCAAATTATAAGTTATTTAGCTGAAGTACTGAGTCTCTTATGAAAAGATAGTCACTCAGTCTTGTCTGACTCTTTGCAACTCTGTGGACTATAGTCCACCTGCCAGCCAGGCTCCTCTGTCCACAAAATTCTCCAGGCAGGAATAATGGAGCAGGTAGCCATTCCCTTCTCCAGGGGATCTTCCTGACCCAGGGATCGAACACCAGTCTCCTGTACTGCAGGCAGATTCTTTACCATATGAGCCACCAGAGAAGCCCTAAGCCATATTTTTAAAATATTTAGCATGGTAATTTTAGCTGGTTTGGAGAGATCAATTGTTTTTTATGTATATGACATTGATTCAGCTTTATGATTAAGAAGCAATTACATTTAAGAAAAATATGGTGACTTCTCTTCTTTTGACATAATAAAATGTACAAGACAGGAAAAAAGTGTACAATTATCCTAATTGCATTTCTTTATTCCTGAAATTATTTTCATAAGACATAGAAATCATTCAGAAGATTGTCTCATACCCAATAAATATTGTTAAATGAGTTTTTTGATTACTTAATTTTTAAAAAGTGTTGTATTATCTTTCCATTACAGTAATTAAAATATGCAACAACAGAAACAAACCACAATGCAAACACTAATCCTTCAGAATTTGAAACTATATCTCTTCAGGTAAACAAATAAATAACGTTCAATCTTTCCTTCTTGCTACAATGTGTGTGTGTGTGCACACATGCGTACACATTGCATGGGCAGGTCTGTATATTTATATGAGGGTAAGGAAATATATTTATCAACTGGAAGTAATTTTGAAAATACAGCAATTTGAATTCTAAAATAATTACATTATAGCCTGTTCTATCATTGTTAGTTGCTCAGTTGTGTCTGACTCTGTGACCCCATGAACTGTAGCCTGCCAGGTTCCTCTGTCCAGGAGATTTCCTAGGCAAGAATAATTGAGCAGGTAGCCATTTCCTTCTCCAGGGGATCTTCCTGACCCATGGAAGAAACCTGAGTCTTGTGCACTGTAGGCAGATTTTTAACATCAGAGCCACCATCACATTGCAAATATGGTAAAATTTCAATTAAAAATTTCTCCTAAACTGTATGCTTTACTTTCCATCTTCCTTCTTCTTCTCCTTCAGATACTTCATGCATTCTTTCATACACATATTTTCCATGCAAGTATGTACGTGTATACTTATATAAGTAGATAAATAATAGGTAAATTGATAAATATGTCTGGAATGTTTGGTGAGTTTTTCCAAAATCGTACTATAGTAAGCATACTTTTGTGAATTATAAATGTATATTACCTAGTAACAGAGCTTTAAAATAAATGAAGCAATATTGAGAGTACTTATGGGAGAAATTAACAAATCCACCATAATGGTTAGAGAACATAATATACTTCACTCAATTATGGAGAAGTTATTGATATACTTCTCTCAGGAGATTGATAAAAATAATGAGTAAGGACACAGGACATCTGATTGACACCATTAACTACTTTAGCCAAATTTAAATCTAAACTACACTGCATCCAGTAGCTGCAGAATGCCAGGAAAAAAACCCAAATATTTGGACTTCAGGTAAATTACACTTAACTGTCTCACAGGTAAAAAGAAAAAAAAATAATGTAAGTCAGAAAATATTTTGAACTAGGTGATAATTAAAAAGTCAAAATTTTAAGCACTTGAAATACTTATATTGAAAAAGAGGAGTCTAAAATTAAGACAAGATTAGAAATTAATAAAATAGAAACCAGATAAATAGAGAAATCTTAAAAAAATAAAACAAAGTTATTTGTTAGAAAACATCAATAAGATTGATGGTCTCCTAGACTGAATAAGGAAAAAAGAAAGAGAACAAAATTATCAGTGTCAAGAATGAAACAGTGGGCCCCACTAAAGATCCTACAGAGACTAAAGGTATAAGGTAATATTGGAACAACTTTATGCTAATAATATTGATAACTTAAATGAAGAAGATAAATTCCTGAAAGGCATAAACTACCCAAAACTGACAAAAGAAGAAATAGTAAATCTTAATTCTCATATATCTATTAAAGATATTGAAATAATAATTGAAATCTACCCACAAAGAAAACTACAATATTAAATTGCTCCATTGTATCAGATATTTAAGAATTAATATTAAGCTACAGTGAATATGTTCTAGAAATAGATGAGTAGAATGTACTTCTAAGCACATTTCATTTGGTTGAGATCCCTCTGGTCACAAACCAGGCAAAGCTATCACAAAAAATAAGCTTCATACTAATAACTTCATGAATATCGATAGTAAGTACTTAATAAAGTATTACAAAACCCAACAATATATAAAAAGAATAATAAATTTTGACCCAGTGGAGTTTATTCCAGAAATGCATGTTTAACATTAAAAAAAAAAAAAACCATCTTGTATTCAGAAGATACAAAGAACTCTTAAAAATCAATAATAAATAAACTAACAATCTGATTAATAAACAGGCCAAAGACTAACTGATGGCTCAACAAAGAAGACATCTAGTTATAAGCATGTGAAAAGATGCTCCACATTTATGCCATGAGGAAAAGGCAAATTAAAACATCAATGAGATATTATTACCCTATTTGCTCAGACAGTAAAGAATGTGCCTGCAATGAAGAGACTTGGGTTCAGTCCCTGGGTGGGAAAGATCCCCTGGAGAAGGGAGTGGCTACCCACTCCAGTATTCTGGCCTGGAAAATGCCATGAACAGAAGAGCCTGGTGCTTTATAGTCCACGGGGTTGCAAAGAGTTGGACACCACTGAGCAGCTAACACTTCCACTTACACTGGGATGGCTGAAATCCAGAACACTGACAACAGGAAAGGAGGATGTAGGGCAACAGGAACTCTCATATGTTGCTGACAGGAATGCAAAATGGCACAATCACTTTGGAAGACAATTTAGCAGTTACTTACAAACAAATATAGTTTTACCATGTGATCCATAAATTGTAATCCTACCCAAATAAGTCGAAAATTCATGTCCTACATACAGTGGTTTATAACAGCTTTACTCATAATATCCAACCTTAGAAGCAACCAAGTATCCAAGGCATGCTCATAGAATGGACTGTTATTCAGTGATAAAAAGAGATGAGCTTTCAAGCCATGAAAAGACATGGAGGAACGTTTAATGCATATTGCTAAGTGGAAGAATCCAGTCTGAAAGTCTTCATGTTGCATGATTCCAGCTACATGGCATTCTGGAAAATGTAAATCTATGAAGACAGTAAAAAGATCAGGTTTTCCATGATTTGGGGTGGGGGTGGAGTTAGAGGCCAGATGGATGAATAGGTAAAGTTTAAGAGATTATCATTAGAAGGACTGATGCTGATGCTGAAGCTCCAATACTTTGGCCACCTGATGTGAAGAGTCGACTCACTGGAAAAGACCCTGATGCTGGGAAAGACTGAGGGCAGGAGAACAAGGTGGTGACAGAGGAAGAGGTGGTTGGATAGCATTGCTGACTCAGTGGACACGTGTTTGAGCTAATTCTGGGAGACAGTGAAGGATAAGAAAGCTTAGCACACTGCAGTTCATGGGGCTGCAAAGAGTCGGACACAACTTGGCAACTAAACAATAAAGAGATTAGTAAAGCAGTGAAACTATTCACTATGATGCCATAAAGGGGAACACAGGATGTTATGCATTTGGCAAAACCCATAAAACTGTACAACACAAAGAATAAGCCCTAATTTAAGTCATGGATCCATTAATTATAATGGACCAGTTTCGGATCACCACTTGTAATAAATGCAACATACCAGTGCAGGATGTCAATAATAGGGGAAACTGTGGGTAGCAGAAGAAGCAGCATAGAGAAGCTCTCTGTACTTTCTGTTCACTTTTCTGTAAACTTATTACTGCTTTTAAGAAATAAGGTCTATTAATAAAAAAATAATCAATTTGACACTGTACCACTAAATAAAGGAGAAAAAACTATATAATTATTTCAATACATGAAAAAAAAAGCATTGGGCAACATTTAACATTCTTTTAAAATAAATAAACATTTTGGCAAATTAGGAAAAGGTATTAAAAAATAGGTTTGCTTTAAAGCTGGTCTGGGGTAGTTCCATGCCTCAATCTGATATGATTGAACGTTTGGTTCTAACACTTGGTCAACATAAAAATAAATTATGCTAGTACTAGTACTTTTAATGTCCTGTAAGTTCACAGTTTTCCTGGAGACAACTCTATATTCTTGTCTCCATTGTTTATTAAAAATTTATTAATTAATGGCTTGCACCTTGTTTAATTGGTTTTAGGTACTTTACCAGTGGAATATAGGAGACCCCTGAGTCAACCCATACTCTGACTCCCCTGAAACTAAGACTTAGGAACATAATTTGAAAATGAAGCATATTCTGTGAAAAAGCCTAGAGGCTGTGCTTGGAAGCTTTCTGATCTCTGAGATGATTTCTTGTACTTCCATTCTCTTCCTATACCATATCCTTTATTAAGATTGTAAATGAGTTTATCCTATAAATGTTCTTTCAATTATCTGAGTGTTTAATTGCTACAGTTGGCACTATAAGTAGGTTAATTGTAATACACTTGACTCTATAATGCAAGTAATTGCTAAGGCTTGGTTTAGGAAAAAGAAGGATGACAAATGGTAGAATGGAGAATCTGCAAAGCCAGGATGGTTACCTGACAACCTCCGTTTAGAGGTCCTCACTCAATTACTGTGACAACTGAAAGCGAAGAACCCTTACCAGTGTGGGAATTGCAGGTGGTAGATCCACAACAGAGAGGAAGCTAAATGGATCTTTAGAAATTTATATGGTACTTACTTTGCTTTTGTTTGCTTTGGAGGAAACAAAAATAAATGATAAAATTCTAAAGGCTGCCAAGGACTCCAACTTACTGCCCATGAATCTGTGTGTTTGGTGGACACAAATGACACCAAAGAGGAGAGATAGGCATATTTTTTAAAGATGTGTGTGTTGTTTGTTGCTCAGTCATATCTGACTTTTTGCAACGCCATGGACTGTAGCCCAGGAGGCCCCTCTGTCCATGGAATTCTCCAAGCAAGAATGCTAGAGTGGGTTGCCCTTTCAAACTTCAAGGGACTTCCCAACCCAGGGATCAAGCCTAGATCTCCTGCATTGCAGGCAGATTCTTTACTATCTGAGCCGCCAGGGAAGCCCTAATGACCCTCATCCAATAGGAGGGTTCTCTTTTCTACTCACTCTCTCCAGCATTTATTGTTTATATATTTTTTGATGATGGCCATTCTGACTGGCATGAGGTAATACTTCATTATAGTTTTGATTCACATTTTTCTAATAACTAGTGATGTTGCACATCAGTTCACATGCATTTTTTTTTGAATGTGGAACACTTTTTAAAGTCTTTAGTGAGTATGTTTCAATATTGCTTCTATGGAGAATGGTGTGGAGGTTCTTTACAAAACCGAAAACAGAAGTACCATATGATCCTGGAATTCCATGCTTGGGCCTATATCTGGAGAAAATTCTGATTTGAAAGGATACATGCACCCCAAATGCACCGCAGCACTAGCACTATTTATAATAGCCTAGACACAGAGCAGCCTAAATGTCTGCTGACAGAGGAATGGATAAAGAATATGTGGTTTAACAATGGCATGTTACTCAGCCATAAAAAAGAACAAAATAAAGCCATTTGCAACAACATAGCTGGACCTGAAGATTGTCATACTGAGTGAAGTGAGTCAGAACCATAAAAGCAAGTATCATATGGTTTTGCTTATATGTGGAATCAAAAATAAAGGGTACAAATGAATTTATTTACAAAACAGAGTTGCAGATGCATCAATCAAACTTATTGTTATGAGGAAGGAGGGATAAATTGGAAAATTGGGATTGACATATGCACACTACTATAGATAAAACAGATAACTAACTGTGAACTACTCTATAGCACTGGCAACTCTGCTCAATGGGAAAGGAACCTAAAAAGAGTCAATATATGCACATGTGTAACTAATTCACTTTCCTGTACACCTGAAATTCTGTGGTGTGTGTGCTCATTGTAAATCAACTATACTCCAGTAATATTTTTTTTTAAAGAATAAAGTAACATAAGGCAGAGAGATGTGACAGATGTTGTAGAGTACATTCTTGCTGAGCTTCCACAGAATGGGGCTGGATAATGTGAAAATAGTTACAATTTTAAAAGAAAATAATACAAATTTAGTTCAGTTCAGTTCAGTCGCTCAGTTCTGTCCGACTCTTTGCAACCCCATGAATCAAAGCACGCCAGGCCTCCCTGTCCATCACCAACTCCCAGAGTTCACCCAAACTCATGTCCATTGAGTTAGTGTGCCATCCAGCCATCTCATCCTCTGTTGTCCCCTTCTCCTCCTGCCCCCAGTTCCTCCCAGCATTAGGGTCTTTTCCAATGAGTCAACTCTTCGCATGAGGTGGCCAAAGTATTGGAGTTTCAGCTTCAACATCAGTCCATCCAATGAACAACCAGGACTGGTCTCCTTTAGGATGGACTGGGTGGATCTCCTTGCAGTCCAAGGGACTCTCAAGAGTCTTCTCCAGCACCACGGTTCAAAAGCATCAATTCTTTGGTGCTCAGCTTTCTTCACCATCCAACTCTCACATCCATACATGACCCCTGGATAGACCATAGTCTTGATTAGATGGACCTTTGTTGGCAAGTAATGTCTCTGCTTTTCAATATGCTATCTAGGTTGGTCATAACTTTCCTTCCAAGGAGTAAGTGTCTTTTAGTTTCATGGCTGCAATCACCATTTGCAGTGATTTTGGAGCCCCCAAAAATAAAGTCTGACACTGTTTCCGCTGTTTCCCCATCTATTTCCCATGATGATGAGACCAGATGCCCTGACCGTAGTTTCTTGAATGTTGAGCTTTAAGCCAACTTTTTCACTCTCCTCCTTCACTTTTATCAAGAGTGATACTTGATAAAAACTAATACAAATTAAATGGATGAAATATTACTCTTGTGGCAATTAAACCAGGTAGAATGTTCAGTTAATTAAAGATGATATAAAAAGGAGATAAATGGAGCAGTTATTAAAAATGTAATGGATTACCATAAAAAAATAGGTGGTATAGCTACTCTCAACCCCTAATATTGCACAAAGACCATAATGAATTTATGCAATTTGCTATAGCCTTGATTAATTTTAGTGATAATAACACAAAGGAGGAATCCAGAGTCCCTTCCAAATGGTGCCAGTGAAATGGTATGAATTAAAGAGATGTTATAAGTTGAGTGGCAAGATTACTACGATCTCTTGGTACAATCCCAGCAGGGGACCAAAGTCCATTGCCTTAATAAAATGGACTAGCAAGGGGGACGAAATTTTATAGCATTTCTGGACACTGGTAAACACAGTACTGTCATAACTAAACCCACTAAACAAAATCTAAATGTTCAGTTTGACTAACAGTTTCTTTTCAATAACAACTTCAAATTTTTTTAAGAAAAGAAGAAAATGGGGGGCTGGTGGTAGAGACAAAACCAATGTGCAATCATGTGAGACAAATTCTAAATACATTTTGGACTTAAAATATTGTGTTTACCTAGGGATATTTAAATTCTGCTGCCTATAACCAGAGCCTAGAGATAAGACACTCTTACTTGATTAAATTAGAAGTACACACACACATGTGTATATATTTATATACATATATACTGTTGATGATGTAATGTTAATTCTCAGTTGGTAGACCAAACTAAGAATTACCCACAAATTCTGATTAATTACATGAATTTCAGGGTGTATTTGATTATTCTGGATAAGGTACACTGTTCATGTCAAAAGAGAGAACCCTTAGAATATTCAGTTAGCAAATCAAATCTAATAACATATAAACAGAATTATCTACTATGCTCAAGTAAGATTTAACTTAGTTATGGAAAGCAGTTTCAAGATTTGAAAATCAATTAAAAAATCCATCATATAAATAGGCTAAAAAACTCAGGATCACATGATCATATCAGTAGACACAAGAAACATTCGACAAAATCCAACATTCATTCATGATAAAAACTTTCAGTAAACTAGGAATAAAAGGAAATTATCTCAACTTCATATAGAACATATACAAAAAAATCTACAGCTAATAACATACTTACTGGTGGGAAACCTGATGCTCCCCTACTATGCCAAGTACAATTTAAGGATGTCCCCTGGTATCACTACTTATAAACTTTATACTAGAAGTCAATGTGAACAAATAAGTTGATAAAAAGAAATAAAGGCTTCATAGGTTGGGAAGGCAGAAGTGAAACTGTCACTGATTGTAAATGACGTGACCACTTATGTAAAAAAGCCAAAAACATTAAACAAAAAACTTCCTGAAACAAGCGATTCAAGCAAGGTGGCTGCATTAATTACAAGATTAATATACAAAAGTCAATCATTTTCTTATATTGAGCAAGGAATACATAGGACTGGAAATTTAAAACACAATGTATGACCCCAATTCAGATTCTTAGGTATAAATCAAACAAGATATGTATAAGATATATATGAACAAAACTACGAAACTTTGATGACTAAAAAGAAAAACTGAATAAATGAAGAGAAATTCTATGTTCATGGGTAGGAAGATTCAGTGTTGTCAGTCCTCCCCAGTATGATCTGTAGATCAATGTAATCCCAGTCAAAATACTAGGTAGTTATTTTGTGGAAATTGATAGGCCATTTTTAAAGTTTATATGGAGGGGTAAAAGAGCCTGTAATAGCCAATGCAATATTGAAGGAGAACAACAAGATGAAGGAATGACTTTAAGACTTATTTAAATTGACAGTAGTCAAAACAGTGTGGTACTGGCAAAAGAATGAATGAATAGATTAGTGGAAGAGAATAGAGAGCCCAGAAATTAGCCCACATAGATATGGTCAATTGATATGTGTGTGTGATTTTGCTCAGTTGTGTCTGACTCTTGTGATCCAATAGACTGTAACCTTCCAGGCTCCTCTGTCCATGGGATTCTCCAGGCAAGAATACTGGATTTGACCAAGGAACAAAGGTAACACAATGGAAGACAATTTCTTCAACAAATAGTGTTGGAATAACCAGTCACATGCAAAAATAAATATATAAATAAGTCTAGAAATAGGCCTTACACCCTTCACAAAACTCAAAATGAATCATAGACATACATCTACAATGCAAAACTATGAAACTACCATGAGAAAACAAATCAGTCTTTATGGCCTTTGGCATGGCAACTACTTTTTATACTAAATGCCAAAGGCACAGTTCATGAAATAAAGGATGAACTGCACCGCATTAAAGTTAAAAACTTCTGCTCTGTGAAAGACATGCCAAAATAATAGAAATACAGACTGGGATAAATATTTGCAAAAAAAAAAAAAAAACCAAAAACCTATCCTCCACAAGGGAAATATTGAAAAAACTCAAAACTTAGCAGTAAGAAATCAAATAATCCTAACAAAAATGGGCCAAAGACTTTTATAGGCATCTCAAGAAAGAAGATACACAGATGGAAAATAATATGAAAAGATGCTCCCAATCATATCAAAGAAATACAATGTAAAATAATAATCATATACTACTATCCAACTATTAGAATGGCCAACATCTGCCAAAATGACACTACCAATGTGGATGAGAATGTGGAGACACAGGAACTCTAATTCATTGCTGGTGGAAATGGAAAATGGTGTAGTGATTTTGGAAGAGTTTGGCAGTTTGTTACAAAACTGAACCCCTCATACTACCAAAAGATTCAGCAACTGCAACCCTCGCTTTCTACACTAAGTGCAGAACTCCTGTTGACACAAAAATCTGCACATTGATGTTTATAGCAGCTTTATTCATGCTTATCAAAATGCAACCAAGATGTTCTTCAATAGGTGACTGGATTAGTAAACTGTATTGTACACAGACACTCTTGGAAGAGGTCATCATGGCAAGAGTGAACATTGACGTTTTAGGAATCAGAAAACTAAAATGGACCAGAATGGGTTAATTTAAGTCAGATGACCATTATATCTAATACTGTGGGCAAGAATCCCTTAGAAGAAATGGAATACTCCTCATAGTCAACAAGAGTCTGAAATGCAGTACTTGGATGCAATCTCAAAAATGACAGAATGATCTCTGTACATTTCCAAGGCAAACCATTCAATATCACAATAATCCAAGTCTATGCCCCAACCACTAATGCCAAAGAAGCTAAAGTTTAATGGTTCTATGAAGACTTATATGACTTTCTAGAACCAACACCAAAAAAAGATGTCCTTTTCATCATAGGGAACTGGAATGCAAATGTAGGAATTCAAGAGATATCTATTTGGAGTAACAGGCAAGTGTGGCCTTGGAGCATGAAATTAGGCAGAGCAAAGGCTAACAGAGTTTTGTCAAGAGAACACACTGGTCATAGCAAACATGCTCTTCCTATAACAAAAGTGATGACTCTACACATGGACATCACCAGATGGTCGATACGAAAATTAGATTGATTATAGTCTTTGCAGCTGAAGATGGAGAAGCTCTATACAGGCAGCAAAAACAAGACTAGGAGCTGACTGTGGCTCACATTCTGAACTCCTTATTGCCAAAATCAGACTTAAATTGAAGAAAGTATGAAAACCCACTACACCATTCAGCTATGACATAAATTAAATCCCTTACGATTATAGAGTGGAAGTAACAAATAGAGTCAAGGGATTAGATCTAGTAGATAGAGTGCCTGAAGAACTATGGACAGGGGTTTATAACACTTGACAGGAGGCGGTAATCAAAATCATTCCCAAGAAAAATAAATGCAAAATGGTTGTCTGAAGAGGCCTTACAAATAGCTGAGCAAAGAAGAGAAGCAAAAGGAAAAGGAGAAAAGGAAAGATATGCCCATCTGAATGCAGAGTTTCAAAGAATATCAAGGAGAGATAAGAAAGCCTTATTAAGTGAACAATGCAAAAAGAAAAAAAAAAAGAGAAAAACAGTAGAACAGGAAAGACTAGAGATCACTTCAAGAAAATTAGAGATATCAAGGGAACATTTCATACAAAGATGGGCACAATAAAGGACAGAAATGGTATGGACCTAACAGAAGCAGAAGATATTAATAAGAGGTGGCAAGAATACACAGAAAAACTATACAAAAAGCTGTTAATGACCCCGATAACTAGATGGTGTGATCACTCACCTAGAGCCAGACATCTTGGAGTGTGAAGTCAAGTGGGCCTTAGAAAGCATTGCTAAGAACAAAGCTACTAAAGGTGATGGAATTGCAGTAGGTTATTTAAAATCCTTAAAGATGCTGCTGCTAAAGTGCTGCACTCAACATGCCACCAAATTTGAAAACCTCAGCAGCGGCCACAGGACTGGAAAAGGTCAGTTTTCACTCCAATCCCAAAGAAAGGCAGTACCAAAGAATATTCAAATCACTGCACAATTGCACTCATTTCAGATGCTAGCAAAGAAAGTAATGCTTAAAATTGTCCAAGCTAGGCTTCAACAGTACATGAATCACGAACTTCTAGATATTCAAGCTGAATTTAGAAAAGGCATAAGAACCAGAGGTCAAATTGCTAATATTTGTTAGAACATAGAATAAACAAAAAGCTAGAGAATTCCAGAAAAACATCTACTTCTGTCTCATTGACTATGCTAAAACCTTTGACTGTATGGATCCCAAACTGTGGAAAATTCTTAATGAGACAGGAATACCAGCCACCTTGCCTTCTCCTGAGAAACCTGTATGCAGGTCAAGAAGCAACAGTTAGAATAGGACAGGGAAATACAGACCGGTCCAAAATTGAGAAAGGCCTACATCACGGATGTATACTGTCATGCTGTTTATTTAAATTATATGCAGAATATATCATGCGAAATGCCAAGCTTGATGAAGCACAAGCTGGAATCAAGATTGCCAGAAGAAATATCAATAACCTCAGATATAGAGATGATACAACTTTTATGGAAGAAAGCAAAGAGGAACTAAAAAGCCTCTTGATGAAAGTGAAAGAGGAGAGTGAAAGCTGGCTTTAAACTCCACATTCAAAAACCTAAGGTCATGGCATCCAGTCTCATCACTTCATGGCAAATAGATGGGGAAACAATGGAAACAGTGACAGACTGTTTTCTTGTGCTCGAAAATCACTGCAGATGTTGACTGCAGCCGTGAAATTAAAAGACACTTGCTCCTTAGAAGAAAAGCTATGACCAACCTAGACAGCACACTAAAAAGCAGAGAAATTACTTGGCCAAGAAAGGTCTGTCTAGTCAAAGGTATGGTTTTTCCAGTAGTCATGTGTAGATGTGAGAGTTGGACTATAAAAAAGGCTGAGCACTGAAGTATTGATGCTTTTGAACTGTGGTGTTGGAGAAGATTCTTGAGAGTTCCTTGGACTGCAAGGAGATCAAACCAGTCAAATCTAAAGGAAATCAGTCCTGAATATTCTTTGGAAGGACTGATGATGAAGCTCCAGTATTTTGGCTACATGATATGAAGTGCAGACTTATTAGAAAAGACCCTAATACCGGGAAATATTGAAGGTAGGAGGAGAAGGGGTTGACAGAGGATGAGATGGTCGGATGGCATCACCGACTCAATGGACATGAATTTAGCAAGTTCCAGGAGATGGAGAAGGACAGGGAAGCCTAGCATGCTGCTGTCCATGGGGTCACAAAGAGTCAGACACAACTGAGCGCCTGAACAACGACAACATACACAAACAATGGGATATTAGCATTAAAAAGAAGTGAACTATTAAGCCATGAAAAGACAGAGGGAATTTAAGTGCATATTAATGACCGAAAGAACCCAATCTGAAAATGTTATGTACTTTAAGATTCCAATTCTGACATTCTGAAAAAAAGAAAACTATAGAGACAATCAAGAGATCACTGATTGCTAGAAACTGGAGGTAGAGGAGAGGGATGAAGAGGTGGAGTACAGAGGCTTTTTAGGATAGTGAAAATACCAGTAAGGTATCATAATGATGCATACATGTCATTTTATAGCTTTCCAAACCCATAGAATGTACAACACCAAGAGTGAAACAAAATGTAAACTACAGGCTTTGGGTGATAATGGTGTATCAGTGTAGGCTCATCAATTTTAACAAATGAATGGTGGTAGAGGATACTGATAACAGGGGAAGCTATGCATGTATGGAGGCAGGGGTATAGGGAAATCTCTACTTTTCTGTAAAATTTTTATGTGAACTTTTAAGTGGTCTTAAAAAAAGGAAACTCATAATAAAAAATAAAAGCAAGTCACAAGCCCCATCCACAATTAAGGGGTGAAAATAGTGGGAGGTGGGCAACGTAGTAGCCACTTTGCAGTATGTCAGCCACAATAACAATATGTTTATCTCCTCTATTATAGTATAACAGATAATTTTACTTAGTTTATTCTCAAAATAATACATCTCTGAATTGCCTGTATCTTTCAGTACATCCTTTTTCTTAGGTAGCAAATAGCACTGTCAAAATTGTATAGAGGTGTGAAGGACTTTCAGCAAGTAAATGGCTATTTCATTTTCTCTGTAAAGAAACTTACAGGAGTGGCAAACTGAGCATAGTCAAATGTGAAATTGACTGACTGACTTACAGGTCTGTGCTTATCAAGCCCACATTCCACCAAGTCCTGATGTCAATCTACACAATAATATCAATGTAAATAATCTCAAAACACACACTTGAACATGAAATACTTGGAAATTTAACTTATTAGTGACAGCTGATTTTTAGATTAACAGTTAGTGTTCCATATTCCCAAAATGTTCTTCATGGATCACTGCCTTGTTGTAGTGAAGGGGCTTACCTAACTCAGTGATGCTATGAGCCATGCAATGAGGGCTATCCAAGACGGACAGGTCGTATTGCAGAGTTCTGATAAAACGTGATCCAGTCAGTGAGGGAATGGCAAACCACTCTGGTATACTAGCTGTGAGAACCTGGTGAAATGTATAAAAAGGCAAAAAGATATGACACCAAAAGATGAGTCCCCCAAGTTGAAAGATGTCCAATATGTTACTGGGGAAGAGCAGAGGACAACTATTAATAGCTCCAGAAAGAATGAAGCTGCTGGGCCAAAGTACAAATGAAGCTCAGTTGTGGATGTGTCTGGTGATGAAAGTAAAATCCCTATCTTTAAAGAAATGTATTGCATATGAACCTGGAACATTAGAACAGAATGATCTCAGTCTGTTTCCAAGGCAAACGTTTCAACATCACATTATTCCAAGACTGTGCCCCAACCACCAATGCTGAAAGAAGCTGAAGTTGATCAGTTCTATCAAGACCTAGAATACCTCCTAGAACTAACACGAAAAAAGATGTCCTATTCATCAGAGAGGGCTGGAATGCAAAAGTAGGAAGTCAAGAGATATCGAGAGAAACAAGCAAGTTTGTCCTTGGAGTACAAAATGAACCAAGGCAAAGACTAACAGAATTCTGTCAAAAGAGCACACTGGTCATAGCAAACACCCTTTTTTAACAACACAAGAAATGACTTTATACATGGACATCACCAAATGGTAAATATAAAAATCAGATTGATTATATTTTTTGTAGCTGAAGATGGAGAAGCTACATACAGTTATCAAAAACAAGACCTGCAGCTGACTGTGGCTCAGATTATCAGCTCCTAATGGTAAAATTCAGGCTTAAACTAAAGAAAGCAGGGAAAACCACTAGGTCAGCCAAGTACAACTTAAATCAAATCCCTTATGAATATACAGTGGAGGTGACAAATAGATTCAAGGGATTAGACCTAGTAAGCAGAATGCCTGAAGGGCTATGGGCAGAGGTCTGTAATATCATATAGGAGATAACAAACAAAACCATCACCTAAACAAAAGAAATGCAAGAAGGCTAAGTGGTTGTCTGAGGAGACTTTATGGCTGAGGAAAGAAGAAAAGTGAAAAGCAAGGGAGAAAGTGAAAGGTACATCCAACTAAATGCAGAGTTCCAGAGAATAGCAAGGAAAGACAAGAAGGCCTTCTTCAAAGAAAAATACAAAGAAATAGAGGAAAACAACAGAAAGGGTAAGATAAGAGATCTCTTCAAGAAAATTGGGAATATCAAAGGATTATTTCATCCAAAGATGGGCACATTAAAGGACAGAAACAGTAAAGACCCAATAGAAGCAGAAGAGATCAAGAAGAGATGGAAAGAATACACAGAAGAACTGTACAAAACAGATCTTAATGACTCAGATAACCATGATGGTATAGTCTCTCACTCAGAGCCAGGCATTTTGAAGTGTGAAGTCAAGTGGGGCTTAGGAAGCACTGCTGCCAATAAAGCTAGTGGAGGTGATGGACTTTCAGGAGAGCTCCTTAAAATCCTGAGATGATGCTTTTAAAATGTTACACTCGATATGTCAGCAAATTCCCAATTCCCAAGCAGGGCAGTAGTAAAAAATGTTCAAACCACCAGACAGCTGTACTAACCCAAGCTAGTAAGGTTATGCTCAAAATTTGCCAGGCTAGGCTTCAGCATTATGTGAACCAAGAACTTCCAGACATTCAAGTTGGGTTTAGAAAAGGCAGAGGAACCAGAGATCAAATTGCCAACATTCACTGGATCAAAGAGAAAGGAAGGAATTCCAGAAAAAAAAAAAAAAAATCTGCCTCTGTTTCACTGACTACAACAATAACAACTCCCAAAATGCCAACTTTGTATCCACAGGCTTAGTTTGGTAGATCATCAGCTATTTGTCCAGTCCCTTTGTACCTATAAACTTATTACATATATTAAGTCTGAAATTACATCATTTTTAAAAATTTGGAAGCATACTAGATATTATTTAAAAACTTAAACCTTTCTTTTTCAGGGAAAATTATTTTAAAGCACAGAGGCCATTGATCCTGTGAAATTTAACTTGCATTCTATACCAATTAGTTACAGTAAAGAAAATGAAAAAATTCTGTTTCACTTGGTTCTTTTCTGATATCAAAGTATTCTGAAACAGTGCTATTCCAAAAAATTGATTTTTCCCACAGTTTGAATTTTTGTCAAAACCTACATGTAATACTGGTCAATTTAGATGCTATTAATTCATTCTTTTCTAGACTTCTTATGGCCTCAAAAGTTCTCAAACATTTTAAGGAAACAGCATGTAACTCTCTATTTTATTATAATCTTGCAATCTCTATTCTCATCCTCAATGCATTTCCAAATTAGAGAAGGAAATTTTATTTTTCCTCTACATTACAAGTATTTCTAGATCAACAGTTACACGCTGCAGGCCAACATTTTAGCATCTTTTTTGTAGCTCACGAGTATGAAAGCCTTCTTGTAGAAACATATCTAACTAAGGAGGACGCTTGTGATTCCATTTAATGGTCTATGTGGGTAATCCAAAATAATCTCACCATTGCAGGATTAACATTCACAACTACAAAATTCCTTCATCATATAGGGTAACAGTCACACATTCTGGGGATTAGGACCGAGATATCTTTGGGGACCGTTATTCAACAAACTATTTATTTATGACTTACATTAAATTGAAGTTGCTCAGTCGTGTCTGACTCTTTGCGACCCCATAGACTGCAGCCCACCAGGCTCCTCCGTCCATGTGATTTTCCAGGCAATAGTCCTGGAGTGAATTGCCATTTCCTTCTCCAGGAGACCTTCCCAACCCAGGGATCGAACCTGGGTCTCCCGCATTGTAGACAGATGCTTTACCATCTGAGCCACCAGGGATGACTTACATTATGAAAGACTTAATATCTTTACGTGAGAAAATCATAGCCCTATTTAGCAGTATTTTTTTTACATGTGTAAGACATTAAGCAGGTAATGTGTTTTTCATTTTCACTGATATGAAATTAATAAATGGAATGGAATTTGCCAAAATTTATGCTTTCACTGTCTGTCAAATATGCAGAGAAGTTAAAAAAAAAAAAGTCTAGTTTGTATCTGGACAATATATTGGCAATATTTTGATTTATATTTTCTGTTATTTCATTAAAATCTTCATAGAAACAAGGATTTGAATTGAAGCTACATTTTTTTGAAATCAAAGTATCTATGGATAGGGAGAAGCTTTTCGGATGCAGTGATTTAATGCATCATTTTATGTACTCTAGAAAGCATGATAGTTGATAAGATCTGACAAAATCATCTCTATACTTGTATTACTTTCCCACAGCTACTGTAACAGATTAAAGTAAACTGAGTGGCTTAGAAGTACAAAAATGTATTCTCTCATTGTTCTGGAGGTAAGAAGTTCAAAACCAAGGCACTGACAGCACCATGCTTCATCAGAAGGCTCTAGGAAGTAAACTTTCCGTGCCTCTTCCTAGCTTCTGTTGGTTGTCCACAACTCTTGATTTTCCCTGATTTATAAACACGTAATTCTAATCTCTACCTGTCATCACAAGGTATTCTTATAAGGGAAAGTCACTGGATTTAGAGCCTGCTCTAATCCAGTAACGGAGAAGGCAATGGCACCCCACTCTAGTGCTCTTGCCTGGAAAATCCCATGGACGGAGGAGCCTGGTAGGCTGCAGTCCATGGGGTCACGAAGAGTTGGACCCGACTGAGCGACTTCCCTTTTACTTTTTTCACTTTCATGCATTGGAGAAGGAAATGGCAACCCACTCCAGTGTTCTTGCCTGGAGAATCCCAGGGATGGAGGAGCCTGATGGGCTGCCGTCTATGGGGTGGCACAGAGTCAGACACGACTGAAGCGACTTAGCAGCAGCAGCTAATCCAGTAAAAGAATGGAGGCTGATATTTTTAAAGATACCCCCCCCCAAAAAAAAAAAAGTTTAACAAAGAGATAGAAGAGTTAAAGGAAAAACCAGATTTAAAGAAAAAAATAAAATAATTTAATATAATTTTTAAAGTCCTATCCGTGGCAATCAGAGAAGGGAAAGAAATAAAAGGAATCTAAATTGGAAAAGAAGATGTAAAACTGTCACTGTTTGCTGATGACATGATACTGAGAGGGTAACAGGAAGGAAGGCCAGGGGTCTCCAAACAGAGGAAATAGGCTGCAAGTGTCAGACATTTTTTCTCTCTCTCTTGAGCAGCAGGAGGAAACAAATTAGTGTTAATTTTATCCTCCTTTTCTACAGAAATTTAAAAAGAGGTTTCTCTTGAAATTCTGTGTTGCCATAATGACACCTCGTTCCACCTGAACTTAACTTTTCTCAAACCTTGAGCTAACCAATGCATTTTTCTTATGGAAATGTTTGTCTTAAGCTATTTTAATGTACTATGCACTTACCCTAGACTCTATCTTCAAGTTTGTTCCACCCAAAGGCTCAGGTTTAGGCTCAGAACCGACCTGACAAACCAGAATGTTATACGCATACATTGTTCTCCTAATCTATGTTAATGAAACTGTTTGTATGGTAACCTGATTTTTGAGACATTTCCTTTCTTTAATTAGCAGACTGCTCTTAGCTATATAACATCCAGCTAAAGACTAGCAGGGGGCACTCTTTCTGCCCCCTTCTGATGTCTATGTCAGAAGCTTTCTCTATTTCTTTTATACTTTAATAAAACTTTATTACACAAAAGCTCTGAGCGATCAAGCCTCGTCTCTGGCCCCGGATTGAATTCTTCTCCTCCGGAGGCCAAGAATCCTGGCATCTTTCATGGTTTAGCAACAATCTTTCAATATTATACATAGAAAATTCTAAAGATGTGACCAGAAAATTAGTATATCTCATCAATGAATCAGTAAAATCACAGGATATAAAATTAGAACAAAGAAATCTCCTGCATTCCCATACACTAACAATGAAAGATCAGAAAGAAATTAAGGGAACAATCCCATTTACGATCACATTGAAAAGAATAAAATATCTAGGAATAAACCTAAGTATTGAGCCAAGAACCCACCTGCAATGCAGGAGAGGCCAGTTCAGTTCCTGGGTTGGGAAGATCCCCTGGAGGAGAGCATGGCAACCCACTCCAATATTCTTGCCTGGAGAATCCCCATGGACAGAAGAGCCTGACAGGCTACGTGGAGTCACAAAGAGTCAGACACGACTGAATGACTAAGCACAGCACAGCACAGGGAGGCGAAGGATTTGCATTCTAAAAACTATAAGATACTGATAAAAGAAATCAAAGATTTTAGATCCAAAAAATCAGTTTGTCAAAAAAACTGTAGTTCCCAAAGCAGTCTACAGATTCAACGCAATTGCTAATTATTAATGGCATTTTTCACAGAACTAGAGCAAAAATTTTACTATTTGATGAAAACACAAAAACTCTCAAATAACCAAAGCAGTCTTGAAACAGAAAAATACAGCTGGAGGAATCAGGTTCTTGACTTCAGGAAAGCTACAGTAATCAAATAGTATGGTACTGGCACACACACACAAGCAGAAACATAGATCAATAGAAGAGGATATAAAGTCCAGAGGTAAACTCACATACCTGCTGCTGCCGCTAAGTCACTTCAGTCATGTCCGACACTCTGCGACCCCATAGACGGCAGCCCACTAGGCTCCACTGTCTCTGGGATTCTCCAGGCAAGAATACTGGAGTGGGTTGCCATTTCCTTCTCCAATGCATTAAAGTGAAAAGCGAAAGTGAATTCGCTCAGTCGTGCCCGACTTTTAGCGACCCCATGGACTGCAGCCTACCAGGCTCCTCCATCCATGGGACTTTCCAAGCAAGAGTACTGGAGTGGGGTGCCATTGCCTTCTCTGAACTCACATACCTATGTTCATGCAATCTATGACAATGGAGGAGAGACTATACAATGGAGAAAATAAGTCTCTCCAATAAGAGGTGCTGGGAAAACTGGATAGCTACATGAAAAAGAATGACATTAGAGCACTCTCTTAATACCATACACACACACAAAAAAAACTCAAAATGGATTAAAGACCTAAATGTAAGTCTGGATACTCTAAAAGTCTTAGAGGAAAACATAAGCAGAACACTTTTTGACACAAATTGCAGCAAGATCTTTTTCAATCCACCTTCTAGAATAATACAAATAAAACAAAAAAAATAAATGGGATCCAATTAAACTTTAAAGCTCTTTTTCAGCAAAGGAAATCACACAAAACACAAAAACACAATCCTCAAAAATGGGATAAAATATTTGCATATGAAGAAACCAAGAAGAGATTTATCTCCAATATATACAGCTTATGCAGTTCAGCATCATAAAAGCAAACAATCCAATCAAAAAATGGGCAGAAGACTTAGACAATTCTCCAAAGAAGACATATAGACGGCTAAAAAGCACATGAAAAGATGCTCCACATCACTAATTATTATATAAAAATTAAATACAAATCAAAATATAGTACAAATCAAAAGTATAATAAGATATCACCTCACACTGGTCATAACAGCAATCATCAAAAAATTTACAATAAATGCTGGAGTGAGTGTGGAGAAAAGGGAACCCTCCTACACTGCTGGTAGGAATGAAACTGGTGCAGCCACTGTGGAGAACAGTATGGAGATTCCTTAAAAAGCTAAAAATAGAGTTTTCATATAATCCAGCAATCTGACTCCTCGACATTTACCTGGAGAAAAACCACAATTCAAAAAGATTCATGCATCCCAAAATTCACTGTAGCAGTATTTACAAGAGCCAGGATATGGAAGCAACCTAAATGTCCGATGACAGAGGAAACAGCTTATGTATCTACTGACTGATGAATGAATAAGGAAGAAATGCTATGTAACTCTAGTGTGGTGATGGATGTTGACTGAACTTATTGTCATACTCTTTCACAATATGTACATATATCAAATCATTATGTTGTATACCTAAAACTAATAAATTTACATGTAAATTATATCAATAAATATTTTTAAATAAAAAATAGGCAAGGTGTGTAGTTAAGTAATTTACAGGGTTCAGTTGCACAATTCAGGAAAATACAAATTAAAGTAGCAATAAGATACAATTTCACACTCATCAGTATAAGAAAAACACAGAAGTTTGAGTACAGCAAGTATTGGTGAGAAATATATACTTTCCTAACCAGATTACAAGAGTATTAATGATAAAAAAATAATGTTTAGATAAGATCATTCATTGTCAAGTTGATATGAAATACCATTATCATCATCATCATCTTAAATTTAATATTATATATAACAAAACTTCATGAAAAACATTCATGACAATAAAATAAAATAATTCATATTCTGGTCTGCAATCTGAAAAATTTAAACCTTATATAAATACATTAGACTTCCCTGGTGGCTCAGACGGTAAAGCGTCTGTCTACAATGAGGGAGGCCTGGGTTCGATCCCTGGGTCAGGAAGATCCCCTGGAGAAGGAAATGGCAATCCATTCCAGTACTATTGCCTGGAAAATCCCATGGACAGAGGAGCCCGGTAGGCTACAGTCCATGGCATCACAAAATATAAATACATTATATTATGTGGTTAGCATTTACAAAAAAAGGATTCCCTTTCTAAGGTAGAATAAATGTAGAAACTTTTATCTACATACATGTGATAATAAATAATATTTTACTTAATTTACTAATTCATAAGGAGTGTTCTCATCATCAGAAATACATGGGGGGAAAATAAATCAGTGAACCCTAATTTCCTTCAAAATAAAATTCCATGACAGCATTATTTGCAGAACTAGGAGGTTTATCTTCCTAAAGGTATTAAGAACACCATGGCACTTTCAACTACATGCCTTCAACTAATAAGCATGGTGCCTATATTGTTTTTTTCTTTTTGGTTTCAAGCCTCAGAAACCATGTTAGCTAATTTAACAAAGGCAAAATTTAGTTGAAGGAAAGGGGTTTCTTACAGAGGCAAAAGAGTAATTGCTGTATCAAGCTCAGGGCAGGTTCAGGCTTCCAGACTGTAAAAGATGATTTTCTCAGGAACCGATATTGACGTAAATTGGCCTAAGAACAAAATTTTAGAAGAGGCAGGCCAGTTGCCTGAATCTGAGTTAGGTGTTCACGTCCTGAAGGATGAAGGCTAGGACACATTGAAACAGATCATCTAATTTAATAATGTGAATGTAAATAAAGGGTAATGATTACTATGTGGACTAAGGAAACAAATGCCTACTATCACTTAGAAGAGTGCATGAAGAGAGAATACAGGTATAACAACACTGAATTAGTAATTTATCATGCAGTAATCTAGTGGAATGGAGCATGGCAAACCAACCATGATTCTTAAAGAACTTTCTATATTTCATATTTGATAAATACACAAAGGCATTCATTGAGAAATTAATCTCAAAATAATAAAGGTGAACATTTATAAGTCAATAAAAAATAAAAGTTAGTGTTTTGCATTTTTTGAAGGCCAAAATTCATGTTTCTGAGGTAGGCAGGATTTTAAAAAATTACATTCTTCCAAGTTTAACTTTATTCTACTATATTTCTCTGGTGTTAGCACACTTCCAGCAGCTTTCCATCATTATGTCAGAGTAGTACTTCATAATATTTTTCACATTTTCTGCCTCATACATCAAACTTTAGAATTTTATCCATAAGGCAGAGCTGTCACTCTGTAAAATTTTTAGCAATGTTCTCATTTTTATCTGACATCTAGAAATACCTAAAGTAATAAAAAATCAGTTTTACCTCATATTTGCTTTGGTTTTCATTCTGTCCCTGTCAGTCTATATACAGCATAGCAAGACAAGATTTATATAACATCATTTTGGGTGTTCTAGAATCAGACAAAGAATCCTCACTTCACCTGGCTTTTTTTTTTTCCCCCCACAGAATTTCATATAAAAATATAAAATCTATACTTAAAATAATACTATGCTTTCCTTAAAGCTTTATCTTTTGCAATGAACACTAACTTTTGCAATACACATATATATGATGATTTATATATAAAATGTTCAACAACTACAAGGAAGGAAAAAATTGCTGAGAACGTCATTATACTAATGAAAACATTAGAAAATTGCTTTTACACTGCTTAGCATTGTCTCACAGTTTTCAACTACAGGATAGTTAAAAATATGAATTTTAACAAACATTCAAGTTTCAATTCATTCTTAGAATGCAGACTAAGCACTAAAATAAGATCCTTATTTGCAAACAACTTATTTTCCTAAGTGGTTTAACATCAAAATGTATGGTTTAACATTTAAAAATGTAGATTCAATCCTCAACATGTTTATAGGTGAGGTGAAGTCGCTCAGTCGTGTCCGACTCTTTGCGACCCCGTGGACTGTAGCCTACTAGGCTTCTCCGTCCGTGGGATTCTCCAGGCAAGAATACTGGAGTGGATTGCCATTTCCTTCTCCAGGGGATCTTCCCAACCCAGGGATCGAACCCGGGTCTCCCGCATTGGAGGCAGACGCTTTAACCTCTGAGCCACCAGGGAAGCCTTCAATGTATAAAACACTGTAATTATTGAAAAATAACCATGTATTTTAGTGAGCACTTGTTTAGTTGCTCAGTCATGTCCGATTCCTTGCCACCCATGGACTGCAGCATGCCAGGCTTCCCTGTCCTTAACCATCTCCCAGAGTTTGCTCAAATTCATGTCCACTGAGTCAGTGATGCCATCTACCCTTCTCATCCCTCTGTCATCCACATACTAGTGAGCACTCAGTAAGTATATGCCAAATATACTATGCAAATATAATAAGTTAATGGATCCTCAAATAAGACTAGAAATGATTCATTTTCTTGTTTAATTTTGAGGAAACTGAGGATTAGGAGAAGGCAATGGCACTCCACTCCAGTACTCTCGCCTGGAAAATCCATGGACAGAGGAGCCTGGTAGGCTGCAGTCCATGGGGTTGCTAGAAGTTGGACACGACTGAGCGACTTCACTTTCACTTTTCACCTTCATGCATTGGAGAAGGAAACGGCAACCCACTCCAGTGTTCTTGCCTGGAGAATCCCAGGGACGGGGAGCGTGGTGGGCTGCCGTCTATGGGGTTGCACAGAGTCGGACACGACTGAAGCGACTTAGCAGCAGCAGCAGAGGCTTAGGAAGGCTAACCAATTTATCCAAGCTCATCAGTTTGGCAGGTAGTGGACCTGACATTTGATCCCAGTACTAACACTCTGCTGTCCTCTTCTCACAGAGTGGCTTCATTGTACAAAAACCAAAGAATGATAGAATAAAAATATTCCGGTGTATTTTAATCAAGTATATATTTCTCATAGCCATGACTTCATAATGGGAACAAAAAAAGGGTGATATAGATGATCTAATTAATCATTCCACTCAACAATCTTTTTTTCAATTAATTAAATTTTTATTGAAGGATAATTGCTTTATAAAATATTGTTTTTTGTCAAACCTCAACATGAATCAGCTATAGGTATACATATATCCCCTCCCTCCTCAACCCCTTCTCATCTCCCTCCCCATTTCACCCCTCCAGGTTGACACAGAGCTACTGTTTGAGTTTCCTGAACCATATAGCAAACTCTCTTCAGCCATCTATTTTACACATGGTAATGTAAGTTTCCATGTTACTCTTTCCATACATCTCACCCTCTCCTCCCCTCTCCCCACGTCCATAAGTCTGTTCTCTATGTCTCTTTCTCTACTGCTGCCCTGTGAATAAATTCTTCAGTACCATTTTTCTAGATCCCATATATATGCATTAAAATACAATATTTATCTTTCTCTTTCTGACTTACTTCACTCTGTATAATAGGTTCTAAGTTTATTCACTTCATTAGAACTGACTCAAAGATGTTCCTTTTCATGGCAGAGTAATAAAAGACGCTTAGTCCTTGGAAGAAAAGTTATGACCAAACTAGATAGTATATTCAAAAGCAGAGACATTACTTTGCCGACTAAGGTCCATCTAGTCAAGGCTCTGGTTTTTCCTGTGGTCATGTATGGATGTGAGAGTTGGACTGTGAAGAAAGCTGAGCGCCGAAGAACTGATGCTTTTGAACTGTGGTGTTGGAGAAGACTCTTGAGAGTCCCTTGGACTGCAAGGAGATCCAATCAGTCCATTCTGAAGGAGATCAACCCTGGGATTTCTTTGGAAGGAATGATGCTAAAGCTGAAACTCCAGTACTTTGGCCACCTCATGTGAAGAGTTGACTCATTGGAAAAGACTCTGATGCTGGGAGGGATTGGGGGCAGGAGGAGAAGGGGATGACAGAGGATGAGATGGTTGGATGGCATCACTGACTCGATGGACGCGAGTCTGAGTGAACTCCGGGAGTTGGTGATGGACAGGGAGGCCTGGTGTGCTGCGATTCATGGGGTCACAAAGAGTCGAACACGACTGAGCAACTGAACTGAACTGAACTGAGATGAACTGAGTATTCTATTGCCTATATGTACCACTACTTCTTTATCCATTCATCTGTCAATGGACATCTAGGTTGTTTTCACGTTCTAGCTATTGTAAATAGTGCTACAATGAGCAATGGGATACCTGTGTCTTTTTCAATTTTGGTTTCCTCAGGGTATGTTGAGTGGGATTGCTGGGTCATATGGTGGTTTTATTCCTAGTTTTTTAAGGAATCTCCATACTGTCTTCCACAGTGGCGGGATCAATTTACATTCCCACCAATAGTGCAAGGGCATTTCCTTTTCTCCACACCCTCTCCAGAATTTATTTTTGCAGACTTTTTGTTGATGGCCACTCTGACCAGTGTAAGGTGATATCTCATTGTGGTTTTGATTTGCATTTATCTAATAATGAGTGATGTTGAGCATCTTTTCATGTGTTTGTTAGCCATCTGTATGTCTTCTTTGGAGAAATGTCCATTTAGGTTTTTTTTCCCCCCACTTTTTGATTGGGTTGTTTGTTTTTCTGGCATTGAGTTGTATGAGCTGCTTGTATATTTTGAAAATTAATCCTTTGTCAGTTGTTTCATTTGCTATTATTTCCTCCCATACTGAGGGCAGTCTTTTCACCTTGCTTATAGTTTCCTTTGCTATGCAAAAGATTTTAAGTTTAATCAGGTCCCACTTGTTTACTTTTGTTTTTATTTCTGTTACTCTAGGAAGTGGGTCATAGAGGATCTTCCTTTGATTTATGTCATCAAGTGTTCTGCCTATCTTTTCCAAGAGTTTCATAGTTTCTGGTCTTACATTTCGGTCTTTAATCCCTTTTGAGCTTATCTTTGTGTGTGGTGTTAGGACGTGTTCTAATTTCATTCTTTGGGATGTAACTATCCAGATTTCCCAGCACCATTTATTGAAGAGGTTGTCTTTGCCGCATTGTATATTCTGGCCTCCTTTGTCAAAAATAAGATACCCAGAGGTACATGGGTTTATTTCTAGGCTTATATATTTTTCCATTTGTCTATATTTCTGTTTTTGTGCAGTATCATATGGTCTTGAGAACTATATCTCTGTGGTATAATCTGAAGTCAGGAAGGTTGATTCCTCCAGCTCCATTCTTCTTTCTCAGGACTGCTTTGGCTATTTGGGGTCTTTTGTGTTTCCATGTGAATTGTGAAAATTTTTTGTTCTAGTTCTGTGAAAAAATGCTATTGGTAATTTGATAGGGATCACATTAAAACTGTAGATTGCATTTGGTGGTAGAGTCACTTTCACAATATTGATTCTTCCTACCCAGGAACATGGACTATCTCTCCATCTGTTTATGTCATCTTTGATTTCTTTCTTCATTGTCTTATAATTTTCTGTGTACAGTTCTTTTGTCTCTCTAGATAAGTTTACTCCTAGATATTTAATTCCTTTTGTTGCAATGATAAATGTAATTGATTCCTTAATTTCTCTTTCTGATTTTTCATTGTTAGTATACAGAAATGCAAGTGATTTCTGTGTATTGATTTTGTATCCTGAAACTCTGCTAAATTTACTGATGTACTCTAGTAATTTTCTGATACTATATTTAGGGTTTTCTATGTACAGTATCATGTCATCTGCAAACAGTGAGAGCTGTGCTTCTTCTTTTCCAATCTGGATTCCTTTTATTTCTTTTTCTTCTGTGATTGCTGCTCCTACGACTTCCAGAACTATGTTGAGTAATAGTAGTGAAAGTGGACATCCTTATCTTGTGTCCTGATCTTAAGGGGAATGCTTTATTTTTTTCACCATTGAGAATAATGTTTGCTGTAGGCTTATCATGTATGGCCTTTACTATGTTGAGGTAGGTTCCCTCTATGCCCATTTTTGAAGAGTTTTAATCATAAATGAATGCTGAATTTTGTCAAAGGCTTTTTCTGCATCTGTTGAGATTATTACATGGTTTTTATCTTTCACTTTGTTAATATGGTGTATCACATTGATTGATTTGCATATATTGAAGAATCCTTGCATTCCTGGAATAAAACCCACCTTGATCATGGTGTATGAGCTGTTTGATGTGTTGCTGTATTGTTTGCTAAAATTTTGTTGAGGATTTTTGCATCTATGTTCATCAGTGATATTGGCCTGTAGTTTTCTTTTTCTGTGTTGTCTTTGTCTGGTTTTGGTATCAGGGTGATGGTGGCTTTGTAGAATGAGTGTGGAAGTGTTCCTTCCTCTGCAATTATTTGAAACAATTTTAGAAGGATGGGCATTAGCTCTTCTCCCTAATAGAATCTGCCTGCAATGCAGGAGACCCTGGTTCAATCCTTGGATTGGGAAGATCCCCTGGAGAAGGGATAGGCTACCCACTCCAGTGTTCTTGGGTTTCCCTTATGGCTCAGCTGGTAAAGAATCCACCTTCAATATGGGAGACCTAGGTTCAATCTTTGGGTTGGGAAGATCCCCTGGAGAAGGGAAAGGCTACCCACTCCAGTATACTGGCTTGGTGAATTCCATGGTCAGTCCATGAGGTCGCAAAGAGTTGGATGTGACTGAGTGACTTTAACTTTCACTTTTCAAATCTTTTTTTTAAATTTTATTTTTACTTTATTTTACTTTACAATGCCGTATTGGTTTTGCCATACATTGTTATAGAATTCTCCTGTGAAGCCATCTGATCCTGGGCTTTTGTTTTTTAGGAGATTTTTGCTCACAGCTTCAATTTCAGTGCTTCTAAATGGGTTATTCATAATTTCTATTTCTTCCTGGTTCAGCTTCAGAAGATTGAACATTTATAAGAATCTGTCCATTTCTTCCAGGGTATCCATTTTATTGCCATATAGTTGTTCATAATAGCCTCTTATAATTATTTGCATTTCTGCAATGTCTGTTGTAACTTCTTTTTCATTTCTAAATTTGTTGATTTGACTCTTCTCTCTTTTTTCCTTGATGAGTCTGGCTAAAGATTTGTCAATTTTGTTTATCTTCTCAAAGATCTTGCTTTTAGTTTTATTAATTTTTCCTACTGTTTCTTTCATTTTTTGTTTTTCATTTATTTCTGCTTAGATATTTATGATTTATTTCCTACTACTAGTTTGGGGGTTTCTTTGCTCTTCTTTCTCCAGTTGTTTTAGGTGTAAAGTTAGATTGTCTATTTGATGTGTTTCTTGTTTCTTGAGGTAGGATTGTATTGCTATAAAGTTCCCTCCTAGAACTGATTTTGCTGCATGCCATGAGTTTTGAGTTGTCATGTTTTCATTGTCATTTGTTTCTGGAAATGTTTTGATTTCCCTTTTGATTTCTTCAGTGACCTGTTGTTTATTTAGAAACATATTGTTTAGTCTCCATGTGCTTGTGTTTCTTAGTTTGTTTTTTTTTTTTTTTTTCAATTGATATCTTGTCTCATAGTATCGTGGTCAGAGAAGATGCTAGATATGATTTCAATTCTCTTAAATTTACTGACATTTTATTTGTGACCCAAGATGTGGTCTAAACTGGAGAATGTTCCATGTGCACTCAAGAAGAAAGTGTATTCTTCTGCATTTGGATGGAATGTCCTGAAGATATCAATAAGATCCATCTCCTCTAATGTATCATTTAAGACTTGTGTTTCCTATGTTTTTCTCTGGGAGTTTTATAGTTTCTGGTCTTAAAAGTTTAGATCTTTAATTCACTTTGAGTTTATTCTTGTGTATGGTGTTAGAAAGTGTTCTAGTTTCATTCTTTTACAAGTGGTTGACCAGTTTTCCCAGCACCACTTGTTAAAGAGATCGTCTTTTCTCCATTGTATATTTTTGCCTCCTTTGTCAAAGACAAGGTGTCCATAGGTGCATGGATTTATCTCTGGGCTTTCTATTTTGTTCCATTGATCTATATTTCTGTCTTTGTGCCAGTACCATACTGTCTTGATGACTGTGGCTTTGTAGTATAGCCTAAAGTCAGGCAGGTTGATTCCTCCAGTTCCATTCTTCTTTCTCAAGATTGCTTTGGGCATAACACTGAGGAAACGAGAATTGAAAGAGACAGGTGTACCCCAATGTTCATTGCAGCACTGTTTATAATAGGACATGGAAGCCAGGACATGGAAGCAACCTAGATGTCCATCAGCAGACGAATGGATAAGAAAGCTGTGGTACATATACACAATGCAATATTACTCAGCTATTAAAAGGAATACATTTGAATCAGTTCTAATGAGGTGGATGAAACCAGAGCCTATTATACAGAGTGAAGTAAGCCAGAAAGAAAAACACTAATACAGTATACTAACACATATATATGGAATTTAGAAAGATGGTAACAATAACCCTGTATGCAAGATAGCAAAAGAGACACAGATGTATAGAACAGTCTTTTGGACTCTGTGGGAGAGGGAGAGGGTGGGATGATTTGGGAGAATGGCATTGAAACATGTATAATATCATACATGAAACGAATCACCAGTCCAGGTTCAATGCATGAGACAGGGTGCTAGGGGCTAGTGCACTGGGATGACTCAGAAGGATGGGATGGGGAGGGAGGTGGGAGAGGGCTTCAGGATGGGGAACACATGTACACCCATGGTGGATTCATGTCAATGTATGGCAAAACCACTACAATATTGTAAAGTAATTAGCCTCCAATTAAAATAAATAAATTCATTAAAAAGAAAGACTTGTGTTTCCTTGTTGAATTTGTTTTGATGATCTGTCCATTGGTTTGAGTGGGGTGTTAAAGTCTCCTATTATTATTGTGTTACAGTTGACTTCTCCTTTTATGTCTGTTAGTGTTTGTCTTATATATTGAGGTGCTCCTATGTTGGGTGCATAGATATTTACAATTGTTTTGTCTTCCTCTTGGATTGATCCCTTTATCATTATGTAGTGTCCTTCCTTATCTCTTATAATCTTTATTTTAAGGTCTATTTTGTCTGATATGAGGATTGCTATGCCCAACGTAGAGGCAAATGTTTGTAACAACAATAAAAAATGTGACTGAGGGAAAAAAAAGCTCAAAAGCTTAAATAGATTTCATAGTGCCAATAAAATTAACAACTACAACAGGGGGAAAAAAATAAAAAAAGAAAAAATCCAAAAGAATCTACAGAACAAGTTAAAACAAGGAATCATAAATGTTTTTCTTGAGTCACTGCTGTCAAGAGTCCTTTCCCCACTGGGAGTCATAGTCCACCTCACCTCTCTCGGATGCCCTCCAGCACTGTGCTCATCTCTGGACCTGTTGTAGGGGCAGGTCGGATACTAATCTGATCTTACATCTGTGTGTTCTTGCCTCCAATGTCCACAGCTATCAGAACTAATGCATTTTATCTTGTGGGAGCTCTCAATGTGCTTTTATATACTCCATAGTTGATTGTGTGCATTTAATCTGCAGCTTGCACAGCTGGGGGAAAGGTTTTGGGTTTTCTTCCTTAGCCATACTGCCCCTGGGTTTCAACTATGGTTTTATTTCTACCTCTGCCTGTGGGTCATTCACTGGGGTTTGCTTCTGAGGCTGCCCTGGAGGACTTGGGTTTGCCCCTATGAGGGCCAGGTGTGGAGGTGGTGCAGCTGCCTAGATCCCAGGGGTTCTGGCAACACCAGTTACTCAGGGATGTTGGTGGCTAGGGGAGCAGGAAATATAGTGCTCTAGAAGGGTATGGCAACCAGTATTGGCCAATAGGCTCCAGTATTCTTGCCTAGAGAACCCCTCTGACAGAGAAGCCTGGCAGGCAACAGTCTACAGGGTCGCAAGTGTTGGACATGATTGAAGCGACCCTGTGGACATAAACACAAGACATTTGTTGCTTGTGGCAGTTCTGCCCCAGTAAGAGTTGAGCATGAAGGTGGCACAACTGCTTGGCTTGCAGGGACCCTGGTTGCACCAAGTGTGCAGGGACTTAGCTGCCTCCACCACAGGATTTATGGCCCTCTCAGAGTCTTTTTTCAAGCCTCTTGTAGTTGGCAATCAGAAGGCCTCTTTGGACAGTCTTTCTCTTTGGCTCTGCCTGTTCAGGCACTTAGAGGGCTTCCTTGCGTGGGGTTTTTCTCTGTTGTTTGGCGTGTCAGGCACATAGAGGGGAGCCCCCTGGCTGGGGTCCTACTCTGTAGTTCCGTGTGTCAGGCACTCTCTGGGCCAGCCTCTCTACTGTTCAGCTGCTGATGCTGGCGTGTGGGGGGAGAGAGGCTGTGGGGATGGCCCCACCCTCTGCGTGTGACTCAGCAGGATCGCCTTGCTTCCATGGCGGCCCCATTTTCCTCTACAGGCACTTCCCACCACAGTCTCCTCCCTCGCATCCCCTCGATCCATCACTCCACAGTCAACAGCAGCCCTCGCCCTGGGATGGCTCCACAATCCCTAAACTCCAGCTCCCAGCTGCTGTGCCTTCCAGGGGACCTGCATCCCTGTCCCGGGTATGTAGGGCTGGGGCAAGGACTGTCTGATTCTCATTCCATTAGGCTGCCACAGATCAGCTGTTTCACTCTCAGCCTTAAATGTTTCTGCTCTGACTCAGACAATTGCCCCAATGTGAAGAACAGACCTCTGAATGGTCCTTTATGGAGATGAACTAGAAAATGGAGTTTTGGATATTCACTATATACATAATCTCACTCATAATCTTAATAATTGGACAACTTAATAGCTGGCAATAACTTAATAACTGGCAAAAGAAATATTTCACTTTTGATATTTTGCTGATGAGAAAAAATATATAGCTCCCAATGTGATGGATTTGAGATATGGATCTAACAGCAATTAAAAAAAAAAACTATCCTCTTTTTTCCATGCTTTTTCAACTTTATCAATTAATACCAAATCTCAGGTGCAAGTAAGGCAGGAATCTACATTTTTAAGTGCTGCTGCTGCTGCTAAGTCACTTCAGTCATGTCCGACTCTGTGCGACCCCATAGATGGCAGCCCACCAGGCTCCGCTAGGTTCTTTAAAATATAATCTACCTATGGCTCTCTAGACACATTATCACTTCCTAATGCAATGACATCCACTCAGGCATTTCTGGAAGAATCTTTGTAGGGGCCAAGAAAAAAGGTTCACTCTTTTCTCCTTGTGTTTATTTTGTCTTTATCTACTTATCAAACTGGTGAACTTTTCGTGCTTTCCTGTCCTAGTGTCTTGATTCCTGATCATAAGAACATCGCTGACACTTGGTACTCTGAGTCAAATTCCAGATTCTGCCATCAAATCCCTACTTTACATCTTTGGGCTTCTGGTCTTTTGGATGCAATGAGGTATGAATGGAGAGAGTAGCACTGAAACATATACATTAACACATGTAAAATTAGATAGTCAGTGTATATTTGCAATATATTGTACGGGGCTCGAATTCAGCTTTCTGTGACAACTCAAAGGGGTAAGATAGGGTGAGAGGTGGAATGGAGGCTTAAGACAGTGGGGACGAATGTATTCTTATTTCTGATTCATGTTGATGTATGGCAGAAACCAACACAATACTGCAAAGCAATTATCCTCCAATTAAAATAAATACATTTAAGTTAAAAAATCTCTTTTTTTCAAATTAAAAAATAATTCTGAGTTTGATCTGAATGATTATCTTCCTTCCCAGTTTTAATATTCTATGATTCTAGTTTTCAGTGGCCATGATATTCTGTGATTCTAGTTGTCAGTGGTATTATTAACACTTGTGAATTGGATGTGCCTGGCTTATTTTGACAATGATACAAGTTTTATAATAATGATTATAATCAATATGTCCTGATCTGTTTTTGAACAGCAGAATTCTTCAGCTTTTTCATCAGTACCATTTTTCTAAGCCCTCAAAGTCTCTGAAGATATTGAAATAAATTTCCATCTTTATGTTCAGGACAACATCAAATGAAAAGATGAAGGACATTTCAGATTGAACTAGTTCTATTTAGGGGGTAAGACAAAACATTACAAGTCAGCAACAAGAGAGATCCACTACCTACTCAACTTGTTGGCAAAACAAGCCCACATAAATATATCCCTATTCACTAACAGAAGGTTGAAACTTTCTTAAAAAAATATAAGCCCTCTTCCCAAAAAGATTAGGAGAAAAACAGAGAGTAAGTATGTCTCTAAAAATAGATTTTAAAAAATAAAATATGGAAATATTATGAGTTATATCCTTGGTGTTATCAAATATATCAAAGGAGAAAAGACCTCTGAGATGCAAAAGCTTAGGCTCAAAAGGGGAAATCACAACTGGAAAAAGGGCAAAAATGCAAGGATGAAAAAAACAACAGAAGAAAGACACACAAAAATTCTAGGAATACAAAATACACTAGTTTCAAAGATTGTATTTGAAATCTTTGCAAACATGATTCAACGATTTGATACCCAAGAAAAGAAATGCAAAAAAGCAAAATGGCTGTCTGAGGAGACCTTACAAATAGCTGTGAAAAGAAGAGAAGCGAAAAGCAAGGGAAAAAAAGAAAGATATACCCATTTGAATGCAGAGTTCCAAAGAATAGCAAGGAGAGATAAGAAAGCCTCCCTCAGTGATCAATGCAAAGAAATAGAGGAAAACAATAGAATGGGAAAAACTAGAGATCTCTTCAAGAAAATTAGAGATACCAAGGGAACATTTCATGCAAGGATGGGCTCGATAAAGGACAGAAATGGTATGAACCTAACAGAAGCAGAAGATATTAAGAAGAGGTGGCAAGAATACATAGAAGAACAGTACAAAAAAGATCTATATGACCCAGATAATCACGATGGTGTGATCACTCACACTCACCTAGGGCCAGACATCCTGGAATGTGAAGTCAAGTGGGCCTTAGGAAGGAACAAAGCTAGTGGAGGTTATGGAATTCCAGTTGAGCTATTTCAAATTCTAAAATATGATGCTGTTAAAGTGCTGCACTCAATATGCCAGCAAATTTTGAAAACTTGGCAGTGGCCACAGGACTGAAAAAGGTCAGTTTTCATTCCAGCCCCAAAGAATGCTCAAATTACCACACAATTTCACTCATCTCACAAGCTAGTAAAGTAATGCTCAAAATTCTCCAACCCAGGCTTCAGCAATATGTGAACTGTGAACTTCCAGATGTTCAAGCTGGTTTTAGAAAAGGCAAAGAAACGACAAATCAAATTGCCAACATCTGCTGGATCATCAAAAAAGCAAGGGAGATTCAGAAATACATCTATTTCTGCTTTATTGACTATGCCAAAGTCTTTGACTGTGTGGATCACAATAAACTGTGGAAAATTCTGAAAGAGATGGGAATACCAGACCACCTGACCTACCTCTTGAGAAATCTGTATGCAGGTCAGGAAGCAACAGTTAGAACTGGACATGAACAACAGACTGGTTCCAAATAGGAAAAGGAGTACGTCAAGGCTGTATATCGTCACCCTGCTTATTAAACTTATATACAGAGTACATCATGAGAAACGCTGGGCTGGAAGAAGCACAAGCTGGAATGAAGATTGCAGGGAGAAATATCAACAACCTCAGATATGCAGATGACACCACCCTTATGGCAGAAAGTGAACAGCTAAAGAGCTTCTTGATGAAAGTGAAAGAGGAGAGTGAAAAAGTTGCCTTAAAGCTCAACATTCAGAAAAATAAGATCATGGCATCCGGTCCCATCACTTCAGGCCAAATAGATGGGGAAACAGCAGAAACAGTGTCAGACTTTATTTTTTTGGGCTCCAAAATCACTGCAGATGGAGTGATCACTGCAAAATCACTCCAAAATCACTGTGATTGTAGCCATGAAATTAATAGACACTTACTCCTTGGAAGGAAAGTTATAACCAACCTAGACAGCATATTAAAAAGGAGAGACACTACTTTGTCAACAAAGTTCCATCTAGTCAAGGCTATGGTTTTTCCTGTGGTCATGTATGTATGTGAGATTTGGACTGTGAAGAAAGCTGAGCACTGACAAATTGATGCTTTTGAACTGTGGTGTTGGAGAAGACTCTTGAGAGTCCTTTGGGCTGCAAGGAGATCCAGCCAGTCCATCCTAAAGGAGAGCAGTCCTGAGTGTCCATTGGAGGAACTGATGCTAAAGCTGAAACTCCAGTACTTTGGCCACCTCATGCAAAGAGTTGACTCATTGGAAAAGACCTTGATGCTGGGAGGGATTGGGGGCAAGAGGAGAAGGGGACGACAGAGGATTAGATGGCTAGATGGCATCACTGACTTGATGGACATGAGTCTTGAGTGAACTCTGGGAGTTGGTGACACACAGGGAAGCCTGGCGTGCTGCGATTCATGGGGTCGCAAAGAGTAGGACACGACAGAGCGACTGAACTGTATTGAACTGGACTGAACTTGAGAGAATCACTGAGAATGTAGTGGAAGATTAAAAGTGATTTTAATGAAATACTCAGTAAGATCATTAAGAACAGGGTATGGTAATCTAACTTAACACAGTTGCTGACAGAAGTGCAAACAATTCAAAAGGAATGAGAGCATGAAACTGATACTATAGGGAATAACAGAAACACAAGCTTATTAAGCCAAAAACTGAGATTACAAATTAATAAGTATCAAATTCCTGTACTAGCAAAATACTGATATATTTAATTAACTAAGCAAACTACTACTAGTATTAAAATAATATTTTGCCTTCAAAGTAATCATAGAATAAGACAAACTATAATCTGTTTAGTAACAGAAAGGAAGCTACAAAGGAACTTCTAAAAATTTCAGAACCTGAGCTAAACATTTTGATTATGAGCGTAGGCACATTTTTTTCTTTCTATAAGCAATTAAGAAAAGGGGAAACAAACTAATGTTACATCACAACAAAGCTGAATTCATAATAGGGATCTAATAATCATGAGTCTTGAGATGATATATCACCACTTAAGATGGTATAACTTTTAGAAGTACAAAGAAAAACCTAGAGAAATAAAATTAAAGTGATAATGTGGGAAAGACTGAAAAAAAGTTTAAATAGTAGACTAAAGTGAACAAGAGAGACAATATTTTAACTATTAAACACATATATAATTTATATAAAGTATATGTTTTTTATACAGTATGTATAGGACTACAAAAATATCTCTCTAAATATGCTCATAAATGCCATCAGTTCACTTCAGTCACTCAGTCGTGTCTGACTCTTTGCAACCCCACGGACTATAGCTTGCCAGGCTTCCCTGTCCATTACCAACTCCCAGAGCTTGCTCAAACTCATGTCCATTGAGTCAGTGATACCATCCAACCATCTTATCCTCTGTCGTCTGTTTCTTCTCCTGGCTTCAATCTTTCCCAGCATCAGGGTCTTTTCCAGTGAGTCAGTTCTTCACATCAGGTGGCCAAAGTATTGGAGTTAAATCTTCAGCCTCAGTTCTTCCAATGAATATTCAGGACTGATTTCCATTAGGATGGACTGGTTGGATCTCCTTGCAATCCGAGAGACTCTCAAGAGTCTTCTCCAACACCACAGTTCAAAAGCATCAATTTTTCATGCATAAATGCCATAATAAATTGAATAAATTAAAGTATCTTCAATATTTCTAAATATAATAATTGAAGGCTATAAAGTATGATTTTTCTTGCATGATTTATAGGCATTAATTATAATAGAAAGCACAATGAGAGTTTAAAGAAACAATAGTTATGATTCTATTTTGCAGAATTAAAAGAGCAAAGGAACTAATATAAGGTACAGTGTTGAAAATAAAGATAAATAACTGTCTCTTATACACATCTAGATGTGTATAAGAGACAGATGTTCATCAGTGATATTGGCCTGTAGTTTTCTTTTTCTGTGTTGTCTTTGTCTGGTTTTGGTATCAGGGTGATGGTGGCTTTGTAGAATGAGTGTGGAAGTGTTCCTTCCTCTGCAATTATTTGAAACAATTTTAGAAGGATGGGCATTAGCTCTTCTCCCTAATAGAATCTGCCTGCAATGCAGGAGACCCTGGTTCAAGTGATAATTTTGACCTGACCTTAAAATGCCTGTATTTATGTACTTATTTTATTTTTTAAGGAATTTATAAAGATTTATAAATATTAATGTTTTATTAACATTAAATACCCAGAATTAATAATAACACTTCTTTACAATTATTTCCAAATTTTTTATCCAAAGAGACTATATATTATAGATATTATGGATATAACTAAATCCATCTTTTACTAGCACCTGTATTCCTATCCTTCTAACTTAAGGATCAGCAAATATCATACATTTAATATTTATTCTTTCAATCCATTTATACACATAGGTATGCATTCAAAAATGATCTGAATATTGTTTTTAGTGTAATGTTTAACTGCCACAAGTTAAAAGATCTATCTAGATCATGTGACATCTTGCAGCATTATGCTTCTGAAATGTAGCCATGTTCTATCTGCTCTACAATATTTCATCCTTAGATCATGCCCTATCACATGAATGTCTTTATTCATTTGTCTACTTGTAAACACTTAGGTTACTCCTTTGCTTTATTAAAGAAAAATGCTTCTTTGTGGGTATCTTTTTTTTCTGCTTCTAGTTTTATTGAGATAAAATTGATATAGTGCTGTATACATTTAAAGTGTACTTAAATGTACTTAATGTATATTTAAATCATTAAATGTATTTAATGATTCTACTTCCATAGATAATGGAATGATTACCATAATAAGTTTAATTAACATTCATCTCATATGGATATAAAATTTAAAAAATGCTTCCTTGTGATGAGAATTCTTAGGATTTAATCTCCAATTGCCATTGGAGAAGGCAATGGCAACCCACTCCAGTACTCTTGCCTGGAAAATCCCAAGGACGGAGGAGCCTGGTAGGCTGCAGTCCATGGGGTCACTGGGAGTTGGACACGACTGAGCGACTTCACTTTCACTTTTCAGTTTCATGCATTGGAGAAGGAAATGGCAACCCACTCCAGTGTTCTTGCCTGGAGAATCCCAGGGACCGGGGAGCCTGGTGGGCTGCCGTCTATGGGGTCGCACAGAGTCGGACACGACTGAAGTGACTTAGCAGCAGCAGCAATCTGTCAAGAACTTTAATATAGTGTATATGGTGGTAGTGTAGTCACTAAGCCATGTCCAACTCTTGCAACCCCATGAACTGTAGCCTGCCAGGCTCTATCCATGGGATTCTCCAGGCAAAAATACCAGAGTGGGTTGCCATTTCCTTCTCCAAGGGATCTTTCTGACCCAGGAATTGAACCCAGGTCCCCTGCATTGCAGGCAGATTCCTTATCGACTGAGCTACAATGGAAGATATACAGTGTATATAGCACTGCTAATTACATTAAACGTGTTAACCTTATATCCCTAGTACTTGCTTATCTTAAATTAGAAGCCTGTACCATTTTACTACTTTCATGCAATTCGCCCTCTTCCATACCACCCCCCATCCCCAGCTCTGGTAAACACACATCTGATCACCTATTCTATCAGTTTGCCTTTTAAAGTATAATAACTCTAACAATAATATGTTAGTTTCTAGTGCACAAAATAGTGGTGATTTGATATGACTGAGGATGAGATGGTTGGATGGCATCACTGACTCAATGGACATGAGTTTGAGTAAACTCCGGGAATTGGTGATGGTCAGGGAGGCCTGGCGTGCTGCAGTCCATGGGGTCGCAAAGAGTCGGACACAACTGAATGACTGAACTGGACAGAACTCTACAATAATATGTTAGTTCTTAGTTCACAAAATAGTGGTGATTTGATATTTCTATATATTACAAAATGATGACCACTGTAAGAGTATTTACCACAGCCACATCCTACTAAATGGTGAAAATCTGAAAGCATTTCTTCTAAGATCAGAATCAAGACAAAGATGCCCACTCTTACAAAATTTAACATAATATCAAAAGACCTAGCCACAGAAATCAGAGTTAAAAAAAAACAAACAGAAAGAATCCAAATTGGAAAAGAAGTAAAACTGACATTGTTTGCAGATGACATAATACTATATATATATATATATATACTGTCTCTTATACACATCTAGATGTGTATAAGAGACAGGGGAATTGGTGATGGACAGGGAGGCCTGGCGTGCTGTGATTCATGGGGTCGCAAAGAGTCGGACATGACTGA